>OY856410.1:572690905-573290905 GCA_963693085.1 Alisma plantago-aquatica
TATATATATATATACACACACACACACACACACACACACACACATATATATATATTGGGGATGAGGATTTTTAATAAGAAAAAGTCATTTAGACGAGCATGTGCTTGTTAGCATCTTAAATCCCATATTGGCTAAATTATGCGTTCTTGTTGGGTTGTGGTACTTTAATTACCTAGGAGCTACATATTATTTACCATTATTCACATATTATATATATTTACACTTTCATGATATGTTGTACATTATTTCCAGATAAAAAAATAGATAATTCTAATGTGTTATTAAATTTCTCCTCACATTGATAAATTTATTTTAAATTTATTTCTTAATTAAAATTGATGAAATTATTTGATCGATCCTTAGATGATATATTCATTTAAGTAGTCTTTGACATCAATTAGAAAAAGTTAGTGCATCTCATGAATGTTAGTGAAAATGTAGCATTTTGCAAATAGAGGAATACTCAAAACAAATCAAATGAAAAAATTATTCCAAGATCATATACATACATGCAAAAAAATTCATTCTCATGATAATCCATAAAAAATTATCACTCAAGTAAAAAAAATATGGCAAGATTTATATTATAACATTTAATGTTAACAATTATATTATGGGTGGTGAAAAATATTGGGGAAACGTTTTCTTACTAGAGGTCTTGTTTATGTCTTAATTTGTAATTATGTTGACTCATATTTTCTCTCTTTCTTCAACCAATTGAAATGCATTAAAGTCAATTCCAAGTAATTCCTTCAACGTTGTTAGTTTCCTTATTTTTATTACAAAAGGATATAAATATTTGTGATAATATCAAATATAGAAATACATAATTGGGAATTTAGTATTATGCTAGTTGATTATATGTCAAATAAATGAAAATCATTTATGAATGGTAAAGCATGACAAGATTTATAGCATAATGGGGAAACGTTTTGTTACTCATTTGTTTTCCACTCTATTTTTCTTTAAAGTCCTTCATTGTTCATACTTATCTCTTGTCTCTTGTACTCCCAACCTTTCTTATTCCCACAATTCCCTATTTTTATACACGTGATCAAGTCAAAGATAATGGGAAAACGGTTTGTAACTACAAGTCTTCCTTTATGTCTCAAAAATATTGGGGAAACGATTTTTTGCTACAAGTCTTCTTTTATGTCTCAAATTGTAATCATGTTGACTCATATTCTTTCTTTTTTTCAACCAATTGAAATGCATTAAAGTCAATTCCAATTATTTTCCTTCAACATTGTTAGATTCCTTATTTTTATAGCAAAAGGATATAAATATTTGTGATAGTCTACTATGAAAATAATTAATTGGGTATGATATTATTCTAATTGACCATATGTTAAACAAAAGGATATAAATATTTTTGATAGTATCTACTATAGATATAAATTAATCAGGTTTAATATTATTCATATGTCATATAAAAGAAAAGAATTTATGGATGGAAAACATGGAAAGATTCATATTATAACATTTAATGTTAACAATTATATTATGGGTGGTCAAAAATATTGAGGAAACAAAGGGGAGCCCTGTAGGCACGCATGTGACCTCACACAACATATGCTCTTGGAGATTTGTAGTGTGTATATGAGAGGAAAAAAAAGCAAATTTACTAACATCATGAGAGGACTTGATCCCCAATCCCACTATATGCATAGGAAGTGTAGCCAAACACCATTGTACATCACCAAAACACGGGCCGTCACCAACCACAATACGCTCCAGACAATGACGAAGACCGTGATAGTGTCCTTTCACAACATGTCCCTTCAAATACATGGCCCATATATTAGCAGCGTCCTCTCATAATAATTCCCTAAAAATGTATTTTGGTGAAGTTTGGGCCCATATCATGACAATGTCTTCTCACGTAGAGTCCTTGAAAATACATTTGGAAGGTGCCACGACGCATATGATGACAATTTTATGTCATGGTAAGTCCTTAAAAATACATTTGGGAGGTGTCATGTCCCATATCATGACAACGTCCTCTCACGACAAGTCCATCAAAATGCATTTGGGAGGTGTCAGGGCCCATATCATGACAAATGTTATCTGACATGAAGTCCCTAAAAATGCAATTGGGAGGTGTCATGACTCATATCATGATATTATCCTATCACAACATGTCCCTTCAAATGCATTAAGGAGGATACATGGCCCATATATTGGCAGGGTCCGCTCGTAATAATTCACTAAAAATGCATTTTGGTGAAGTTTAGGCTCATATCATGACAATCTCCTCGCACGCCAAGTCCATAAAAATACATTTGGGAGGTGCCACGACGCATATGATGACAATTTTATGTCACGGTAAGTCCTTAAAAATACATTTGGGAGGTGTCATGTCCCATATCATGACAACGTCCTCTCACGACAAGTCCATCAAAATGCATTTGGGAGGTGTCAGGGCCCATATCATGACAAATGTTATCTGACATGAAGTCCCTAAAAATGCAATTGGGAGGTGCCATGACTCATATCATGATATTATCCTATCACAACATGTCCCTTCAAATGCATTAAGGAGGATACATGGCCCATATATTGGCAGGGTCCGCTCATAATAATTCACTAAAAATGTATTTTGGTGAAGTTTAGGCTCATATCATGACAATCTCCTCGCACGCCAAGTCCATAAAAATACATTTGGGAGGTGCCATGAAGCATACAATGACAATTTCATCTCACAGTAAGTCCTTAAAACTACATTTGGGAGGTGTCAGGTCCCGTATCATGACAACGTCCTCTCACGACAAGTCCATCAAAATGCATTTGGGAGGTATCAGGGCCCATATCATGACAAATTTTATCTCACATCAAGTCCCTAAAAATACAATTGGGAGGTTCCACGAACCATATCTTGATAGTGTCCTTTCCCAACACGTCCCTTCAAATGCATTGAGGAGGATACATGGCCCATATATTGGTAGCATCCTCTCATAATAATTCCCTCAAAATGTGTTTTGGTGAAGTTTGGGCCCATATGATGACAATGTCCTCTCACATCGAGTCCTTGAAAATACATTTGGGAGGTGCCATGGTGCATAGGATGACAATGTCATGTCACAATAAGTCCTTAAAAATGCATTTGGAAGGTGTCATGTCCCATATCATCATCCTCATATTCATGACGGAGAAATAATTGATGGAGGATGATGATGAGGATGATGATGGATGGTGAGGATGATGATGATTATCCTCCTCATTATCCTCGTCATCTTCATCATCATCATCATCATCATCACATGAGGATGACGATGATGATGAATGATTGATGATGAGGATGATGATGATAATCATGATGATGATGATGAGGGATGATGATGAGATAATCATGATGATGATGATGAGGGATGGTGATGAGGATGATTGATGATGATGATGATGATGATGATGATGATCCTCATCATCAATCAATCATCATCATCATCAATCATCCTCATCATCCTCACATGATGATGATGATGATGATGGATGATGATGACAAAGATGATGATGAGGATGATGATGGTGATGATGATGACAATGATGACGAGTATCATATCATGATAGTGTCCTCTCACAACAAGTCCCCAAAAATTCATTTGAGTGTATTTGGGGCCCATATCTTTACAAATGCATTTGGCTAGATTTGGGACCCATATCTTTACAAATGCATTTGGCTAGATTTGGGACCCATATCACCACAATGTCATCTCACAACAAGTCCCTAAAAATGCATTTGGGAGGTTTCATGGCCCATATCATGATAGTATCATCTAACAACAAGTCCCGCAAAATACATTTGGGATGAGCTAAGACCCATATTATGATAGTGATGTCTCACAACAAGTCCCTAAAATTGAATTTGTGAGGGGTCAGGGCTCATATCATGATGTTTTCTTCTCACAATAAGTCCCTAAAATTCTTTTGAGAGGAGTCATTACCCATGTCATGAAAGTGTCCTCTCACAGCAAGTCTCTGAAAATACATTTTTGAGGTACTTGGGCCCATATCATGACAAATGTCATCGCATATCAAGTCTCTAACAATTCAATGAGGAGGATCTATGGCCTATATCATAACATTGAGCTCTCATAGACTATGAAGTGTTCCACTCTATGAAGAGAGAAAAGGGGAAGAAAAAAGGTAGTCTTGCTATGAAGTTGGACATGTCCAAAGCATACAACATGGTGGAGTGGAGTTTCCTTGATGTGGTGGAGTGGAGTTTCCTTGATGGTGAAACATGACAAAAAATATTACAACATTTAATTGCAAAATTTATATTGTTGGCGGTGAAGGCATTTTTGTGAAATATTTTGTATGGTTAATTGTGATACTTTAAGAAATTGACAGAAGAATAGATGAAAGAACAATAATGTGGTGGAGATGAGTGATAAATGTCAAGGAAACAATATAATCCATGTGAATACTAATTCCTCTCTCTTGCATCTTCTACTCCCAACCTTTCCAATTCCCATGATTTCTAATTATTATTCATGTGACCAAGTCAAAGATAATGGGGAAACGTTTTTCTACTAGTTGATTATATGTCAAATAAAAGGAAAGAGTTTATGAATGGTGAAATATGGAAAGAATTATACTATAAAATTTAATTGCAAGATTTATATTGTGGGTGGTGAAGGCATTTTTGTAAAATATTTTGCATGGTTAATTGTGATTCCTTAAGAAATTGACAGAAGAATAAATAATGTGGTGGAGTAATAAATGTCAAAAAAGAAGAGAATGTGACCAAGTCAAAAATAATGGGGACACATTTTTCTAATACAAGTCTTCCTCTATATCTTGACTTGTAATCATTTTAACTCATATTCTCTCTCTTTTTTCAACTAATTGAAATTCAATTAAAGTTTGAAATTCAAAATTTTCCTTCAAAAAATATTCTTCGATGAGATATTTCTTTCTTTCTTTCTTTCTTTTTTAAGAATAAATATGCATCTTTCTTCATTAATCTAAAACCAACAACAAATTAAATTAAGTAAAATCTACTAAATGATTTGTTAATTGTAATATTTGTTTTATGGGTGGTGAAATTATTTTTGTAAAATATTTTGTGTGCTTAATAATGATTCCATAAAAAAGAAAAATGATAAAAGAACAAATAATGTGGTGGAGATGAGTGATAAATGTCAAGGAAACAATATAATCCATGTGAATACTAATTCCTCTCTCTTGCATCTTCTACTCCCAACCTTTCCAATTCCCATGATTTCTAATTATTATTCATGTGACCAAGTCAAAGATAATGGGGAAACGTTTTTCTAATAGTTGATTATATGTATCATGGGGAAACATTTTTCTAATAGTTGATTATATGTATCATGGTAGAACTCTAAAGAATCCGGGTCTTTCTACAACCTATACCCATCCATGAATGGAACATCATCATCAAATTTGTGGTGGGTTGACCTAGTATCAAGAAAGATAGTGATGCTATATGGGTCGTAGTAGACTGCTTCACAAAGTCATCTCACTTCATTCCGATCAAGACGACTACCAAAGTTTGTGAACTTGTTGAGTTTTGAATCATGGAGTTATTAAGACTTCAGGGAATCCACCCTCATATAGGCCTTGTTAGTGTTACATATAGGCTTTGCGACCAACCCACAACACATATAGGCTTTGCGACCAACCCACAACACAACGTCACAACCCACCCTCACAGCACAATGTCGCGACCGCATCAAACGTAGTGTCGCGACCAGACCAAAATGAAGTGTCACATCCAGAAGTAGAATGGACCATCACGACTGAAACAAGGCCAACCATCACAACCAAAACCATCCCAAGTACTCGAATATACATTTGGGAGGTGTCATGACACATATGATGATAATGTTATCTAATAGTAAGTCCTCAAAATGCATTTGGAAGGTGTCCGGTCCCATATCATGAAAAATTTCCTCTCATAACAAGTCCATGAAAATGCATTTGGGAGGTGTCAAGGCCCATTTCAAAACAAATGTTATCTTACATCAAGTCCCTAAAAATGCATTTACGAGGTGCTATGACCCATATCATGATATTGTCCTTTCACAACATGTCCCTCCAAATGCATTTGGGAGGTGTCAGGGCCCATTTCAAGACAAATGTTGTCTCACATAAAGTACCTAAAAATGCAGTTGGGAGGTGCCACGACCCATATCTCACAACACAACATCGTGGCTATCTCCACAACGCACGTCGTGACCATGATAGAATGTGATACAACACTGTTAAAGTAAGGTATCACGACCAGTATTACACATAGGCTTAGGGAGGTGTCAGGACCAATTTTAAGACAAATGTTATCTCACATCAAATCCCTAAAAATGCATTTGGGAGGTGTCGCGACCAATATCTCGCAACGTAACATCGCGACTATCTCCACGACTCATGTCGTGATCGTGATAGAACGTGATACAACAACGATAAAGCAAGGCATCAAAGTAAGTCCTTAGAATATATTTGGGAGGTGCCACGGCACATATGATGATAATGTCATCACATAGTAAGTCCTTAAAAATACATTTGGGTGGTGTCAAGTCTCATATCATGAGAACATCCTCTTATAACAAAATATCACTATATCAATTTATGCAGGCTCTAACAGATTCAAGCATGCCAATATGTATATCAGAAGCCACACATACAGATTTCTCGAGCTTCTAATTATGACAGGGAAATGAGAACTAACCCGACCGAAAGGAGGACGACAATCGACAAAGTTCACTGGGGGCGCGAGCGTCACTGTTTCCCGCAACCTCACTGGTGCTAGCTTTAGTACCTGGCGACTGAGAAAGAGGGGTGACTAAAAAAGAAGCAATTGAAGAAGGAAGCAGGAAGATGAGGAACTAACCAGAAGTGAAGGAGAATAATGATCGGACAAATTGCGAGGGCACGGGATCCATTGTTGCTTGCAGTGTGATGGATGAATTTCAGTGGAGTTGCGAGCTCCACTACTGCGTGCGGCCTCGCTGCTGCTCGTGGCCAAGATCGGGGGTGACTTGGAAATAACAGGATTGAGAAACGATGAAGGAAAGGTAGATACAAACCGGACCCAAAGGGAAAGAGGGATCAATGACCTTCCCCTCACTGCTGCTCATGATCAATCATGGTTGGAAGGGGAATTCTTGTCGTCCAGACTCTAGAGGAAAGCGGAACTGACTGAAGATGAGGGTGAAAAAAAAGTGATAGGTATGGGGTAAGCGTGGCGTGGGGGATTTGGATGTCGGTTTTATGTCAGGTTTTCCTACGGGTTAACCTGGAAGCGCATATTGTTGAATATGTGTAGGTTGCTCCTAGCCTGAAAATGAGGAGGTAAGAGTGTAACTTCGGTTGCAGACTCAGATATGTGTGTAGAGCATGGTGAACAGGCCCATGGCTCAGGATATGTGATGAATGGAGCATGAATGCGTTCATGGCTTAGAGCACGGTGATCAGGCCCGTGGCTCAGTTTTACTAGCGTCGTGACCTGTACCAAGGCGGGCTAGAGAATGGGTAGCCTATGGAGCTAACCTTGTGGCTTAGACCACTTCAGCATGTGACTGCGGTCCTGCTTGTGTTGTACTCATGTACTGACCATGAGGTGGGAGGTCGTGGAGTCCGGCTCTTCCATTGACCTTGTATGTCACCGTCTTGGGTTTCGTAACCGAAGGTTGGATTTGAACGGTACAGTTCAAAGAGTGTCAGCAAAGGGATGTGTTGCCACAAAGAGTGTCAGCAAAGGGCAAACAATAAAGAAGAGGGATACTATTTACGGTAGGGACACCCGTGCGGAAGACAAAATCTAGAAGATGTGTGTCGAGCTATAGTCGGTCAACAGGCAGAGGCGGTGGCTCAATACGCTGACGAGCTGACAGGGTGCAAGGAACAGAATCTGGAAAGCCAGAATTGATGGGATCAAGAAAACCAACTATCACATCGAGTGATGTCTCACCCGGCTATCGAGGTAGAATGGTAGTAACATTAGATCCATCGGAAGCTTGATGAAGACATGCTTTAGACCATGGCACGATGCCAAGGCAGACACCACACATCTAATGCTTGGAAGAACAAAGAGCAAACACCAAGACCTCCCAAACATCTGCATACTGCAACGCCTTATGGATTCCATCAACATGACTCAGTGAAGATAAATGAACAACCCAAAGACAATTACCAAAACTGTTAGCTGCTAACGGTTTGCCGCGACATGTATGGAGGCTCCTAAAAGGACATGAAACTTGTGTAGCAGGTCCAACCATGCAGGATGTAGGTCCCGCACGATAAAGGACCACAGGAACAACATCACAGTTGTTCACTTGTGATGCACCAAGACGATCATAATGTGTCATTGCCGATGTGGGAAAACTGAATTTTGCCATTAAAGAGAGCGGAACTGAGACATGGAGGGAACCCTCTCATGTATGGCGGCCAACATGGCACTCCTTCCTACTGGGTTGACCAGTGCCAAGCCTTCTTAACACACGACTGTAGGAACCGTGTATGGGTTGCCGCCTCCGGGGATCGATGCTGGACTCTATCGTATCGATCCTCGATGCGTTGAGACCTGGACGACTAGGCACCAGGGATGCTCCGAGCATGTTCTTGCCCTAATCCCTTGCTTCTATGGGCGTGGTTGCCAAAAAAAGGGCAGCCACTACCGGTATGGCCAAGTCCAACAAAAGTTGATAAGTTGAATCAGACTTGAACTTATCGTCGAACCTTTCTGGTCGCCTTCCGTCTGCATTCGGGAGACACTATGGTAAGTCGGATCTGGATACTATGGTGTGGGGGAACAAGACGAGCGGAGAACCCCTGCCATGAACGACACTGGAGAAGGTGCAATAATTAATCAGAGGTAGGTGGGAGCCAAAGAGAATCGTCGTCGGTGCCCATGTCACATGCAGCGGCTTGACGCCCTCGCATCACATCATCGTCCAGCGCATGGTGACCGAATAAGTGTTGATATATTCCAACAAAAATACACTCAGGAGGAGCCATGACACATTTCTTCTCATAAAAAGTCTCTTTCAATGCATTTCTTAGGAACTGGGGCCCATATCGTGACAATGTCCACTCACAACAATTCTCTAAAAATGCATATGTGAGGATTGGGGCCAATATCACGAGAATTTCCTCTAACAACAGGTCCCCTGTAATGTATTTGTGAGAATTCAAGGCCCATATCAAGATAATGTCCTCTCATAGTAATTCTGTAAAAATTCTAAGGTTAGGTGACATGAATTTATGTCATCTATAACTTTGGTGACACACATACATGTCACCTAAATGTTATGCCTCCTTGTATATTACACTTGACTCATATACATGTGTAAACCCCCATTAGAACATAGGTGATTCAAGTGTATGCCACCTATAGTGTGTCACCCTTTCAAGTATGATAAAATGTCTGTCACCTATGTTGCACAGACTACACGTGACATACATGCATGTCACATAAAGTATGTCACCCTTTCAAATATACAAAAATGTATGTCATCTATTTTACCTAGGCCTACTCAGATTATAAGTCATGTACAAACATGTCACCTAAAGTGCGTCACTTTTTACATGACTGTCATCTATACTATGTTTTTTGGTAGTGTTATGTAGATGTCGTATGGCTCCTCTATAATGAAATTTGTCTGTTTAACTTTAAAACAAGGAAAACAATCACTCATTGCTCAATTAATTAATTGAGAGGAAAAAGATCACTCATTACTCATGAAAGTTTTGTTTTTGAAAAATCGAGTCAAAACCGAACTAATTGGGACAAGCGTTCGGTAGACACTGCGCGGGACTCATACTGCAAGGCGCCGAATGTGTTCAAGTTGCCCCCAGTTCATAATTAGGATCGCCGTGACAAGTGTCCGTGTGTAGTGTTTAGAACTTGTTGGAGTGCTCACTTGCTCTTCTTCTCCCTCGGGACACGCATCTTGCTTGCCCCACTGTCTAATCCGATCATCTGTACACATCCGTGCGTGCTCGCTCGTGCACGGACGGCCAAATCCTACGTGCAAGTGTGTTTGACAATGCTCGCAGCTGCCAATCGCACCATACTAATAAAGACAATTACTTGCGGCGCCGCATGCAGATGAATACCTAGCTACTATATATATCAAGCGAGCGTCAACGAAGCTTCCCGTAGGATTGCATGACCGCCAGTACTCCATCTCCGTCAGGACACAGATCTCCATGATATAAACTAATCGACCTAGGATGCGATTCAACGCTGAAACGAGTGTTTGCGATCCATCCAGCTGGCTGGCTCTTGTTCTGATCTCCTTGTTAGAGTTGAGGCGACAATATATACGTCCATTTGTACAAAACCCCTACTAACTTTCAGATCAGAAATTTATGTCCCTCCGTTAGTTACATACCAGGCTGGAACGTATATATTTAAGAGCATGCAGTCCCGGGGTTTTGGTATCGGTTGATTGGAAAGGAGTTTTAGGCAGGACGGAATAAAGAAAGCGGTGCCGGCAGGGAAGGTATATAAAGGTCATCATCATGCACTCGGATCGTGCGTCTGGAAGGAATTAGAGAACAAACGTCGGTTTTAATGAGATTAATTTGATAATTGGACGCACAAGAGAAATGTTTATCCATCCAATAGACATGCTAACTCAACGGCCGGCGAATTTGACCTAGTTTAGTGGACAAACTAATCTAGATGGTGGGCCGGCCGGAGGCATCATCAGCTGGGAGAAAGAAAGATCGAATATATAAGAGAAGTGGAAGCAGTGCGGTTACGACGGGCAAGGGTAGGAAAGATCCAGGAAGCTAGGTTGGTTGATGGTGGCGAGTTCAGAGATATTTGACATGTGGGTTGCAGAAATCCAGTTCTAATTAATAGACTGGCATTGACATATATAGACGATTGATCAGTACTTTGGTGGTTGATGTGATCCAGTAATTAAAGTAAGAATCTGCATCCACTAGGCTGTGCCGGCCGGTCGGTTGCACGCACACTCAGTACACCAGCCAGCTGCAGCGTCACCGGCGGTATGCCGCAGCTTCCTCCAACTCAAGCCAGGCGTGCGGCTGACGCCTCGCTCACTAGAGTCGAGTATCCATCTACAGAAAAAAGGGAAATGAAAACTGTGATCTTGTCGCCCCCTAGTTAGCTCCCACTTACAACTCATTGACGCACGAGGTAAACCGACGACCGACCTCTTAGTCTACTGCATCGCGGCTGCCGTCGCCGTCCGCCACACAGCCTTTTGTCGGGTGTCGGCGCCATAGACGCCGGCTCATTCCGCTACACGACACGAGAGTCTCTCGGATCCTGCCAAACCATTATTTATTTTATCTCTCTCTCTCTCTCTCTCTCTCTCTCTCTCTACTCGTTATAATGCCGCCGGGGTGGATGCAGTTTTGTGACTTTTGTTCGCTAACTAATCAGCGTTCACCTTGTCCCCATGTGATTAGTGCGGTCGTTAATTACACGATGACTGGATTGGACGTGGAGTCGTGGATGGACTGCGTTCATGACGAAGGTTTTGACTCCAGTGTCGGTGATCCGATCCCATGCACGGCCATCGTTGTCCACGTGCGGGGTTCGGCTCAGCAGCGCAGATGAAAAACGTACTATCAAGTATCAACTCAGGTACGACGCGCGGAAGGGAATCACGGCCACAGAGTCGAAAAAGTCATTTGCTCCCTTGCCCTGCTATTTCTATCACACTAGCAGAGTGCACGTGAAATTTTGTTGAGTAAAACATTGATATAACATATATGAAGTGTAACATAAGTTTATACAAATATGTATACACATTTACATTGATGCATACATCCGCTATGTATATCAGACCATGAAGCTGCTGGTCATGCTATTCATGACTTTTATATGCTATATTCTCAAACTTCATATGTGTGTGACTCCTACCTTCAGCCTGCATAATGAAATGTAGTCCAATGTTAGTGTATAAATGAAGATAATATGAGTGTTTATGATAATTTATATTGTTCATAAGTGCTGACCTTTGTAGAAAAGTCATCCTTCATACTTAAATTATCCCTACGGCAGATAAAATTTCACTTTAGACTATATTTCTTATTGTTGAAGGAGTTAAACAATTTAGAAATTCTTCTTCTTGAAATTGATTGGTGTTATCAATTGCTGAATCAAAGCTGAAGTACTCTTTCCTGTCTTCGGGAAAAATATCAATTAATAGATCATTAATCTCATCAACAAACTCATTTTTTGTGGTTAAAATTGCATGGTTTGTAAGTGAGCTACTATTGTCCTCAATGTCCCTAAGCCTGGGGAATACTGATTGTATTAGTTTAAACTTTGAGGATGTTTCATCAGTGAACGGGATCACCATGAATTTAGGAACTTCAATTTGATCACCATGTATAAGTTTCTTCGTTCCATTTCCATCTTGAAGCAAATACTTAGCAAAGGACGGGTTCAATATAGCCCTCATATTTTCTTTTAGCTCCAATTTTTCTATATGTTGCCATAATTTTGACATTACAAATCTTGATGCTATAGGTTGCTCCTTAACTCCTTGTGGTACAACTAGAAGTATTTGTCTAAAGTCTCCACCAAATACAATAAATTTTCCTTCAAACAACTTCATATTTCCTGTCATATCTTTCAATAAAAGATCTAAAGATTCAATTGCTTATTTTTTTTCATAGAAACCTCATCGCAAACTATAAGATGTGTTCTTCGAAGTAACTCACCCAGACTACTTTGTTTTGAAATATTGCAAAAGGTAGCAAAGATGCTGCCACCCCAGAGGATGCAGTTGTAAGGGCTATTTGGCCATGTGACCTCGCTTCAACAAGTAAAGCACGATACAAAAATGTTTTACCAGAACCTCCTGGACCATCAATAAAAAAATATTCTTGGCTGTCCACTATATAGCCGACCAATTATAGTTCTAAAAGCATTTGTCTGATCATAATTAAGTTGTGATATAGTCAATATATCTTCATCAGAAACAATAATATTTAGTTCCTCCTCATCATCTTTGTATAACTTTTCATGTTCTTTTTCAACAATACATGGCAAGTCAAATTTAGATAATTTCTTTCCCAATGACGCCAAGAACATACTAATACACTTTAGAGTGTTATTATAAGAATCCATCCAATTCATATTTTGTTTGCTATAGAAGTCCTCACTCATTGGATTCTTGAATTTCTCCCACAGGTTAAGAGGAATAACAGACTCACAATACACTAATATAGTAGAAAATAGATGTCAAAGACCAGAAGGCATTTGGAATAACACTGCTTCAGCAAGACATTCTTTAAAATTATTATTGGAATCTAATAAATTGAGTTTTTCAACAGCCTCTTGGAATGTACGATATTGAATATCATTTATAGTCTTCAAATGATCAAATGATTTTGCACCTTTGACATGATTCAATAAACAACACAAATAATAGCGTTCACCTTCAGTAGGCTTTGCAAAGACAATCCTTCCAATAGAATGTCCTTGCTTTCTTTTAGTCCAAGACTTAGAAATTTTGTTTCAAATATAATGCTCATGAAATTCTTTATACATATAACTTTGAGCTTCCTCATCGATGCAATTTGTTTGAAAATATTCTGTAAGCATTGTTCTTGAAAAATGATCACTCTGTACAATTGTTGATAGATCTTGACTTTCATGGTATGTAACAATATGCATGTCCTCAAGATGAAGTTGCAAACATGTTACAAATGGATGTATTTCACTTAAAGGAAATTGATAAATCCTCCATGCTGCCTCTTGTGGTGACACCCATCTTTTGGATACAAATTTCGCAATTTCATCATGCATACTCTTAGCTTGGCTATCCTCTAGTTGAAAGAATATTCTATGATGTCCTTTATATATGTACTTGTATAGATACCTGACTTCTTTGATCAAATAACAAATCTCAACATTTATATGACAGTTGTAGTTAGCTAATAAGTAAGGATTATATGGAACAATCCATTGGTTGTTAATTATTCTGGAACCAACTGTTGTCAAATGAGTAGTTGCTCTTCGTTGATATAAAGGGTTGGAATTTTTTTCTTGTGTTGTTATTGAGCATAAATCCTTGGGGTAATGTTTCTTACATCTCCCATTCTCCATACAAATACTATTTGGGTTTAAGGCTCCACATGGACCATGCACCATATGCTTTAATACCATGTTATGTAGATGTGGATTCAATACTTTTTTAGTTATTTTAGCAAAAACATATTGATCATATACATCTGGAGTGGCAATCTTATGACTCTTTTCCGATATGATAAGAAAATGTGCATGTGGCAATCCTCTTTTTTGATATTCTATGACATATACATAAGAAATAACATGGCCAAATAGATCTCTTTTAAAAAGATCAACCTTTAATTCTTCTAGTTTTGCTTTAAACACTCTAGCAATCAGATCTGGCTGATTTTGTGCTTCTTCAAAACATAGTAGTTCTTTTTTTACTTCATCCCATTATGGATTGCTTGTAAAAGTAAAAAAGATATCAAGTTTTCCATACTTTTGAACTAAAGCCATTACATCAAGATAACGATGTCTCATATCTCTAGGACCACCAATAAAAGAAGCTGGAAGAATAACCTTCTTTCCAACCATACTTCCATGATTTTATCCATGATTATAACTATCAACAACTCCTTGATATAGGTCAGCTCGGATTTTTTGTTGGTCTCTTCTGATATAGTCCAAATGACTACTTTCAATTTTAATGTACATATCAACAATGTACTGTTGTAGAAGTCTACCAGAACGTAACATAAATGTATTTTCATTGTCTCTGATTTGAAGTTTATAACAATAATATTCCCGACATGATACAATCTTCCTTCGTTTTTATTTATTTTCGAGAGCTGCATATAAAAATGTTATAAGTTATATAGTATTTTAAAGGGTATAAATATGTCAAGTTTAATTAATATACCTCTTTGCTCTTGTTGAAAAAGTGCATCTACATCAGTAAAATTCAATAAATCAAATGACGTACCACTAATCATCCATTATCCGGTTCTTTTATCTCTTCGTGAAATTCCTTCGTGCCAACCAATTTCACCTTGTGGGAACAACAATGGATATTGTAAAGGATCATAACATCCATTGTAATAATGGACACAATGACTATTTCTTGTATGAGTGTAAACACAAATATCACGTTGGAAATGTGCATTGTCGTTGTCTGCATCTTCACTTTCAATCCAAATTGCAGCAACTTGTGAAGAGGTTGGTGTATTTTGAATACTTGATGCACAATTGGATTTGACTTAATAAATATCTAAATATTATCAAGACTACCAAGATGCTTTAAGCTTCAAAACAATTTTGAATAAGGATTTTCTGATAATGCATTGATCAACACTCTGATGATATCCTCCTTTTATCTCGAACACTGGTGTAATCGATTTTCTACTTCATTATCAGTGTCATAAAAGTACAACTGCAAGTGTGACGGGTGTCCATCCTCTGGTGTCATTCTATTTATGAAATGATATATTTGTCCTTGCACCTTTAATGTATATATTCATTTATTTCTTTTTGAAAGTTTTCTATCTTCATTCACACCCATGGATGTAAAAGCAAATGTATTATTATATGTCCTTATACATTGTCTGAAGTGAACCGCCTCTTCATTTGATGAGGTATACAAACAGTGTAGTCCTACAAATATATCATTTGTAGTTAAGAGAATTTCTCCATCATAACAACAAAATGTCCTCACTTCATATGGATATCTCTTTGCACCACATTGGTCACAATTTTTACATTTGGGAAGAAAATATGCCTCCTTAGGTATCACTAATTCCTTTACAAATCCTTTTGTGACGTGTTCACATTTCTTTTTCATTTGCGACGATGAGGTCGAAGTCAAATTTGTCTCAATGACACTCGTTTGAGTTGCCAAAATTTCCATTGAGCTTGTATGTTTGGGAGCCGTGTTGCATTGTTCAAGTCTTCTCTTTACATAATATTGTCTTTTCTTTTCAAGATTAATCAATTTCTTCTCCTGTGAAAGATTGACATAGTACTCTCTTTGCCTTTTTCATAATAATGATTTCTTTTCCTATGGTAGCTCTGAGTACTTCATACTAAAAATAATAATTGTTATGATATATTTTTTGAATCTCATGTAATCCTACAATCATAATTTATAGACTAAAAATAATTTGTTAGATTTAGAAATTATAAAGAAGGCATCTTGTTATGTCTAGTTTGGTCGGGTGTAATTAGGTGCTCGCAATCTAAAAATATGCAACAAACTTCAACACTACCATCCGACTACAACCTATCAAATATACCATTAGTTAATCTATTTGCTAAAAGTCATAATATTCGGTGAGAATGCTCACATTCATACTTTTATATTAGTTCTCAATTTGCAATACACACATCGTTTGTTCAACATTTAGGTTTTGTGAGTCCGCTAAACCTGGTCTCCAAAAGTAAAACTGGACACCAATAGAGTAGTATAGTTCTTTTTCATTTCTTTATAACAATTTCTAGAAAAAGCAAATGATTATAATAATTGAGTCACTAATTTATAGTAGTAGTGAAATAATTAAGACACACATATAAGTTCTTCTTTCACATATTAATAGCATAAAGTCTAATGCTTTAGTATTGGACAGTGTGCCCAACCAGTTCCTGGCAACTAATATGCTTAAGATGCCATGTGTTTTATCATGTCTGTGAACCCCATATTTATATTAAGGACAATATGGTTTCCGTGTCCACATAAACCTCTCTATTAAAATGGTAAAATTGTTTCTAGTTAACAACTAACATGATTTTGTCAGTTCAAAGGTAAACTGAATATGACTGATGAACAATAACTATATAAGTTTTCAAGTTTTAACCTGCAGACACGGTAAGGCAACAGAGACACAATATACCCACAACAACAAAGTATGCTCGCAACAACGAAAGGTAGTCTGTGTAATTTAGAACAAAAGCATAAGAAAATAATAAGAGAAACATATAAAACTATCCATTCATTTATTTCTAGACAGAGTTAGAAGAGATAGACCTGTACAACTGCTTTATTTCACAATAAAGCTAGAAGAAAGTAGATCTGTACAACTGTGTAGCCATGGAGAAAACATGTTTCAGGAAGAAGGTTAGAAAATTAGTGCAAGACATTGATAAAATGAAAAGAAAAGTTGTATAAGACGGTTGTCAGGGTACTGTAAGCATGTGATGTACACCACTATAATTGTAATGGAGCAAGGCATTCTACAGAAGTGACATCTAGCATTTCATCTAAATCATTGAGTTATGAAAATTGTTGAGAAGACAAAGAGTCGGTTGAGATTGTCTGTTTCGAGGTTTCATTACGTTTCTCAAGTCTTCTCCCAGCTTAGTTTTATCTCTTCCTTTCAGGCTTAGTTTCCTTTTTCTCTTCAGAAAGGTTAGCATACTAACCTTTTTGCCTTTTTTGTAATATAGATTTCTTTTCTTATGCTAACTCTGAATATTTCATCCTACCTATATGAAGTGAATTTAAAAATCTGAAAGTTTTTAAATAGTTATTAGTACTTAGTATATGTTATAGAACAAAAAAAAGGTTTTATTTTTGAAAACCATGAATTATTAGTGAAGGTGTCCTCAATCCTCAAAATGATCTTATGAATTATGCATAGCTACATAAGTAATTCTACATCAAGATAATTTGTTTAACCAATGATTGTTAGCATGTATGAATTGTAGCAGTTTGAACATGTGATGAAATTATAAATCTTCTCAGTTGTAATTTTACTTGAAGTAATGTTAAAAAATAAAAGTTGGATAAACATCAACAAAGAAAGGCTGCAAGATTGCAGTATTAAAAGTGTATATCGTTTCATATATGGTATCATTCAACAAAAGAAAATGCAAGAAAACAAAATTGCATTTGCTTACAAAAGAGAAAAATATGAGGCTAGTCATATCGATATCAACACAACATATAAAAAATCCTAGTCGAAGAATAAGATGTCACACATAAACATACTTATAATTCAGGACTATCTAGATTCCATTTAAGTAACATCCCATCACACTTACCTAAAAATAACTATAAGAAATTTATCATTGTGTTTTCTTCACCGTGGATCACATATGCTCAAGTTGACCCTACTATCAATGATGCGTAGTTGTTTTAAACAAAGATAAGATTCTTTGATGATGTGTCTCAAGAAATAAGACCAAACAATATTACTATTATATATAAAGTCCTTTCCTATTTTTATGGAAAGAGTCCTTTCCTATTCCGTCATAGACGCATAATATATACGGATATCAACAGATCGAAATAACAAATCTAAAATAAGACGTCCCATTCCCACAAATAATATATTAAAACTTTGTATATGGAACACAATAGATAAGGGTGGCTAACACATCTCCAGTATGATAGGTGTGTTGCATCAGCTTGGATGAAGCCGTCACCGATTACTGTCATCATCAGGTACATGTTAAACTAAAACTAAACTGTCGTTGTTGTGCACGTGAAGTCTTCTATGTAATGTAATGCTCTTTTAGCATCATTGAGATAAAAAGATCAGCTATCATTTGGATGGAATATCATATTTTAATTAATATTTGTGGAACACAAATCCAGAGTATTTTTATACAGTAAGCAACATTTGCTCGATGGCATCCCAACAATGCCACCACTAACACAGCGACACAGGTGTGGTCACCGCATCAGAGAAGGTCCTTCTAGGAGACTCACCCCACACCAGACTGGAGTACATGGTCAAGATGATAGACTTCCTTTGTTTCAGTCTGTTCTGTGAATGAGAAGCAAGCCAAGGGACCAATGATTTCTTCTACCTTGCGAGATCCACCCTGACAGACCAGTTTCATATGCGACGGGAAGGAGCACGATAGTACTGGTCAGTGTGTAAATGTGGCATCACATCCCATTATCACACAGATAACGAGGTGTTACGCGAAAACGTGCGGAAATCACCATAACCACAGATTATCGAAAACACAGGTAAATTAAAACTGATTGTGAAAAATGGATAAACTGTGAAACTATTGCATTCCAGTCCACATCCTGCAAGAAAACATGTTATATGCATATCCATGCAAATCTGGTTACATGTCCACAGCTTAGAACAACAACTGTCCTGTCATAACATGAGTTCACCACCTGTTATACATACATAAGGCCCACATCTGGCCAGCAACAGGATATACAAAACATCTGTAGATGCACATTGTGAAACAACGTCAAAACACCACCAAGGACCTGAGAGTATAGGGATGACTCTAGACTCTATCACAAAACATCCAAAACAGCAGCACATCCAAAGCTTGCCTTCTACTGTTCTTCTTGCTGCTCGGCCGCAACTCCGCGACCACCACCTCGTCTAGCTTGACTACCTAAAAAGGGTGTAAACCAGCAGAGTGAGACAATTGAACATTGTCCCAGCGGGAGGCATAACTCCCCGCCAAAACTACAAAACCTCAAGATCATATACACTAAGCAGCTATCTGATAGAAGATATAGCAAGAACAATTTATTGAAATAAGGCTAACTAAACTTACCAGATATATCCAAGTATTACAGGTAAGATATGATTAATAAGGAAGGATATCCAGATTCAACTACATATGAGAAACATATAAATAACTACAATGTAAAGAGAGTAACTACACAAACAAGGCCTCAACCAATGTTTCGTGTTTGACATAAGTAGTGAGTACTAAACGGCTGTATTACATTTTATTATGCCCTGAGGAAGTGAACCGTACCGTTCAAATCCAACCATCGGCTGCGAAGCCCATAACCGGTGCCATACAAGGTCAATGGAAGAGCCGGAATCCACGACCTCACCCCTCGTGGTCAGTACACGAGAAACACAGCAGGACCGTAGTCTCATGCTCAAGTGGTCTTAAGCCACAGGGTCAACTCCTCAGGCTACCCTTCCTCTAGCCCGCCTTGGTACAGGTCACAGCGCTAGTAAGACCGAGCCACGGGTCTCGACACCGTGCTCTGAGCCATGAACGCATTCATGCTCATCACATATCACATATCCGGAGCCATGGGCCATGTTCACCATGCTCATCACATATCCGAGTATGCAACTACAGCTGCACTCGTTTCACCTCTCTATTTGAGGCTAGGAGAAACCTCGCATATTCAAAAATATGCGCTCCGGGTTAACCCAGAGGAGAACCCGTTTCACCATCACCCTATCCTGACTGATGATGGATCTATGGCCAGGGCAACTACATGATAGATTTCACTGTAATTAATTAGTATCTTTTAGATGGATTGTAAGATTCAACCAAGTTGTATAACATGCAAGCTATAGAAGGAAATAAACAACATAAACTCAACATTATGTTATTATTGGAATTACATCAACCTAATCCATATCAAGGATCCAACATCACATGTTATCACTTGGCCTCTTTCCAACCATCCAGATCCACCTCAAGGATCATCACATAACATGGGATCTCAATCCCTCATCACATAGTGCCATAGCCTCTCAAGGCTTTCATCATCATTATGGAACATCATTCATAATACACTTGTCATCATAGTATTCACATATAACCATTCCTTATAACCTCTCTTTTGGCTAAGCATTACCTGCATGGTTGGCATCATTCGATAATCATATGAATAATCAAGAGACTCATATTATTAACAAACGGTGACAAATGGGGTTAAGTATATTGCCAGCACAAAACGTCACTAATAATTACATCCATGCCTCATCTTAAGGTTACATATGTAAGCACAATATCAAGAAACCCTAATGCATGCTTAACGTTACTCTTAGCATTAAAGAGATAACCAGGGTAGCCACACTCGTACACATGTGCTTCACCTTGTTTCAACATCATGCTAAACATACAAACTAGCATTATTATTACTGCTACCATTGTCACTATCTTCATCATTAAGAGAGCAAGGAGTCACCAACGATATCAAGGGCATATATAGTTCAAGCCATTTTCATGATGCAAAGATCCCTCACAAAAGGTACCCAAAACCCTCACCAAAAGAAGTGTGTCGGGCAAGGCTCACTAACACAGCATCGGGCACTTCTATCCTCACCCAAAACCATGGCGTGCAGCCTAGTCAGGCGTGCAGCGTGCATCACTTGAAACAAGGGCAAGCGTGCAACTCTGTCTAGCGTGCAGCCCCAAGGCGTGCAAGGTGTGTTGGGCGTGCAGGGCACTACTGGGCGTGCAACTCTATTAAGCACACAAGTGTGTCGGGCGTGCAGGGTGAAGCTGAGCGAGCAGGGTATGTATCGGGTGAGCAGAGGGATGCCGTGCGAGCAGAGTGTGTCGGGCGACACTGGCTAATGTCGGGCAAGCAACATGGTGTCAGGCGAGCAGGGTTATCAAGCGAGAAGGATAGTCAGGCGAGCAGATGTGTCAGGCGAGCACTGATACTGGGCGAGCAAAGTGCGTCGGGTGAGCAAAGCATTACTGAGCGTGCAGAGTTAATATTGCTCACGCGTCTAGGTCTAACCGTGCATCATTGTCGGGCGAGCAGAGCCTACTGGGCGAGCAGCTCCAAGCGGGCAGCCTGCCGTGCAGCTAAGGTCTGGCTCGCGCGCCACACACAAAGCAGAGTTCTCAACCGAAAGAGAGCAAGCCATGCAAGGGGAAAACTAGAGCAAGGGGGCTGTCGGGCAGCACCTCCTCAAGCACTAAGAACCCAAGATGCATCTCAACAAGGTCATCTAAACGAGCTCACCTTCTTGCCCAAAGTGAGAAGAGAGTCTTGCTCAAGCCACTAAGTCATAAGCTCACCTCAATCGGCTAGGAAAGAGGGGTATTTCTCATGGCATTAGGACCCAACTCACTCTTCTAAACCAAGGGGAGAGAGGAGTGTTGCTCCCTAAACCCTAATCTTACATGGATCGGCCAACATGGCTACTAAGCAAGAACTAAGCTACCCATATATAGATAAACCAGAGTATGGAAACAACATATATGAAAAGAGAGTAGAGTAGCTAGGGTTAGAGTTATGCAACCCGCCTTAAGCTCTAAGCTCCAAGGAAGAAGAAGAACTCCAAGCTCCACGCACCACCAAGAAAAGAGAATGGAGAGCTCCAAGGGATATTGACCACCAAAGCTCCTCCAAGGGTGTGTATCGGCCACCACTCTTCTTCTCCAAGGGTATGTCGACCTCCAAGCAACTCCTTCAAGGGTGTATCGGCCACCAAGCAAGGGAAAGAGGGAGTGTGTCATGCACAAGAGGAAGAAGAACCAAAGGGACCTCAAGCTAAGGAAGGAACCATCTTTATAGAAAGAAAGGGAGGAGAAAACAAGGTGGAACATGGCAAGGTGTTGCCCCCACAAAGGACACTTGTCCTAGAACTCAAGCCACCACTCTAGCAAGGCATAAGACACTTGTCTAGGGGTGTAAACGGTGCGGGTACGGTGCGGGTATGACCATACCCAGAACCGTACCCAATTGTTTTTGCGGGTACGGGTACGGGTCCAGACCCGCATTTCTCAGTAACCAGACCCGCACCATACCCGGAACCGCATATAATGCGGGTACACGGTGCGGTTCCAAGGGTATACGGTTCTGTGCAATTTTTTTTAAGCATTAAAATTGACGGTTGTACCTATTTTTAAGCCCAAATTAATGTATACATTTACTGAACTTTGCTAGAGTAACACAAAGCTGCTGTTTTGGAGGGGCTTTGTGGACTTAAAATAATTCAAGTACCTACTTTTGGGCCTAAATTTTTATTAAAAAAAATCATATCATACACATATATGGTTTAATCACTAGAACATCGTTCGAAATTTCCAACATGTGAGCTACTAGAGTAACACAAAGATGCTATTTTGGGAGGCTTTGTGCACTTAAAAACCATTCAAGTACCTACTTTTGGCCCAAAATATTTATTAAAAAATCATATCATACACATATATGGTTTAAGCACTAGAAAAACCCAATAGAACACAAAGAAACCATTCAATGTATGAGTTGTGTGCTATAAACAACCCAACAAAACGAACAATATTATCCACATCATTGGAGACTAAGAATATTTCAACAAATCACACAAAACCACTCAATAATCAACTAGCAACTTCACAAAATTAAATATCATCAAATATGAAAGTTAAACATTAAGAAATTCACCAACAGTAGAATGAAATATTGTTAAATGATCAACGGGATTGTTAAAGATAGCTCAACACAGCAAAATACATCATGGCTAATTGTCTATTGCCAACATTCATAACAATAAGGTTGTTACATCAATTTTCAGCAATCAAATGCACATCGCCAAATGTAGAAAATGAATTGGTGTTCATCAAGCTTTGTCACTACATCAATAATGAATGAAGATGACGTGATAAGGAAGAGTACAAAGCACCTGCAAACAAAATGTAAACCATTTATCAATATAAATAAACAAGTACAAAGATTATTGTGGGAATAACATGTCAAAAACTTAAACTTAAAATTAACATACCAATCATTTCATCTCTATGATGACAACATCCCCAAGCTCTTGCTCATCTTCCAAATCATTTCTTACAATAAACAAGTATTGGTATCCGGGCTAGCAGCGGTGGGTGCAGGAGCCGCAGCAGCACCCTTCTTCTTCTTCTTCTTGCTGGGAGCAGGTGACGGTACGTCGGCGAGGATGTCACTAGGGGAAGCAGCGACGGGTACAGGAACAGCAGATGGGAGAGCAGAGATAATGGGTGCCTTGGCTACGGGAGCGGCAGCCACAGGGACGGGTGCATGAGGAGATACAGCAGCAGTCGGGGGAGAGACAGGTGGTGCAACAGCAGCCGGTGGTGTAGCGGGAACGACAGGTGCTGGAGTTACGGGGGATGGGGTAGGAGGAGTTGTGGCTGCAACGACGGGAGCAACGACGGGAGCTGGGGTTGTTGGGGCAGGTGTAGCCGGTGGCAGTGCTGCGGGGGTGGCGGGTGGCTGTGCCACTGGGGCTGCGGGCTTAATGGCGGCGGTAGGGGTAGCTGCAGGGCCGGCATTGTTGCGGCGGGAGCTGTTGGTGCTGCTGCGGGTATCACCTGGGAGAAGGAGGACGGGATGGCAGAGAGGCACAGGAAGCACATGAACAGGGCAATGGACCGGCGACCACCACCACCCATGGCTGCTGCGATCTTGCAGCTGAGCTGGAAAGCTGTCGACGTTGGACGGAGTTGGAGCTGGGCGCGACGGGATGGAGCTCGACTGAGATGGAGCTATTGAAGTTGGACGGAGTTGGAGGTGAGGCCGACATCCAGCGTCGGGTTGATGAGGGCCTGCGGGCCTGCCTGCGTCGGGCTGATGCCTGATGAGGTCGGGCGGGGTCGTTGGGCTGCTGCCTGCGGGCTGATTCGGCTGAAGGCAGCTTGCTGATGATCGGATTGAGGCCGCAGCTGAAGCAGGTTGGCGGCTTGATGATGATCGGACTGAGGCCGCGGCTGAAGCAGGTGGGCGCGCGTGGAGAAGATCATCGGCGGACTAACCAGCGTGCTCAGTTGAGCCTTGAGGGGCGGTGCCACGGTGGATCTGGTTGGAGCCTGGAGGCTGGCGGCTGCCCTTAGCCCTAGCTTTGTCTTCGTCAGGGGGAGCCGAGAGGGAGCCGATGTTATGTGGGTTATATAGGAGTTTTAATGTTTAGGCTAAATTAGGTTAGAAATATTCACTGTTAGATCATGTCTGGTATTTTTTAGCCATAGATTCTAATGTATAAATTTATATATATATATATATTTTGCGGGTACACGGGTTAGCGGGTATGGGTACAACTATACCCATTATTGGAACCATGACAATACGGGTATGCGGGTATGCGGGTACACGGGTACGCGGGTCTAGAAAACTGGACCCATGACGGGTTTTGGTGGGTACGGTTTTGCGGGTACGCGGGTATACCTGTACCCATTTACAGCCCTACACTTGTCCAAGACATGCATCAAGTGTCCACCAAATAAGACCAAGCACCATGGGCGACACACCAAGATTGCACTAGGGCGAAACACCTCCTTGTTGGCCGACACAACCACCCTAGGTCGACACACTCTTCACCTGGGCGACACAAGGCTCAACCAAGCCCAAACAAAGCACTTCAAGGCCCAAACAAGCTCAACAAAGGCCCAAAGAGCTCAAGCAACAAGCCTAAGCCTTCCTCTCAACCCTAGAGGAAGCAAAGAGAGAGAAGAACACCTCACAAGGTGGTGACTTGCTCACAAAACCCTTGACTTGGGTTATTTGCAAGTAGCACCTCCAACTCTCAACAAAGCACAACCAAACCCTAATCACCACTAAAGGTGATTAGCAGGCACCAAAACATCAGGGTTAAGCAAAGCAAATAGGGTAAGCCTTAAACGAAGGCCAGGGTCCTTACAATCTAACCCCCTTTAAGGGATTTTGTCCCCGAAATCCGAAGAGAAAAGTGAGGGATACTTCCTCCTCATCTCTTCCTCAAGCTCCCATGTGGCTTCCTCAATGCCAGGACGTTGCCAAAGAACTTTCACAAGAACCAAGTCTTTCCTTTTTAGCTTCTTGATCCTTCTGTCAAGGATCACCACAGGACCTTCCTCATAGGTCGCATCTGCCTCAAGCTCAACCTCAACTGACTGTATCACTGTACCTGAATCCAGATGACTTTTCTTCAGCATACTGAGATGAAACACTGGATGCAACCTGTGCAACTCTGGAGGCAACTCTATCTCGTAAGCTACTTTACCAACACGTGCTATAACTGGGTAAGGCCCCATATACCTGGGTGCCAACTTACCCTTCCGTCCAAACCTTAGCACACCTTTCCACGGTGAGACCTTAAGATATACTTTGTCTCCTACCTGGAACTCCAAAGGTCGTCGGCGATTGTCTACATAAGACTTCTGCCTGTCCTGTGCCACTTTCAACTGTTGTTGTATCACTTTGATCTTTTCCGTTGTCTGCTAGACTAACTCAGGACCCAAAAGCTGATACTCACCAGACTCATACCAACACAAAGGAGATCTGCACTTCCTTCCATACAAAGCTTCATAAGGATCCATGTCGATGCTTCGCTGATAACTGTTGTTGTAGGCAAACTCTATCAAACTCAGATGTACATCCCAACTGCCTGGGAACTACAAAACACATGCTCGAAGAAGATCTTCCAAAATCTGAATAGTCCTCTCAGACTATCCGTCTGTCTGGGGGTGGAAAGCTGTACTGAACCTCAACTGCGTTCCCAACGCTCTGTGCAACTGCTCCTAAAAATGACTCGTGAATTGAGGACCTATATCAGAAACTATCGTCGCTGGTACACCGTGCAAACTAACTATCTCATCCACATACACTCTAGTGAGTTTCTCAGCTGTATACATCGTCTTCACTGGCAGGAAATGGGCAGACTTCGTCAATCTATCCACAACCACCCAGATGGAATCATGATTCCTAGTTGTCTTGGGTAGACCAACTATTAAATCCATAGTTATATGATCCCATTTCCACTGCGGTATCGGCAAAGGTTGCAACGCACCTGTCGACTTCTGATGCTCTGCCTTCACTTGCTGACAAACCGCACATCTTACCACGAACTCAACTACATCCTTCTTCAAGCCCGGCCACCAATACAAGTCCTTCAGACTATGATACATCTTGGTGACACCTGGATGCATAGCATACCTCGATGTGTGTGCTTCCTCAAGCACCAACTTCCTTAGCTCATCAACATCTGGAACCACCATCCTATCACGATAGAAAACTAGTCCATCCTCGGACTCATGGAACCCATCACACTTTTCGCTGCCAAACTCTGACCTGATCAACCGTATTGCATCATCTGTCTGCTGTGCATCCTTGATCTGCTGTCTCAACGTAGGCTTGACTTGCATCTGTGCTAAGAGTCCATCTAACGAGGAAACTTCCATTTGCACATTCATCTGTCGCAGAGAGACAAACATATCTCGCCTATGGCATACCAGAGAACTCAGCTGCGCCTTCTTTAATGAAAGAGAAGAAGACTTTCGACTAAGCGCATCAGCTACCACATTCGCCTTACCAGGATGATACTCGATAGTGTAGTCGTAATCATTGATCAAATCCATCCATCGTTGATGTCACGTGTTCAACTCATGCTGCATAAAGATATACTTCAGATTCTTATGGTCTGTAAAGACCTGACACATTTCCCCATACAGATAGTGTCTCCAAATCTTTAACGCATGAACCACTGCCGCCAACTCCAAGTCATGAGTCGGATAATTCTCCTCATGCCTCTTGAGCTGTCGTGAGGCAAAAGAAACCACATGATCCTCCTGCATCAGCACTGGTCAGCTTCTCCTTCAAACTCTGGAAAGCTTGCTGACATCGATCATCCCAATCAAAAGGTACGTACTTCCTTGTCAACTTCGTCATTGGCAATGTGATCGCTCTGAAGTCCTTGATAAACCTCCGGTAGTATCCTGCTAAACCAAGGAAACTACGAACTTCTGTCGGCATCTTCGGTTGTTCCCATTCTGCAACAGATGCCACCTTTTTCGGATCTACTTTGACACCTTCAGCAGATATCACATGACCCAAGAACGTCACTTCTTCCAACCAGAACTCGCACTTACTGAACTTGGCATACAACTGATGTTGACGAAGAAGAGTCAACGCTCGACGAAGATGTTGCTCATGCTCTAGCCTGTCCCGACCATAGATCAAGATGTCATCTATAAAGACTACAACAAACTGATCTAAGAACGGACGGAACACTCTGTTCATCAGATCCATGAAAGTTGCAAGTGCATTGGTTAACCCAAACAGCATAACCACGAACTCGAAATGACCATATCTCGTCCTGAAAGCTGACTTTGGTATGTCATCCGCCTCTATCCTCAACTGATGATATCCAGACCGTAGATCGATCTTTGAAAACATTGTAGTACCACGCAACTGATCGAACAGATCATCTATCCTCGGCAACGGGTACTTATTCTTGATCGTGACCTTGTTCAACTGTCGGTAATCTATACACAACCGCATCGAACCATCCTTCTTCTTAACGAACAACACGGGAGCACCCCACGTCGACGTACTCAGTCGGATAAAACCTTTCTCAAACAACTCTTGCAACTGCTTCTTCAGCTCTGCCATCTCTGCTGGATCCATCCTATACGCTGACTGTGCAACTGGCTGTGTCCCTGAAACCAGATTGATCTCGAAATCAATCTCTCGAGGTGGAGGAACACCAGGAAACTCCTCAGGAAACACATCTGCAAATTCTCGGACCACTGACACCTCCTCGAGACTAGGACCTTTCGCCTTGGTAACCACAACGGTATCCACCACGTGAGCTAAGAACGCCTCACGTGAGCTAAGAAGCAGTTAACAATTAAGTACAAGAAACTATTAGTATCAGGAGGCAAGTGCTTACCCAATCACTCTAGCATCAAGGTGACCTATAAGGATGTTAGACAACATATACATATTAACTGAAAAATGAGCTTTTCATTTAATAGAACTCCATGTTTAGCATCAAATAAATATAAATAGAAATGTTAAATGACTTATATGTTCCCTATGTTGATTAAGGTGTACCACCTAATCTGCTAGCTAGATGAAAGTAAGACATCCTACTCATATGTACAAGTTATAAGGCTATCTAGACTTTCTAGATCTCTCCTTTAAATCTTGGCTCAAAGTGAGGTAAGAACAAAAGGTTGAGAAACCACTTTCCGTCCTACATGTACACATGGTAACAACCCTTCATGCCATATTCCATTTCATCATCTTAATTTTCATACACGTCCATATCATACAATTACCCTTTACCAAGTACTAAACACTGTTTAAAGAGAATAAGGTATAACAACAATAAACATGTATTGCTTTTCACATCTTCTCACATCTTCTTATTGATAACTATTTACTTATTTCACTACTCCCTTTAATGACTGAAGGGAATAGATCTACAAACTCTGGGTTTTTTAATTTATGTTTATCTTTAATAGCTTGAATCACCACTTATGACTATGTCAACTAAGGTAACTAAAAAAATAAACAAGTCATTATACAATAATAACTCCAAAAGACATAAATGTTTATTATGAGGATATAACTTCTCAAGTCAAGGCATATGTACTACATCCCTAGTATCATTGAGAAATTCCACATAACTCAATTTATCAAGATAATCTAGGATAATAGGTTCCCTGAATACCAATATTTGTTGTACCATTAGGTACTCGAAGCCTGATAGGATGAAACATATTCATGACCTCCTTTTTCCTTTAAAGGAGCCATTTTTACATGTTCCATCATTATACAATAGCAAGATAGATTAAACCGCAGACCATGGACGTGTAGGCAACAAAAAATTACAAATAAAGATCTTACAAACATACATGTCATATTATATGACATAAAGAAATCTTTGACTTCTAAAATTGTCAGAGGTTTTCGCTACACTGAGAAGTAACTGATAACAACATTTTTTTACATAAGTAGGGGGGTATTTGAGACATGTAACCCCAATATGTAGGCTCTAGATTGTTAACCTAGGCCCAAGATGCATAATGTCACCATCATTTAACATGAAATACAATATAACAACGCAATCTCAACGTGCAAGCATACAATAAGTTGTAAACGATTCAAAGGTTATAACACTCACATGACAAGATTAACATACAATATATATATATGTATGTATATATATGTATATGCATACATATATGTGTATATATATATGTATATATATGTATATGCGTATATGTGTGTGTGTGTATATATATATATATATATATATATATATATATATATATATATATATATATATATATATATATAAGATAAATATTATCTACATATTTAGTTAGGTACATGTGTTGCATGTCTCTTAGTAGTTCTCAATATTATTTTGTGGATTATAAAATATTGTATATTTTATATAAAAAAAACCCACTAAAGCCTCATAATGAAAACAACATTTTTATTAATAATAACCATCAAAATATATAATGTTTATCGGAATTACAAGTTTATAGTATTTCGTAAAATTATTAAATCGTTAAACTATGCTAATTAATAGTTGGATTGTAAATCATGTCTATCCTATAATTTTAGATAAAAATGCAATTCATTTCCCACTCATATTTTCATTGATTAATTATCAAATTATTGAATATATACTTATTTGTTTGAACATATATTTTCTTCCTTAATGATACGAAGATGCTATAGTGGTACCTCAAGATATCATGGGAGAAGAAGTCTTTTCCTAAGCTGTATAATGTTGCCTATTGATAAAATTTCAAGCAAAACTAATTTGTATTGTCAATTAATTTTTATATCTTTTTTTATATTTAAATCTCAACCAAAATTTTAAACTAATTTTCATATATTAGTTTCACTATAGTGATACATGCCATGCTACCTCACAATATCTTATAAGTGGAAATGCCATAAACATGACTTGTATATGCATTATTATGTTTATATTCCCATTTCTCTTACAGTGATATGTAAATATATTTCTTTGTGAGATACATATTTGATGGAGCTAGAACTTACACCAAAAGATTACTCTTCCAATGGAAGTCCTAATATGCACCAAAAACCCTAGGGAGATGATGTTCTCTCTAGGTTTACCTACAACTGGTGCTAGATAAATGCTCCAACCCCACAAGAGTGTGGAAGCCTTATCATAGTATAGATTTAGGATCGAACCCAAAGGACAACGTTAAGAATCTGAGTGCCTTTTTCGCGTTTTGTATCGATCTAAGTCAATCGTCTAAGACCAGAAGTTTGATTTGAGTTATTTATCCTAAACATACAAAAGTAAAGGCAAGAATAAAAACTAGTTTAATGGTTAAAATCTAAGATTAACAAATGATGATGGGTCACTGGGGTGATGCGGGTATTCGCCACCACTATACATGAATTGTGCTTGTACCAAACATAGTAAGACTTGTAAGCAAGATACATGGATGTGGTACAATACCGATGTCTTATAGGACACGAGTAATGCACACATCCTTCATGGGTTGAGTAACTCTCATTCGGTACATATATACATGTCAATGAAGATATGTAGTCTCCGAAGAGAAAATCTTACCCAACCTCGTGAAACGTGCATCGGAAAACTAACAAGCGAGTGATAATTACCAATTCGATTAGTATCCTTATAGACTATCCCTCTTTCAAGGATATAGCTATGAGAAACGTGAGAGTGTTGCCACGTCAGCCATTCTCGAACAAATGGTCAAGTACTTTCCACCACTCTCTCCTCAGAGTGCGTTCCTCGACCTGTCAAGGTTGCACTTTTGCACGTCAACTGATTCCATTTCATAGTATAAAAGTACAACGATGGAGGTGAGTTTACTCCACTCCTTAGAAAGCATTCCTAGATACCGAAACGGATGTGCGATGGATACACACACCAGAAACCAAAACTAAATCGGTATTCGAGTCCTCGAGAGCGGTCGTAGACAAACCACAACGAAAGAGAATAGATGCATATAAGAATGCGGCCAACATCAAAGCATGTATGAAACGATTTAGTATTGAATCGGAAAGATAACATCTTTTTAGTATAAGTTACAAAACACGGGCAGCGGGGCTAGTCCCCGCACCCCAGTGAATGGAACTACTCACTCCTCATAGAGGGAGCAACAAAGAAAGAGAAGAGAGAGAAAGAAAGCATCGTCAGAGCAGAAGAGTAGATCTGTGACAACTCGGTGTAGATCGTCGCAGTCTCCGGGACTGCTCCGTTGTGGTCGATGATGCCGGTCTCTCCACCTCGATCGTCGTGTCTACCTCCGAGATTGCACGGGTAGAATGAGGTAGATCAATGGTAGAAGTGAGATGGTAGAGGTGAGATAGTGATGGAACAACCTTCTAGATCTATCCCCAGTCTGGCAGCTTCCCAGATCTGAGCTCAGACCGTGATCCTGGGGTTGTGGGTGAAGTTTGGTCAGAAACGGTATTCGGGTAGTCTGGCGGCGTCCCGACACTGGTCTCAGTCTGGCAGCCTTGGGCCGTCGTCAGATGGGATCTCCAAATTCATTCCTCTACCCTTCTATTTATAGGCTTGCCAAAATATCTTGGGCTCAGGAGTCACACCTTGTGCGTGTCCTTTTGTCCATTCGGTTTCTAATTCATACGGTTTGGTTGCTTATGCAGTTTGCTCCGCAGTTGTGCATGCGGTCTTGCTTTCAATTGCTTATGCGGTCTTGTGCTTGTGCATTTTTCTCATGCGGTCTTGGCTTGTGTGCATGTGTTTTGCCCATGCGAACGCTCCGTGTGGTTTGCTCATACGGACGCTCCATGCGGTCTGCTCAAACGGACGCTCCATGCGGTTTGCTCATACGGACGCTCCATGCAGTTTGCTCAAACGGACGCTCCATGCGGTTTCTTCATATCTTGCTCGGCCATGCGGTTTTGATTTTTCTTGGTTTCTCCGTGTGCATGCGTTCATGCACTCCTTGCGGTCTCGACATTTACTCGATCTTTGATCTCCCACGAACCTCAGCCTTCACGTGGGCATAACTCTATTCAGCCATGCATGTGAGGAGTACTGGTCTTCGAAAATCTCTTATCCAATCAGCTTGCATGCGTGATCATCATGCCTATTCGGTCTCCTCTTCAAGAGAAAGAAGGCAAACAGTCTTTGCTAATTCCTTCATGCGGTCTTCCTACATTCTTTTACCAAACGGTTTTAGCTGGCCGCTCATTCGGTTTGGCTTGAATTACATTGGTCACTTATTATTCACGTGGATAGAAAATGAACAAACAGTTTCCATACTAATAAACCAAATGATATCCGTTAGTACAGCTCACGATTTGCATGGGCAAATGGAGCAAATAGTCTCCATAGCTGCTGGAGTAATGGTGGAAATGGCGGTGGCTGCTGGAGCAGCTCGCAACACCGGCGGAGGTGCTAATTGCTGCTGCAAAGGTGGAGGCGTCGGTGAGCAAGCCGTCGTGGGCAGCGGTGGTGCGCCCTGGGACTGGGGATGGCGGAGGCACTGCTTGGTTTTGAGATCGAGAAGCAAACGAAATGGAGGTCAAGACCGCATGAAGATCGAGACCGCATGGGGTCGAGACCGCATGGAGGTCAAGACCGCATGGGAAAATCGAATGGATCGAGACCGAGTGCTTGGATGAAAAGGAACCGTTGGATCTCGATCGGATGGTTGAGAGTGATACCCAATTTTTCCTTGCGTGCTTCTTTTCATCCGGTTTGATAATGCATGTGCAACCGGTCATAGTTATCAAACGGTTTGCTCCACGTGTTCATACGGTTTGGCAAAAGGTCTTGCATGCGTGTGCTAATCCAAACGGTTTGGAATGCATGCGATCATACAGTCTTCATTGCTAATTCAGTCATCACTTCTCAGACGTTCAAACGGTCTGAGACCGTTACCTCTCCAAACGGTCTTGTATTTGACTGTCCATTCGGTCTTTACAATCGCAGCAAAATGGTCTTGAGACCGCATGGGCTCAAATGGTCTTGAGACCACATGGACTCAAACGGTCTTGAGACCGCTAGAGTCAGTGTCGTAGGGGTCATGACCGTTGGTGATAGTTGAGGATGATCTGCAGAGGAGAGAGAACGTGAGTTAGGGGAAAATGAGATCAAATAATCTAGAAACTAGGGTTATTTGAGCTAGTAATGCACTATTTACATGAGACTGAAAGGATACTTAAAGTAAACCCAAAGCGAGGGTAGATCAGTCGATATGCGCCACAAAATCCTTAGAATTGGCGACTGAGAGGGTGAATCTGGAGGATTCATCACCACACCAAACTTAAGCGTTGCTTGTCCCGAGAAATGAAAAAGCCCAAGACAGTCACCAAAACGCACACCTTCATTCCAGTGTCAGAAATTTTCATAAAAAAGAGAAAAGGAAAATGAGGTGAAACAAAATTAGGGTAAAAACATCAGAAATCCTTTGAATTGGTGATTGAGGATGGATCTGGAGGATTCATCACCACACCGAACTTAAGCGTTGCTCGTCCCGAGAAATGGAAAACTTAAAATAGTCGCCAATGAAATCGTTCATCTCGTGATTGCATCATCCTATTGTCATATCGTAATTTTGTTCATGGCTCAGATCGATACATCATCAAAGCTTTCTTAGATCACAGAATACATCTTATGATATCCTCATTTCTGAGTTCACTTTACTGAAGTATTTCCTTCTCACTCTCTGTTGTATCAGTCATGTTTAAAAGTTTTATGAGACTTTGAAATGACCCACAGAATCAACAAAATGCATATGATCTGTCACTGGTGTTGAAAAAGGAGAGAATGGGGTTATGATCAAGAGATAAGAGTCTCTCCTCTGATTGAATCAAGACTCTTATTATTAGTTGACTCATCGAGATACTTTGAATGATTTATTCACAACTCTGGTTGACTTAGCCTTACACCCGATTTTTTTTTCTTTTCTAAAGGTAACTTAGAAGTGTGTATAGGTAGGCTTAAGGCTTTTGTCTATTTTACCTCTTCGAGAGGAGGTAAGGGGCTATTTTTGGATCCTTAGGATCTCACTACCGGTCACGACGCATCTGCCTTTGTGAGGGCAGCTAATGTACCGGCCGGGCAAGACCTTTATCGGTTATCCTTATTCGGGGCACAACTCTCATGTTTTTATTCACACTCTGGTTTTTATTCATTCTCACCTGGCTTAGGAGAAAGGGTATTTTTGGTTTTTTTTTGCATATTTGGGCTGCCAGGCCTCTTTTTGGAATCGGGGTAGATTTTTCACCAACCTCGGTATGTGCTCAATCATCATTGTATACTCTTTGAAGTGAAAAGAGGAGGTGGTACGCCCCTGTTATGTGTTGAGGGGTATGGAAGAAGCGGTAGTGAAAAAAGAGTTGTGGTGTACCACACCGAACTTAGAAATTTTCAGAGGTGTGGTTTACCACACCGAACTTTAAAGTTCGGCAATGTTCTAGTTTTCACTAGAAAGGAGTGTGGCGTGCCACACCGAACTTAAAACTTTGGCATGGTTAGTGAACAGAGGGGTATGAAAATGAAGGAAGAAGTGTAGAAGAGAGTTCGGATCATGATGCAGTTTGCTTAGCAATTCCATGCGACGGGTGTCTTTTCTCCATCACACTCTGCTAAAAAAGAGACATGATGAAACATCAAATGAGAAATCCGTACAACAGATCCATTAATCAGATAAAGGCGTGATGTATTTGATCTATCTCAGCCTTATTGAAGTGTATCATCTTTTCCTATTAGAGGGTATGACATTAGGATTCATAGTCTATTCAAGATGAAAAACACGCATTGGCTAGTTTTAAGCATTCTTTTCTTGGAAATTTGCAACGAAAAGAGGTGATGATCATAGATTCGAAAAACAAAAGCTGACTAGATAAAGGCTTTATTTTTGGAAGACTACCGAAAGGCAGAAAAAATTATGAAAAAGAAACTAGAATGGAAAAATAGGAAGCAATAAAGATAGAGGGTGGAGTGAAGGTCATACCACCCGCCCTCCACCTTGAACTCATGAATTCACTCTTTTCTGAACAAATATTATGTTCAAGGTGGAGGGGAAGGGTTGCGCAATGTTAACCAGGCGGTCCTCGTGGTTGGAAGAAGGTGCGGAAAAGATGGCTTGCGATAGCTGGTGCCGAGAACGAGGAAGTGGCCCGAACAACCTATTGACAGGGTGGTTGTGGCGACTCGAACGAGTCTTTTGGATGACTTGCACATTTCTTTTGCCTCGTTGTCCGTCTAGAAGAATCCAGAGACCTTCCCCCATCAGCGAGGGAGGTGAAATATAAGCATTCAAAACTGGAGGGCTCTGTGAGAAATCAAGGTTATGCCCACTTGTGCCCTCCGGTTGTGGCTCACCCTCGAAGTTCAAAGTGAAACTGCTTTCTTCAAAATCTAGGGCAGTTGATTGAGGGTCGGCCACTTGAACTTCCTCCTGTCTAGGATCAGATGGTGGATCCGGTTCCGGCTTCATTTCGTCACCTGGCTTTTCTTGTGTGGGATATGGTAGCTAGGATGACGTTTCTTCATCAGAGGAGTTATTTTGAGAAGTATCATCATCTTTATCAATGTTGAAATTGGTAAGAGCGTCGTTCTTCCTTTCAAGGTTTTGTTCAGAATTTTCCTCGTAGAACATCCTTAGTTCATCCAAGTAATTAGAAGAGGATTTGACTGGTAAAATGAACTCTTGCTCGAGTAAGGAAATCATGGGATCCCGAGATAGAGGTTCCAATGATGTATCTTCATGGGAGGGATTAGTCCATGACATATCATTTTGAGGGCTAAAATCCTCTGATGAACCCATTTCTTTGGTATTGGGACTAATATATACCATTTCTGAGTCATGTTGTTGTTCCAGTTCTTCTTCATACCACTCCTCCGGTTCTATTGAGTGCTCGGGAAGAGTTTCTATGGGAGGAATGGAACCTAGCTCAGGTAAGGGACATATCTCAGTTTCTTGAATATCAGGAGGGACTTCTTCATAAGGGTGAATTTCTCTAAGTGGATGGGTTTGTGACTCGATTTCCTTCCACAGGCCCTTTCTGTCATTACAAGAGTCTATGGAAATATCATGATCTGTTCCAAAGTCAATAGATGGCTCATGTTTCTCTTCATAGTGCATTGTCAACTCGTTCAAGTGACTAGAAGGAGATTCAGTAGAAAGATCATGCTCTTGTTCGAGGACTGGCTCCGACTGGACTTCTTTTGGTGGTGGTAACTCAGGTAATATCGTCTCATGAAAAGGATTGGTCATATGATTGTCATCTTGAGACCCGTCATTCTCCTTTGATTCTACTTCATCAGTGAGAGTGGTATGGTCCATTTCTGAATCAAGATCTTGATCAGTCCCATCCTCGAAGTTTGTTTCTAGATCAGTCGAATGATCAGAAATTTCTTCATAAGGAAAAATCGAATTATGTTCCAGAAATGGAGTCATTTGAGTCTTTTGCATAAAAGGAGTCTCCTTATCTGAATCAGTCACATCTTCATCTAAGTCTGACTGTGAAGGAGTGTAGGGTTCTTGTTACGACCCCATCTGAGCTTAATTGGTAAACTAGGGTTACCAAGATGATTACATGATTTATTGGACTGATCACTCTTGAAATATAATGAATGATGATAATCCAATGAGAATGTTTTAACTATGATAAGAAGTTTAAGTGTTCGTTTGCCTTGAGAATTAGGGTTTGAGAAACATAAACCCTAATCGGCCCAAAATAGGGTTTTGATGATACATGAGCACAAAATTTGATAAGTATAGTGTCTCAGTAAATGATTTTTAGTATTTTATGTGTAACTCTGATTTACTTCAAATTTGGATATGATTTGGATATATAAAATGTCACAACATTGGAAAATATCAGAATTTTTGAAGAATGTTCTGACCTGTTTATTGGTCGAGTTTCAAACTCGACCGATCATATTTCCAGATTTATATAGCAATGTGGTAATTGAATTTTATATTTTTATTGGTATATCCAATTGATCTCAAATTTTAACTGTGCTTGAAAAATACAGTTTTAGACACTCTGTTAAATTGGCGTAATTTTTGGATGACTTTTGATCTCTACAGTGAGGGTGTCGGTCGAGTTCTGTGCAGGACAAACTTGACCGAATCTGCTGCAGACTGTAATATAGCAGTACACTGTTTGATTTTTAATTATTTATTGGTAACGAAAAATGATCTGAAATTTTTACTGGAGGTCTGAAACTTCATTATGTATAACATATAAAATTTCCGGAATTTTGGATCTTCTGTTAGCTATTCAGTAGGCGAATTACAGAAACTATTGTGAAACTGAATATTCAGCCAATATAATTAAAGTTGAGTGTTGGGTCAATATGCAATTGACCCAAGCAGCTCAAATTGACTTATATGATCGACCACACACACACACAGCTCTCATTCTTCGTCATCCATCCCAGAGAAACGAAAATCTAGAGAGAGAGGGAGAGTTAGGGCTTGAGTGGAGAAAGAGGAGGAATTGCTGACCTAGGGTTTTGCGGTCCGAGGAATGGTGAAATCAAGTAAGTTTGGATCCTTTGCATAGACTTTTATGGTGAATATTCTCTCTCATGTCAAGATTCTGTCCATGCTCTGATTTGATCCAAGATGATGTCGAAATTCCCTCTTTTCTCACCCTTTCTTCATAATCCCTCATTTTCAAGGTTTCCGAGTTGAATGGAAGAAGAAATGGGAGATTTGCTAGGGATTTGATATGAGTTTGAGATCCCCTGAGTTGAGATACAGTTTTGGGGTGTTTTCACACCTTAGGGTGAGTGATTACTTCCTTTAAACAGTATAATGCACGAAATTTTATTATAGCATCCAAATCCCTAATTGCTTGATATGTGATCCTAAACCCTGAAATGTCCGTTTAATTTAAGTTGTTGAAAATTGATATGATATGGATTCCTTCTCTGTTTGAATGACTCTTTGATGGTAGATTCACATCAGAAACGTATACAACACATCCTAGTAAGAATGCTTTTCAGATTTATACCATATGATGTAATTAGGGTTTAACCTAATTGAGATATCACTAGAGTTTCAACCTTATTGAAGAGGACTAGTAATCTTATAAGTGGTTAGGATGTACCTCATGGGTTACCTTATTTGAATTTTATTCTTGGTGCATGATATCTCAGTGAATAGCATGGAAACCTAAATTTAGTTCAATTTCCATGGTTTCATACATATATTGACTGTATATAATTGTTGAAAGCAGTCTTTAATTTGTGAATGTTTATATCGTGTGAAATCCTTATGAGAGCCATGTGACAAGTGAATGAGGTAAACGAAAATGTGAGTGAGGTGAATGAAACCCTAAGAGTAGGGTGTTGGCATGTGATGAATGAATAAGTCAAATGAAACCCTAAGGATAGGGTGTTCAATGAATCATGTTATGGTGATATGAAAGGTCTCGATATGAGATGTGGTGATACTTAACTGTTGAATTGTATGTTTCTAGTGCATTTAACTTTATATGCTTGTTCTCTCTGAGTTGATATCTACATACTGCAGGGCTTCTTATTTTCAGTACATATCTCATAAATTGCAGGTGATGAGATATGACATGCCCTAGAAAGGGATGTTACTGAGACATGATATATGTTGAATATATGAGTTATGATGTTTCTTATGATATGATATGGCAGGCCGTGTGAGCCTTGTGAGAAATGTTAAATGAGTTATGATTTTTGTTTAAAATGTACCTATAATGTTAATGTTAGACTTAGGTGCCCTGAACACCGTAGAACCCCTTTGGGAGGTCTGCGCCTTAGGGGTGAAACTCGTGTCCAACATCAACCGGTTGAGTAATTCTGGTGGCACGAGGGTTAATAGAGGTTATTCAACAATAATCTGTGCGTGTGTCACGGTGGTAACCCAGTGTAGACTCTCCGCCTGTGTGCTCAGGTTAGAGGAGGAGTCTAGAGCACTCGGAGTAGTGCAGTGAGGCCGGAGAGCCTGTGGGTCCTGTAGCAGAACAGGACTGGCAGTCAGACTTAGCATTTCCCGGGTGTGTCGCTATGTCTTGTACGGTGTGGCCGTAGTGCACGGCGAGTCTCTTATGCAGAGTACACTGCATAAGATCAGGGCATAAGTTAAAATATGATCATATAGGTTCACAGAGTTCCTTATAAATGAAAGAGTTAAGGAAGACTAGAGCATAGTCTTCTAGTAGTTATTCTTTGAATGCAATATTCACATTTTTTGTTATTTCAATAAATTGTTTTAGAACTGCTCAGTGTAGTATTTATTGTCGTTAAATTTCATATCGTTTACTCAAAGTTATATATGTAATCACATTAGTGCCTTAGACTGTTTCTTTTAAGTACTTATTCACTGAGCGAGTAGGCTCACCCCTCTACTCAAACATTTTTAGGGTTAACCGCGTGGACTTGAAGATGGTCAGAGCATCAGCGTAGATCTTCCACAAGAGTTAAGTACAAGATTAGTTGAGTCAGTCGGTCCTTGTCACTCTAGGTCCTCAGTAAGAGATAAGAGAGAGAGAGATGTAATTACGATGTGTAATATTATTCCTCTTTTGAAATTGTATGCTATTAGTAGGTCTTATGTGCATAAGGTGTGAGAGACATCATGAATGTTTATACATGTATCTTTACTATTAAAGTCTGATTAGTAAAAGAAATGTTCAGATTCCCTTGTTAAAATGATTTATGTGGTTCAATGCGAAGAAACAAGAGTTTTAAAGAAAGAAAAGAAAAAGAAAAATAAAAGTTAAGGGTATTCTTTGTATTACATATAAATCCTATCTTATGCCCTAATCTCATGATTTGAGGAAATTGTGAGATCGGGGTGTAACAGCTTGGTATCAGAGCTTAGGGTGAGTTGTCAAGGACCATTAAGTTAGTAAGTTAGCGTCATAAGTGTGGCAGATAGGAGATGTTTTTATGTTAGATTTGGGGATTTGAGTATTTGGATATCCTGGCCCGATATCTGAGTACTTGGATCAACCAGTACAAGCTACTCTGTCTATTCTCTCACGTATACCCTGGCCAGGTATACAGTGGAAGAATGGACTAGAGAGGAACCCTAGAAAGGTTAGGGTTAGATAACGAGAAAAGAAATAAGAATTAACAGCATAAATGTAAAAGGAGATAGAACTTACATTTCATAATGTTGTTTTTGTTGGAAATGTATAGAAATGCTCTTATATGTTTGAATTGAAATATTCAGTAATTTGAAATATATATGGGTCTTTAAGATTTGTTGCACACTATGCAGTTGTAGCATTTATTGATTTCATTCTTTGTAACATGTAGATTAGAAATCATCTTTGAATGATCTTTCCTTAGTGGATAAGTTTTCTTCCACACTTCCGATATGAATAGGAGTTGAGTAATCCTTTGTAGTTCTTGGCTTCAGGACTTCAGGTTTGGCCTGGTCCGGTTGGTAGGATGCGTTACTAGGATCTAATGAATCCTATCAATAGTATAATAAGAATAGAATTTGAATAATTAGACCCACATCAGAGTAAAGATGTACATACAGTAAGATGTTGAAACATATGGGCAAGATCAGAACAACTAAGAATCAGTTGAAACTGGTATCCGAGGTTCAATTTTGGGGTCTCAAATGTGAAACCCTTACTTGGGAATAATAGAACCTGATATGAAGTTCATGATCAGTTTATTGATTAATATTATATGAACTATACATATGAAATATAGAAAAGATATGTGAAATGTATGTATGGTTCTGGATAGCAAGAATCGATCATGAAGAATGGATCATATAATTGAGTATAATGCTTTTATGAACTCTAAAGCAAAGGCTGAGTAGAAGAATAGAGTTGAGCATTCAATAGGTCCATAGAAGTGAAGAGTCTTCAAAAGAGTAAAAGTGAAGAGAATCATATGATCATATAATTCATAAGACTAGAACAACAAACTAGTTCCTAAGTGAAGAACATAGGTGTAGTTTAACGAATGAATAAGTCATACAAAGGTAGACTGTATTCAGGAGAGAAAAACTTGATTGAAAGAGAAACTATGTTTGACCCATGCATGATCCACTTGATTTTAAAAAAATGAAGAATATGTAATGTATTCAACATGAGGAAAAACTAATAGAGGGACTATTAATTTAGAACGTTAACTTCACAATAGTATAAAGATAAAGGAGGAAATATGTGCAACATGGTATACATGACCATACATATGAATAAGCAACATGGTCATAAGAGAAAAATTTAGAATTAAAGATGACGGGTTAAAGAGTAGTATATGGTAAGAGGACTATGAAACGTAAGATAGGGTTTGAAATATGATGGAGAAGTTATAAAATAAAGAGGTTGTGAGATTCAAGCAAGTGCTAATTAATCAAATATCTCTGTTGATAACTAAGTAAATCTACATACGAGAATGTATTAAGGGAATGTTTGAATACAAGTATTCCAAGTCTTAAAATCATCTTCTCTTTCATATATTCCTTAATGAGAGTAAGGTGGGAATGAAATGATAAGAGAAAATGAATCATATACGGTGCATAACTACCTTGGTGGGGTCATCTAGTGAATGTAATAGTGACATACAATATGATGAAGTGCGATAAGAAATAAATTCTTGTGTGATAGCAAGAATGATGAATAATCTATTCCTATCTTAAATGCTTCAATGTTAATGATGTTTATTGTATATAATCATATGAAAAGGATAGGTAGCAAAAAGTAAAGAAGTAATGAATGAGCAGAGAGATATGGGAAAACACTAGCTTTGTGTAATATGTGAATTTTTTTTTACATGTATGATTTGTTGAAGGCATATTAAGGTATGAAAGTTGGTTCTACATATGATTTCAGTGTATGTGTGCAAGCTATATGTTAAATTAAAGGCGTATGATAGTTGTAGTAATTCATACCTGATATGCATCTTACTATTGTGTATTTGTGATATGGTGATACAGTTTGGATGATGTCAGAACACATGGAGAGATACCCAGAACAAGGTAGTCATACTTATTCACTCATATTAATAGAAAGGCATGATAATCAGATTGTCTGGACAAGTAACCCTAATGAGGTGTAGCTTGTTATACCTAGCTCTAATATAACTGAGTGATGGTAATTGAGTATGATTAATGATTGAATGACTGATACAATTGTGGATTACTTTATTACTGTTGTTGAAACCCTAAAATGATATAATACGATGGTTACACTTTGAATTGTGTGTGGGCCCATAACCCACAGGTCCCAGGATTGAAACAGGATAGTATGGAATGAGGTGGTAATGCTTCACCTCATGCATCCATGACCCAATGGGGATGCCAAGAGTAGTATTGTGCAATTGATTGTTGAATCTAGTCTTTTAATTCAAGACTGTTTTGCTATCTGAGTAGCATGTTATTAAAGTTTAAAACAACATGGTGAACTCGCTTTTGTCACTTAAAGGTGATACAGAACAATAGAACTCTCTGAGCCGCATAAGTTGAGATAGATGTATCAGAGTATCAGAGTTGCACAGCGAAAGCGTGGTGGTTTATCTTTGCATTCTATGTTTGACTGTGGCATAAAGAATTTGCTTGATATCATTGCGAACTATTTGAAATATGTTGTGATTTAGTAAAGAATTAAAAGATCTAATGTTGAAAACTACATTCAGGTATGAAATACAAGAATATAATGACATGGAAGGCTTTAGAAGCTTAGAATAACCTTGAATGTATCTTTCTTGAATGTTTATGTTTTGAGGATGAAACATTCTAAGGGGGGGAGAGTTGTTACGACCCCATCTGAGCTTAATTGGTAAACTAGGGATACCAAGATGATTACATGATTTATTGGACTGATCACTCTTGAAATCTAATGAATGATGATAATCCAATGAGAATGTTTTAACTATGATAAGAAGTTTAAGTGTTCGTTTGTCTTGAGAATTAGGGTTTGAGAAACATAAACCCTAATCGGCCCAAAATAGGGTTTTGATGATACATGAACACAAAATTTGATAAGTATAGTGTCTTAGTAAATGATTTTTAGTATTTTATGTGTAACTATGATTTACTTCAAATTTGGATATGATTTCGATATATAAAATGTGAACAACATTGGAAAATATCAGAATTTTTGAAGAATGTTCTAACCTGTTTATCGGTCGAGTTTCAAACTCGACTGATCATATTTCCAGATTTATATAGAAGTGTGGTAATTGAATTTTATCTTTTTATTGGTATATCCAATTGATCTCAAATTTTAACTGTGCTTGAAAAACACATATTTAGACACTCTGTTAAATTGGAGTAATTTTTGGATGACTTTTGATCTCTACAGTGAGGGTGTCGGTCGAGTTCTGTGCAGGACAAACTCGACCGAATCTGCTGCAGACTGCAATATAGCAGTGCACTGTTTGATTTTTAATTATTTATTGATAACTAGAAATGATCTAAAATTTTTACTGAAGGTTGAAAACTTCATTAGGTATAACATAAAAAATTTCCGTAATTTTTAGAGCTTCTTTTAGCTATTCAGTAGGCGAAATACAGAAACTATTGTGAAACTGAATATTCAGCCAATATAATTAAAGTTGAGTGTTGGGTCAATATGCAATTGACCCAAGCAGCTCAAATTGACTTATATGATCGACCACACACACACACAGCTCTCATTCTTCATCATCCATCCTAGAGAAATGAAAATCTAGAGAGAGAGGGAGAGTTAGGGCTTGAGTGGAGAAAGAGGAGGAATTGCTGACCTAGGGTTTTGCGGTCCGAGGAATGGTGAAATCAAGTAAGTTTGGATCCTTTGCATAGACTTTTATGGTGAATCTTCTCTCTCATGTAAAGATTCCGTCCATGCTCTAATTTGATCCAAGATGATGTCAAAATTCCCTCTTTTCTCACCCTTTCTTCATAATCCCTCATTTTCAAGGTTTCCGAGTTGAATGGAAGAAGAATTGGGAGATTTGCTAGGGATTTGATATGAGTTCGAGATCCCCTGAGTTGAGCTGCAGTTGTGGTGTGTTTTCACACCTTAGGGTGAGTGGGTACTTCCTTTAAATAGTATAATGCACGAAATTTGATTATAGCATCCAAATCCCTAATTGCTTGGTATGTGATCCTAAACCCTGAAATGTCCGTTTAATTTAAGTTGTTGCAAATTGATATGATATGGATTCCTTCTCTGTTTGAATGACTCTTTGATGGTAGATTCACATCAGAAACATATACAACACATCCTAGTAAGAATTCTTTTCAGATTTATACCATATGATGTAATTAGGGTTTAACCTAATTGAGATATCACTAGAGTTTCAACCTTATTGAAGAGGACTAGTAATCTTATAAGTGGTTAGGATGTACCTCATGGGTTACCTTATTTGAATTTTATTCTTGGTGCATGATATCTCAGTGAATAGCATGGAAACCTAAATTTAGTTCAATTTCCATGGTTTCATACATATATTGACTGTATATAATTGTTGAAAGCAGTCTTTAATTTGTGAATGTTTATATCGTGTGAAATCCTTATGAGAGCCATGTGACAAGTGAATGAGGTAAACGAAAAGGTGAATGAGGCGAATGAAACCCTAAGAGTAGGGTGTTGGCATGTGATGAATGAATAAGGCAAATGAAACCCTAAGGATAGGGTGTTCAATGAATCATGTTATGGTGATATGAAAGGTCTCGATATGAGATGTGGTGATACTTAACTGTTGAATTGTATGTTTCTAGTGCATTTAACTTTATAAGCTTGTTCTCTCTGAGTTAATATCTACATACTGCGGGGCTTCTTATTTTCAATACATATCTCGTAAATTGCAGGTGATGAGATATGACATGCCCTAGAAAGGGATGTTACTGAGACATGATATATGTTGAATATATGAGTTATGATGTTTCTTATGATATGATATGGCAGGCCGTGTGAGCCTTGTGAGAAATGTTAAATGAGTTATGATTTCTATTTAAAATGTACCTATAATGTTAATGTTAGACTTAGGTGCCCTGAACACCGTAGAACCCCTTTGGGAGGTCTGCGCCTTAGGGGTGAAACCCGTGTCCAACATCAACCGGTTGAGTAATTCTGGTGGCACAAGGGTTAATAGGGGTTATTCAACAATAATCCGTGCGTGTGTCACGGTGGTAACCCAGTGTAGACTCTCTTCCTGTGTGCTCAGGTTAGAGGAGGAGTCTAGAGCACTCAGAGTAGTGCAGTGAGGCTGGAGAGCCTGTGGGTCCTGTAGCAGAATAGGACTCGCAGTCAGACTTAGCATTTCCCGGGTGTGTCGCTAAGTCTTGTACGGTGTGGCCGTAGTGCACTGCGAGTCTCTTATGCAGAGTACACTGCATAAGATCAGGGCATAAGTTAAAATATGATCATATAGGTTCACAGAGTTCCTTATAAATGAAAGAGTTAAGGAAGACTAGAGCATAGTATTCTAGTAGTTATTCTTTGGATGCAATATTCACATTCTTTGTTATTTCAATTATATTGTTTTAGAACTACTCAGTGTAGTATTTATTGTTGTTAAATTTCATATCGTTTACTCAAAGTTATATCTGTAATCACATTAGTGCCTTAGACTGTTTCTTTGAAGTACTTATTCACTGAGCGAGTAGGCTCACCCCTCTACTCAAACATTTTTAGGGTTAACCGTGTGGACTTGAAGATGGTCAGAGCATCAGTGTAGATCTTCCACAAGAGTTAAGTACAAGATTATTTGAGTCAGTCGGTCCTTGTCACTCTAGGTCCTCAGTAAGAGATAAGAGAGAGAGTTGTAATTACGATGTGTAATATTATTCCTCTTTTGAAATTGTATACTATTAGTAGGTCTTATGTGCATAAGGTGTGAGAGACATCATGAATGTTTATACATGTATCTTTACTATTAAAGTCTGATTAGTAAAAGAAATGTTCAGATTCCCTTGTTAAAATGATTTATGTGGTTCAATGCGAAGAAACAAGAGTTTTAAAGAAAGAAAAGAAAAAGAAAAATAAAAGTTAAGGGTGTTCTTTGTATTACATATAAATCCTATCTTATGCCCTAATCTCATGATTTGAGGAAATTGTGAGATCGGGGTGTAACAGTTCTTGTAACGCAGACCCTTCTTCATTGGAATTCAACGACAAGATAGTTGAAGTTGAAGAATATTTTTCATAGAAGGAGTCAATCGTTGCTGATTGCCCCTCAATCTGTATGGTTAGATATGGGTTTATGGGGGGAGAAGAATGACAAACACCGAAATTTATCTCCAGTTTATCTTCCAATTGTAGAAAATCTTCATATTGGCTACTCATTCTTTCATCTAAGAGCATAGTGCATGAATCATTATCCAAGTCAGACCTTGGCTCGGAAAATGATTCTTTTTCTTGTGATGTTGTGAAGGAGTCATCCTTGAGTTCAGTTATTAACTCTAAGGATGATTCTCCACCTTGCACTGATGCTTGAAGATCATTGGAAGGCACCTACCACATGATATCGTAATCATCGTCGTAATCAATATGTGGACTAGGGGTGTGCTTAGTTAAAATTGGTGGAAGTTCTACATATTGCTCAGGAGCGTTGACAAGTTGTGTAAGTTGATCAAGATGGTCTATCAACTTCTTGGTCGCGGCTGTATGATCAACTAGTTGTTGAGCCACTGATATTAGTAAAGCTCGTAGTTCTTCCATCAATGTGTGTTTCTCTTCATGGAAAGGCTCTTCACCGCACCCGTTAGGTTGATCATGATAATAACCCTCCTCATCATAGTATTGGTTTGCATTGTTTTCCAGGTTCCCTCCTACATTGCAGTTCACGCCTTGAAATCCACCATAGCTAGGTTTTTCATAGTAGCCTCCAGGGTGATACGAACTATAACTTGCATTATATCCATAGTTGTATGAAGAAGCTGCTTTGAGTTTTCCAGCTATCCGATTCATGATTACTTGACGCAAGGCCATCACGTAGAGAGGAGGGACATTGAAGCAGTAAATCGATGCATGAGAATAGTCACCACATAGTTGACATCTAATGGTTGGTGGTGTCGACTGCTTCATTTTGAAGAGAGTTGGTGCCTGAAATCAAGGAAAGAGTGTATCAGGCTTGACCAACCACTTCAAATCCAAGAAGATATGCGAGATTAAGCCCTTCACTTTTTAGGTTTTTGAAAAGAAAATGAAAAACCCTAGAGAAACCTAAATTGACACGGAATTCGAAAAAGACGATTCTTATACCGTTGTCCCCGGCAGCGGCGCCATTTTTTGATGGAGCTAGAACTTACACCAAAAGATTACACTTCCAATGGAAGTCCTAATATGCACTAAAAACCCTAGGGAGATGATGTTCTCTCTAGGTTTACCTACAACTGGTGCTAGATAAATGCTCCAACCCCACAAGAGTGTGGAAGCCTTATCATAGTACAGATTTAGGATCGAACCCGAAGGACAATGACAAGAATCTGAGTGCCTTTTTCTCATTTCATATCGATCTAAGTCAATCGTCTAAGACCAGAAGTTTGATTTGAGTTATTTATCCTAAACATACAAAAGTAAAGGCAAGAATAAAAGCTAGTTTAATGGTTAAAATCTAAGATTAGCAAATGATGATGGGTCACTGGGGTGATGCGGGTATTCGCCACCACTACACATGAATTGTGCTTGTACCAAACATAGCAAGACATGTAAGCAAGATACATGGATGTTGTACAATACCGATGTCTTATAGGGAAAGAGTAATGCACACATCCTTCAAGGGTTGAGTAACTCTCATTCAGTACATATCTACGTGTCAATGAAGATATGTAGTCTCTGAAGAGAAAATCTTACCCAACCTCGTGAAACGTGCATCGGAAAACTAACAAGCAAGCGATAATTACCAATTCGATTAGTATCCTTATAGACTATCCCTCTTTCGAGGATATAGCTACGAGAAACGTGAGAGTGTTGCCACGTCAGCCATTCCCGAACGAATGGTCAAGTACTATGCACCACTCTCTCCTCAGAGTGTGTTCCTCGACCTGTCAAGGTTGCACTTTTGCACGTCAACTGATTCCATTTCATAGTACAAAAGTACAACGATGGAGGTGAGTTTACTCCACTCCTTAGAAAGCATTCCTAGATACTGAAATGGATGCACGGTGGATACACACACCAGAAACCAAAACTAAATCGGTATTCGAGTCTTCGAGAGCGGTCGTAGACAAACCACAATGAAATATAATAGATGCATACAACAATGCAGCCAACATCCAAGCATGTATGAAACGATTTAGTATTGAATCGGAAAGATAACATCTTTTTAGTACAAGTTACAAAACACGGGCAGCGGGGCTAGTCCCCGCACCCCAGTGAATGGAACTACTCGCTCCTCATAGAGGGAGCAACAAAGAAAGAGAAGAGAGAGAAAGAAAGCATCATCAGAGCAGAAGAGTAGATCTGTGATAGCTCGGTATAGATCGTCGCAGTCTCTGGGACTGCTCCGTTGTGGTCGATGATGCCGGTCTCTCCACCTCGATCGTCGTGTCTACCTCCGGGATTGCACGGGTAGAATGAGGTAGATCAATGGTAGAAGTGAGATGGTAGAGGTGAGATAATAATGGAACAACCTTCTAGATCTGTCCCCAGTCTGGAAGCTTCCCAGATCTGAGCTCAGACCGTGATCCTGGGGTTGTGGGTGAATTTTCGTTAGAAATGGTGTTCGGAAAGTCTGGCGGCGTCCCGAAACTGGTCCCAGTCTGGCAGCCTTGGGCCGTCATGAGATGGGATCTCCAAGGTCATGCCTCTACCCTTCTATTTATAGGCTTGCCAAAATATCTTGGGCTCAGGAGTCACACCTTGTGCGTGTCCTTTTGTCCATTCGGTTTCTAATTCATACGGTTTGGTTGCTTATGCGGTTTGCTCCGCAGTTGTGCATGCAGTCTTGCTTTCAATTGCTTATGCGGTCTTGTGCTTGTGCATTTTGCTCATGCGGTCTTGGCTTGTGTGCATGCGTTTTGCCCATGCGAACGCTCCGTGCGGTTTGCTCATACGGACGCTCCATGCGGTCTGCTCAAATGGACGCTCCATGCGGTTTGCTCATACGGACGCTCCATGTAGTCTGCTCAAACGGATGCTCCATGCGGTTTCTTCATATCTTGCTCGGCCATGCGGTTTTTCTTTTTCTTGGTTTCTCCGTGTGCATGCGTTCATGCACTCCTTGCGGTCTCGACATTTACTCGATCTTTCATCTCCCACGAACCTCAGCCTTCACGTGGGCATAACTCTATTCAGCCATGCATGTGAGGAGTACTGGTCTTCGAAAATCTCTTCTCCAATTAGCTTGCATGCGTGATCAGCATGCCTATTCGGTCTCCGCTTCAAGAGAAAGAAGGCAAACGGTCTTTGCTAATTCCTTCATGCGGTCTTCCTACATTCTTTTACCGAACGGTTTCAGCTGGCCACTCATTCGGTTTGGCTTGAATTTCATTGGTCACTTATTATTCATGTGGACAGAAAATGAACAAACGGTTTCCATAATAATAAACCCAATGATATCCGTTAGTACAGCTCACGATTTGCATGGGAAAATGGAGCAAACAGTCTCCATAGCTGCTGGAGTAATGGTGGAAACGGCGGTGGCTGCTGGAGCAGCTCGCAGCACCGGCGGAGGTGCTAGTTGCTTCTGCAAAGGTGGAGGCATCGATGAGCAAGCCGTCGTGGGTAGCAGTGGTGCGCCCTGGGACTGGGGATGGCGGAGGCGCTACTTGGTTTTGAGATCGAGAAGCAAACGAAATGGAGGTCAAGACCGCATGAAGGTCGAGACCGCATGGGAAAATCGAATGGATCGAGACCAAGTGCTTGGATGAAAAGGAACCGTTGGATCTCGATCGGATGGTTGAGAGTGATACCCGATTTTTCCTTGCGTGCTTATTTTCATCCGGTTTGATAATGCATGTGCAACCGGTCATAGTTATCAAACGGTTTGCTCCACATGTTCATACGGTTTGGCAAACGGTCTTGCATGCGTTTGCTAATCCAAACGGTTTGGAATGCATGCGATCATTCAGTCTTCATTGCTAATTCAGTCATCACTTCTCGGACGTTCAAACAGTCTGAGACTGTTACCTCTCCAAACGGTCTTGTATTTGACTGTCCATTCGGTCTTTACAATCGCAGCAAAACGGTCTTTAGACCGCATGGGCTCAAATGGTCTTGAGACCGCATAGACTCAAACGGTCTTGAGACAGCTAGAGTCAGTGTCGTAGGGGTCATAACCGTTGGTGATAGTTGAGGATGATCTGTAGAGGAGAGAGAACTTGAGTTAGGGGAAAATGAGATCAAATAACCTGGAAACTAGGGTTATTTGAGCTAGTAATGCACTATTTACATGAGACTGAAAGGATACTTAAAGTAAACCCAAAGCGAGGGTAGATCAGTCGATATGCGCCACAAAATCCTTAGAATTGGCGACTGAGAGGGTGAATCTGGAGGATTCATCACCACACCGAACTTAAGCGTTGCTCGTCCCGAGGAACGAAAAAGCCCAAGATAGTCACCAAAACGCACACCTTCGTTCCAGTGTCAGAAATTTTCATAAAAAAGAGAAAAGGAAAATGAGGCGAAACAAAATTAGGGTAACAACGTCAGAAATCCTTTGAATTGGTGACTGAGGATGGATCTGGAGGATTCATCACCACACCAAACTTAAGCGTTACTCGTCCCGAGAAACGGAAAACTTAATACAGTCGCCAATGAAATCGTTCATCTCGTGATTGCCTCATCCTATTGTGATATCGTAATTTTGTTCATGGCTCAGATCGATACATCATCAAAGCTTTCTTAGATCACGGAATACATCTTATGATATCCTCATTTCTGATTTCACTTTACTGAAGTATTTCCTTCTCACTCTCTGTTGTATCAGTCATGTTTAAAAGTTTTATGAGACTTTGAAATGACCCACAGAATCAACAAAATGCATATGATCTGTCACTGGTGTTGAAAAAGGAGAGAATGGGGGTATGATCAAGAGATAAGAGTCTCTCCTCTGATTGAATCAAGACTCTTATTATTAGTTGACTCATCGAGATACTTTGAATGATTTATGCACAACTCTGGTTGACTTAGCCTTACACCCGATTTTTTTTTTCTTTTTTAAAGGTAACTCAGAAGTGTGTATAGGTAGGCTTAAGGTTTTTGGCTATTTTACCTCTTCGAGAGGAGGTAAGGGGTTATTTTTGGATCCTTAGGATCTCACTACCGGTCACGACACATCTGCCTTTGTGAGGGCAGCTAATGTACCGGTCGGGCAAGACCTTTATCGGTTATCCTTATTCAGGGCACAACTCTCATGTTTTTATTCACACTCTGGCTTTTATTCATTCTCACTTGGCTTAGGAGAAAGGGTATTTTTGTTTTTTTTGCATATTTGGGCTGCCAGGCCTCTTTTTAGAATCGGGGTAGATTTTTCACCAACCTCGGTATGTGCTCAATCATCATTGTATACTCTTTGAAGCGAAAAGAGGAGGTGGTACGCCCCTATTATGTGTTGAGGGGTATGGAATAAGCGGTAGTGAAAAAAGAGGTGTGGTGTACCACACCGAACTTAGAGTTTTGCAGAGGTGTGGTTTACCACACCGAACTTTAAAGCTCGGCAATGTTCTAGTTTTTACTAGAAAGGAGTGTGGCGTGCCACACCGAACTTAAAACTTTGGCATGGTTAGTGAACAGAGGGGTATGAAAATGAAGGAAGAAGTGTAGAAGAGAGTTCGGATCATGATGCAGTTTGCTTAGCGATTCCATGCGACGGGTCTCTTTTTTCCATCACACTCTGCTCAAAAAGAGACATGATGAAACATCAAATGAAAAATCCGTACAACAGATCAATTAATCAGATAAAGGCGTGATGTATTTGATCTATCTCAGCCTTATTGAAGTGTATCATATTTTCCTATTAGAGGGTATGCCATTAGGATTCATAGACTATTCAAGATGAAAAACACACATTGGCTAGTTTTAATCATTCTTTTCTTGGAAATTTGCAACGAAAAGAGGTGATGATCATAGATTCGAAAAATAAAAGCCGACTAGATAAAGGATTTATTTTTGGAAGACTACCGAAAGGCAAAAAATTTTATGAAAAAGAAACTAGAATGGAAAAACAGGTGTGTATATATCTTGCCCATGCCAACCGCATTTGCTTCCACTTCTGTCACCCTTGTCTCTCCTTGCTAATGATGCCTCCGGCCTCCCACCAACTAGTTTAGTTTGTCCACCAAACTAGCTAGGTCACCCAGCCGTTGTTTTTGTATGTCTTTGAAACCGGCAGGAATGCATGTAACCAAACGTGGGATACTAAGCATCGGATCAAATCTAAACTGATATTTTTGTTCGTTCTCTGATTCCTTCCATGATCATCTCCACGCTACCTGAATACCTTCCCAGCCGGCACCGCTTTCTTTATACGGACATGCTCCCTGTCCTATTAACTAGTACGTAAACTCCGGAAAATCCCATTCCCATTCTTATATATATATGCTCCAGCTTGGTATGTAATGAATGTAGTGGACATAGTTTCCGGTCCGAGAGTAGGGAGTTTGGACAATTGGACGCATTGTCGACGCCGAGCTATAATTAACAAGCAGGTCAGAAGAAGAGCTAGCGCCAGCTGGATCATGAATCGCACCCCTCCCGACGTTGAATTGCATCCTTGATTAGTTTGCATCACGGGGATCTATATCCTGTCGAAGATGGCTATGTAACCCAACAGGAACCTTCTTCGACGTATGCCGTCTGCGAAGCACAAGCTGCCGTCTCTAGTGCGAAGCGATCTATCTTGCCGTATGCCAACTGAGTGTATTGGCAGCAGCTACGAGCGTGGGTCAATATATTATCTGCACGAATGGCCGTCCACAGACACTACGGATCCACGAATGGGTTTGTTTGGATCGAATTGGGGGCAACCTGCCTCCCCGTTGATTGACATGATTGAGGAAAGTGAACAATCCAATAAACTTCCACCCACAACATATATACACATGAACTGTTTTTTTTTTTTTGTCTTCTCTTCTTTCAGTGATCCGTCTGTCGTGAATCCTTAATATAAAGTGTACAAGGTTTTCAATGGTGTCATTTTTTCTACCTAATGATTAATGGTGTATTGAATAAACATAAAGTATACTCACTTTGATACTTATTAATAGTTTTGTACGTACTACCAATCAACGTAACCACTAGTAGTAAAAAAGAAATACAATTAACTATAATAAAAGCAGCGGATTATATCAGTATTTATGCATGTAACTGTTGCAAACGCTGTTACGTTTAAACACTTTTTCTCATTAATCCCATATTAGTTGCTTAGTAAAAAAAGGGTGAACAAATATATTTTTGAATTGTGGGAGACATACTTTTGTCTGCATGTGAATAGGGAGACAATTTTTTAAAATCTAATTAATTTTAATGAATAAGAGAAATGTGAAGTAAACTGATGGTGTTTTCCTTGTTCTTAATATATATGAGAAAACTGAAAGAGTAAACATAACAATCACCGAATTTTGACCCTAGATAGATAGTATAATGGTGACTAAAACACATACCATCTTTTTTCTAACCACCTCATAGGTCTTAGGTTTTTGGTAGTCCGATGAGGAATACGTGGTGAATAACATATTTCCTCATTAGTTTAAAATAATAATATCATGAGTATACTATTAACATATCTCCTTGAATAGGAGTGGTTGACTACATGGTGTAAGTGGATATTAGGATATTTTGTCTTAGTTGTACACGCACAAGAAAAATGTCCTCAAGTTACAAAAAGGACATAATTTATGGGAAAAAGTGAGTTATATGGAAGCTGATTAATATTAACACCCCCTCAAACTCGAAGTGGATGAAAGATGCTTGCGAACAAACTTGTTGTGAATTGATAGTGTATATCTTTCTAGAAGAGGCTACAAGCTTATCTTTACAGTTTTTCAAGGACAACATGATGACAATTACATGCTTTCTCATGAGAAGTGGCAATTTATCTCTTTGTATAAATGTTAGAAATTGTAGAGGGAAAGTGATGTGTTCTATAAAACTGATAGCGCAAGATTTAACGTGAAAAACTCTCCTCAAGGTGAGAAGAAAAAAATTATAGTGCAGTATCATCCAACAAGCACTATGTAATCAAGATTACAACTCACACCGTCAAGACTTACTTACCCCTAAATCTGGTTAACTCCCCCAAACATAAAAACAAATATTGAGAAGAAGAAAGTTACACACCAATTTGTACAAAATATCTCGCTTATCTTTTTCTCCTCACGACACTTCTATCTCGGTTGTTTCCTAGCCCTTTACCGTTGTGACTGCTGTTCGGGCCGCTTCTACTCCTAACGAGATTGCTTCCCTCACTGCCAACCAGAAGCTCTCTCCCCTGAGAGTGCAAATGCACATCCTGTGCTGATCGGACAGACTGATGTCGTAGTCGTTGCCTCAACACCAGTGAAGTTCCACCAATTGATGCCACCAATTGATGTGTGTCCTTAGCTGATCGGATACGATGTCACTTCCGATGCACCACCCCCATGTTGTTGACTAACAACTGCTACTTCATGTCAAGGTAAAGTCATTATCTCTCTCTTATCCACAAGAGAGCTCCACCAATTGTTTTTATTTTCTAGTTCTTCTACCACAGAAGGAACCAACAACAAACTGTTGGATCCTAGATGGAGGATTGGATGATCTAGAGGGGGTGAATATAGCTGAATGCATTTAAATAAAATTCATTAGACCTTCAAAATATATCACAAGATAAAGTTTCCAAATAGGAAATTTGTGTGCAACTAAAACATGCATAGCAAGGGAGAGAGAGATTAAACATACACCAATTGACAAGCTGTTTAGTATTTCTCCTCACTTCAAACTAGAAGTGAGTCAGTCCACTACCTAGAGAGGTCAACCTCTAGGATTTCTTAATCATTGCACTCTTATATTCATTCATAAGACTTACAATACATGACCACCAAAAGACATAACCATCCAAGCACATGGAGATATCCACCTTACCAAGGACTTACCCACTTTGCTTGAGTCATCAACCTTCACTAAGGTTTTACCCACTCAAGCACAAGTCTTCTTCCTTCAAGGACTTTGCCACTCCTCTTGGACCTTCAGCCTTTGCCTTCACCTTCACTCAGAGAATCTTCCACCAAGGACATACCCACTTGAGCAAGGAGTCTTCTGCCTTCACCAAGGGCTTACCCACTCTTGCTCTAAGTATTCAGCCTTGATCTTCACTAAGGGACACATTTCCTTGTTCTTCTTCACCTCTCTTAGCTAAGAGAGAGAACCTTCATCTTCATGGTTGAAATGAGAGATAGGGAGGTGGTGGAAGTGAGAGTCTCACAAGATATACATTTAGGACTAGTTCTCTTACAGATTTCCTACTCACTCTAACGAATGTAGCAAGTGATTAAGCTTAGAGAGAGAAAGAGGAGGCTGTAGGAAGAACTCAACTATAAAATAGGAACCTCACATAGAGTTTTGCATTGAATGCTCAACCTTGGAATGAAGCCCAAGGGGTTCTATTTATAACTAGGGATGCCCCTTAGCCTTTGGGAACACTTAAGAATGAAAACTAGCCATTTTGTTGCTTGCAACGGATATAGTTTCACTTGTTGCAACTCCACAACGACTAGAAATACTTTTCTGCACTTTTTCTTATAGTGCAATCGGTCGAGTTTCTATAAAGGTAACTCGACCGATCCCACTAAAAGATAAGACCAATTTAGGCCATCGGTCGAGTTTGTCCTGGGGTAATCGACCAATTCACTTAAATTAATTTTGGTCAGTAGAGGGATCAGTCAAGTTCTATGATGTGTAAACTCGACCGATCAAAAGTCATTTTCAAGATCCAATTAGGATCGGTCGAGTTTGCAACTCGACCAATGAACAACCTGATGTGAATTTTGGAAAATGACTTTTGAGTGCTTAAACATTCGATCTAAGTGCTCTTAATTTTTTCTAAGCTTAATAAAAAGTCATACAATCATTACAAGTGATTTAAAACATGATTCTAATGGATTTACATGATATTCTAAAAACATGCACTTGTATTAACTTTGACTTGTCTTTTCTCCAAGTTGAGATGCGCAAGTTAGGGCATTTAGAGTGTGTCTATGCCTAATCTGAAATCACTCAAGTAGAGACATCACACACATTAATTGGAATGGTTTAGTCATCATCAAAATAAGGGTTTAGTCAGTTTAGACCTTGAGTCAACATTTTCCCCCTTTTCGAAGATGACAAACCATTCCATAAATGTATTGAAAGCATTTAAGTAAAGTCATAACTTTGGAGAAATCTAGGGGTTTCAATAGAATTGAGTTCATATGCTCCCCATCAATTGATGCTAGTGGAGTTCTCATACCCCCCTCAATTGATGATATTTCTCCTACATGGTTAGCTTTCATAACATTTACAGAATACTTTGTCTTCTACTCATATATGTTCTACACATATATGTCTTCTCCCATTTACCTTCTCCCCTTCACATGGACATGCTTCTCCCTGTTTTGTCAAAAGAAGACATACCTTTCTCCCCTTTTGTCATTTCAAAAGGTAGGGATATAAAGAAATAAGAAACACCACTTGTTAAGAGAAAGGAGATAACAAAAAGTTATATAATGAGAGTAGAAGAGCACAGATAGGGGCTTGTCTAAGCATAGAAAGAAAAGAAGGTTAAAACATGCACTTGAACAACCCAAAAAGCAAGACAAAGTGCTACAAAAAATAATAAATAATAATTTGACACTCACGATGAAAAAATTTGCCCAAAAACTGTCAGATCTCATGGCAAAGCGATGAGCCTTGCTCAGAAGGCCATTTCTGCATAAAAAACACTAGTCTTACACTGTTACAACCCCAATTTTTGGGTTCTTTTGGTGAGGAATGTAATTTCTCCTATTAAATATATTTGACCAAATAAGGATATAATTTGTTTTGAATAAATGGATTTCGTCTACAATAGCCTCGTTGATTGTTTTGTGGGCTTTATTGGCTATTGGGCCCAATAACAAGGAAACGACAAAAGAAACTCCATTATTTGAGTAAATAAGAAATGGAGAAAAGAAAGATGTAGAAACCTCTAGAAGGAAAAAGAATATAACCAAAGTTGGATTTCATGCCTCTGGGGTTCCTTGGGTTCCAAGGAGTCTAAAGTTGTAAAGATAATGCAACAAGAAAAGAAAAGATCAATTAAATATTTCCTTATTAAGAAAGAAATTGAAAACGATGATAAAATATGGGAAATAAGAGGAAAGATTGAGTTATCCATGGTGGATTTTTGTATCCATAAGGTTTCTAATGTTAAAAGGAATTCCAATAAGGAAAATAAAAAGAGAAATAAAGAGAAATCTTCGAAAAGAGATATTTTACTAAAGAAATGAATAAGAAGAAAGAGAAAATACAAAAAAAGAGATAAATATATGTAATAGAAATAGATAAGAGGATAAATGCAAGTAGATATTCCCCAATATGGGAATTCATGCCTTTAGTATTTCTTGAGGTCCAAGGGACCCAAGTAGATAAGCCCAAGTCGGAGTAATACTTCCGTTCTTGGTTGTAAATTGTTGCTGGCAGACATGACCGTAGCGTACGTGCGGTTGACAAAGAAAGGAGCGAGGTTCATATTTTTTCTTGATGGAGGCTCGACTCTGATGAGGCATCAGCCGCACGTTTGCCTGATCGGTTGGAGCAAGCTGCAGCTACCTGCGGTGGCGCCGCCAGCTGGCTGGTATATATGCGAAGTGCTTGCAACTGACCGACAGAACCTAGTGGTTGCAGATTACTATAATTACTAGCTACATCAACTACCAGAGTCCTTATCCTCTATAGGTATGGCTGGTATAGAGGATTCCTCTATGCTACTCTATGCTAGTACCAATCTTTTACTTGATTTCTGCAACTGTATGTCTATATCTTGCTTCCTAGACCTTCCTATCCAGCCCATGGCAACCGCATTTGCTTCTACTTCTGTCACCCTTGCCTCTCCTTGCTAATGATGCCTCCGGCCTCCCACCAACTAGTTTAGTTTGTCCACCAAACTAGCTAGGTCACCCAGCCGTTGTTTTTGTATGTCTTTGAAACCGGCAGGAATGCATGTAACCAAACGTGGGATACTAAGCATCGGATCAAATCTAAACTGATATTTTTGTTTGTTCTCTGATTCCTTCCATGAGCACCTCCATACTACCTGAATACCTTCCCAGCCGGAACCGCTTTCTATATACGGACATGCTCCCTGTCCTATTAACTGTCCTATTAACTAGTACATAAACTCCGGAAAATACCATTCCCATTCTTATATATATATATGCTCCAGCTTGGTATGTAATGAATGTAGTGGACATAGTTTCCGGGCAAAAAAATCTAAATGGCACATTGGCCATTTTTTATTTCCTAAATGGCACGTTCTTGAACTTATTGCCCAAAATGACACATTTGCAGACCAATGCGTCCCCTGCTGGGACGCATTGCTCTCTCGGGAGGCAATGCGTCCCCGGTTGGGACGCATTGCCCCCACAAGAGGGCAATGCGTCCCGCATCCGGACGTATTACTTTTTTTTAATTATGATACCATGTATACCATGTATATTATATATACATATATATATGTTAAATTGCTAAATTAATATAATCTAAATTAACTTATATACAATTAGCCATATATTTAAAATAATATCTGAAGATAATAAAATAATAACATAATATTATATTTATCAAAACATAATATTTATAAATGTAGATCAAAATATTCAAAATTAATAGATATAATACTAAAATTATATAATAAAGTTTAAAATTATAAAAATAAAGAAAATATATACATGTATTTATTTGTAAATTTAGAAAAAAAAACTAATATAGCAATAAAAATAAGAAAATATTAATATAGCAAAATAATATATATATATATATATATATATATGTATATATATCTGTATATGTATATATATGTATATATGTATATATATATATCTATATATATGTATATATATATATATATTTGTGTATATATTAATATTTGTATATATATATTTGTATATATATATTTGTATATATATATTTTTATATATTTGTATATATATGTATATATATTTGTATATATATTTGTATATATTTGTATATATATTTGTATATATTTGTATATATTTGTATATATTTGTATATATATTTATATACATATATATTTGTATATATATTTGTATATATTTGTATATATATATTATTTTGCTATATTAGTATTTTCTTATTTTCTTATTTTTGATATTAGTATTTTCTTATTTTTATTACTATATTACTATATATATTATATGTACATATATATATGTACATGTATATATAATATATATATATATATTATGTATATATTATGTATATATATGTATATATATTATGTATATATATTATGTATATATATGTATATGTACACACACACACACACACACACACACACACACACACATATATATATATATATATATATATATATGTTATGTATATATATTATGTACATATATATTATGTGTATATATATTATGTATGTATATATATTATGTATATATAGATAAATATTATGTATGTATATATATTATGTATATATATATTATTTTGCTATATTAGTATTTTCTTATTTTCTTATTTTTGATATTAGTAATTTCTTATTTTTATTGCTATATTAGTTTTTTTCTTCTAAGTTTACAAATAAATACATGTATATATTTTCTTTATTTTTATAATTTTAAACTTTTTATTATATAATTTTAGTATTATATCTATTAATTTTGAATATTTTTATCTACATTTATAAATATTATGTTTTGATAAATATAATATTCTGTTATTATTTCATCATCTTTAGATATTATTTTAAATATATGGCTAATTGTATATATGTTAATTTAGATTATATTAATTTAGCAATTTAACATATATATGTATATGTAATATAAATGGTATCATAATTAAAAAAATAAAAAATAATAAAAAAAAGCAATACGTCCGGCTGCGGGACGCATTGTCCTCCTGTGGGGGCAATGCGTCCCCGGTTGGGACGCATTGCTCTGTCGGGAGAGCAATGTGTCCCAGCAGGGGACGCATTGACCTGCAAATGTGCCATTTTGGACAATAAGTTCAAGAACGTGTCATTTAGGGAATAAAAATTGTGCCACTTAGGTTTTTTTGCCTAGTTTCCGGTCCGAGAGTAGGGAGTTTGGACAATTGGACGCATTGTCGACGCCGAGCTCTAATTAACAAGGAGGTCAGAAGAAGAGCTAGTGCCAGCTGGATCATGGATCGCACCCCTCCCGAAGTTGAATTGCATCCTTGATTAGTTTGCATCAAGGGGATCTATATCCTGTCGGAGATGGCTATGTAACCCAACAGGAACCTTCTTCGACGCTTGCTCAGATGCCTAGCCTGCTTGCTAGCTATCATTTTTGTCTTTGAAGCACAAGCTGCTGTCTCTAGTGCGATGCGATCTATCTTGCCGTATGCCAATTGAATGTACTGGCAGCAGCTACGAGCGTGGGTCAATATATTATCTGCACGAATGGCCGTCCACAGACACTACGGATCCACGAATGGGTTTGTTTGGATCGAATTGGGGGCAACCTGCCTCCCCGTTGATTGACATGATTGAGGAGGAACTGAACAATCCAATAAACTTCCACCCACAACATATATACACACGAACTGTTTTTTTTTTTCCCTCTTCTTTCTGTGATCCGTCTGTCGTGAATCCTTAATATAAAGTGTACAAGATTTTCAATGGTGTCATTTTTTCTACCTAATGATTAATGATGTATTGAATAAACATAAAGTATACTCACTTTGATACTTATTAATAGTTTTGTACGTACTACCAATCAACGTAACCACTAGTAGTAAAAAAGAAATATTATTAACTATAATAAAAGCAGTGGATTATATCAGTATTTATGCATGTAACTGTTGCAAACGCTGTTACGTTTAAACACTTTTTCTCATTAATCCCATATTAGTTGCTTAGTAAAAAAAGGGTGAACAAATATATTTTTGAATTGTGGGAGACATACTTTTGTCTGCATGTGAATAGAGAGACAATTTTTTTAATATCTAATTAATTTTAATGAATAAGAGAAATGTGAAGTAAACTGATTGTGTTTTCCTTGTTCTTAATATATATGACAAAACTGAAAGAGTAAACATAACAATCACCGAATTTTGACCCTAGAGAGATAGTATAATGATGACTAAAACACATACCATCTTTTATCTAACCACCTCATAGGTCTTAGGTTTTTGGTAGTCCGATGAGGAATACGTGGTGAATAACATATTTCCTCATTAGTTTCAAATAATAATATCATGAGTATACTATTAACATATCTCCTTGAATAGGAATGGTTGACTACATGGTGTAAGTGGATATTAGGATATTTTGTCTTAGTTGTACACGCATAAGAAAAATGTCCTCAAGTTACAAAAATGACATAATTTATGGGAAAAAGTGAGTTATATGGAAGCTGAATAATATTAACACCCCCTCAAACTCGAAGTGGATGAAAGATGATTGCGAACAAACTTGTTGTGAATTGATAGTGTATATCTTTTTAGAAGAGGCTACAACCTGATCTTTAAAGTTTTTCAAGGACAACATGATGACACTTACATGCTTTCTCATGAGAAGTGGCAATTTATCTCTTTGTATAAATGTTAGAAATTGTAGCGGGAAAGTGATGTGTTCTATAAAACTGATAGCACAAGATTTAACATGGAAAACTCTCCTCAAGGTGAGAAGAGAAAAACTATAGAACAATATCATCCAACTCACACCGTCGAGACTTACTTACCCCTAAATCTGGATAGCCCCCTCCCCCTACACACACACACGAAAACAAAGATAGAGAAGAAGAAAGTTACACACCAATTTGTACAAAATATATCACTTATCGTTTTCTCCTCACGACACCTCTATCACGGTTGTTTCCTAGCCCTTTACCATTGTGACTATTGTTCGGGCCGCCTCTACTCCTAACGAGGTTGCTTCCCTTGCTGCCAACCAGAAGCTCTCTCCCCTGAGAGAGCAAATGCACATTCTGCGCTAATCGGAGAGACTGATGTCATAGTTGTTGCCTCAACACCAGCGAAGTTCCACCGATTGATGTGTGTCCTTAGCTGATCGGATACGATGTCACTTCCGATGCACCACCACCGTGTTGTTGACGGCCAACCGCTACTTCACGTCAAGGTAAAGTCATTATCTCTCTCTTATCCACAAGAGAGCTCCACCAATTGTTTTTGTTTTCTGGTTCTTCTACCACAGAAGGAACCAACAACGAACTGTTGGATCCTAGATGGGGGATTGGATGCTCTAGAGGGGGGGATGAATAGAGCTGAATACACTTTAATAAAATTCATTAGACCTTCAAGATATATCACAAGATAAGGTTGCTAAATAGGAAATTTGTGTGCAACTAAAACATGCATAGCAAGGGAGAGAGAGATTTAACATACACCAATTGACAAGCTGTTTAGAGTGGTTCCTCACTTCAAACTAGAAGTGAGTCAGTCCACTACCTAGAGAGGTCAACCTCTAGGATTTCTTAACCATTGCACTCTTATATTCACTCATAAAACTTACAATACATGACCACCAAAGGACTTACCCATCTAAGCACATGGAGATATCCACCTTACCAAGGACTTACCCACTTTGCTTGAGTCTTTAGCCTTCACCAAGGTTTTACCCACCAAGCACAAGTCTTCTGCCTTCAAGGACTTTGCCACTCCTCTTGGATCTTCAGCCTTTGCCTTCACCTTCACTCGGAGAATCTTCCACCAAAGACTTACCCACTTGAGCAAGGAGTCTTCTGTCTTCACCAAGGGCTTACCCACTCTTACTCTAAGTCTTCAGCCTTGATCTTCACTAAGGGACACCTTCCCTTATTCTTCTTCACCTCTCTTAGCCAAGAGAGAGAACCTTCACCTTCATGGTTGAAATGAGAGATAGGGAGGTGGTGAAAGTGACAACCTCACAAGATATACATTTAGGACTAGCTCTCTTATAGATTTCCTAATCACTCTAATGAATGTAGCAAGTGATTAAGCTTAGAGAGAGAAAGAGGAGGCTGTAGGTAGCACTCAACTATAAAATAGGAACCTCACATAGAGTTTTACATTGAATGCTCAATCTTAGAATGAAGCCCAAGGGGTCCTATTTATAGCTGGGGATGCCACTTAGCCTTTGGGAACACTTAAGAATAAAAACTAGCCGTTTTGTAGCTTGCAAGGGATATATTTTCACTTGTTGCAACTCCACAATGACTAGAAACACTTTTATGCACTTTTTCATACTGTAAAAAAAGTCGAGTTTCTATAAAGGTAACTCGACCGATCCCACTAAAAGACAAGATCAATTTAGGCCATTGGTCGAGTTTCTCCTGGGGTAACTCAACCGATTCACTTAAATCAATTTTGGTCAGTAGAGGGATCGGTCGAGTTCTGTGAAGTGTAAACTCGACCTATCAAAAGTCATTTTCAAGATCCAAGAAGGATCGGTCGAGTTTGCAACTCGACCGATGAACAACCAGATGTGAATTTAGAAAATGGCTTTTGAGTGCTTAAACATTTGATCTAAGTGCTCTTAATTTTTTCTAAGCTTAATTACAAGTCATACAATCATTACAAGTGATTTACAACATGATTACATCATATTCCAAAAACATGCACTTGTATTGACTTTGACTTGTCTTTTCTCCAAGTTGAGATGCGCAAGTTAGGGCATTTGGAGTGTGTCTATGCCTAAACTGAAATCACTCAAGTAGAGACATCAGACACAATTAATTGGAATGGTTTAGTCATCATCAAAATAAGGGTTTAGTCAATTTAGACCTTGTATCAACATTCTCCCCCTTTTTGAAGACGACAAACCATTCTATAAATGTATTGAAAGAATTTAAGTAAAGTCATAACTTTGGAGAAACCTAGGGGTTTTAATAGAATTGAGTTCATATGCTCCCCATCAATTGATGCTAGTGGAGTTCTCATACTCCCCCTCAATTGATGCTATTTCTCCTACACGGTTAGCTTTCATAACATTTATAGAATACTATGTCTTCTACTCATATATGTCTTCTCCCATTTACCTTCTCCCCTTCACATGGACATGCTTCTCCCTATTTTTTCAAAAGAAGACATACCTTTCTCCCCCTTTGTCATTTCAAAAGGTGGGGGTATGAAGAAATAAGAAACACCACTTGTTAAGAGAAAGGAGATAATAAAAAGTTATATAATGAGAGTAGAAGAGCATAGATAGGGGCTTGTCCAAGCATAGAAAGAAAAGCAAGTTAAAGCATACACTTGAACAACCCAAAAAGAAAGATAAAGTGTTGTAGAAAAATAATAAATCACAATTTGACCCTCAAGATGATAGAATTTACCCAAAAAGTGTCAGGTCTCATGGCGAAGTGATGAGCCTTGCTCAGAAGGTCGTTTCTACATAAAAAAACACTAGTCTTGCACCAAAAACTGAAACTGGAGCAAAAGCTCCATGAAATCCAAACAATACTCCAATTTCTTCATATAATGTAGACTTATGTATCATAAAAATATGCATCATAACCAAAATATGACCAACACTAAGAACCTCAAGGTTGTATCAAAACAAGATATACACCTAGATAGATGTAGCAAGTTAGAGTACAACAGAAGCAATTTTAGACGCAACCAAGAGATCCAAGGAGATCATCATCAAAACATGCAAAACAACTCAAATTAAGTAATTTCAATATATATATATACCAATTTAGAGCAATTAGAAAGATAGAGTTGTAAGCAAGATAGGAAATTTAGAACATGGCAATATGCATATATAAAGGTACCAAATGAGAGTGCCAAAGAATGAGGCTATTGGTTGAGAAAATCTAGTTGAGAGGGAAATTCTCATTCAATAAGACAAATGTATATTCTGCACACAGTGTTGTCAGTCGAGTTCTGTGTTTTGACAACTCGAACGATGACAGCTATTGGCAACACCCATTGGTGCCTATTAGTCGAGTTTCTATCAGGACAAACTCGACCGATAGAGGTGCTGTCAAAAAGCACATATATTTCATAAAAACATATTTAAAGGCATGCTAAAAATACAAACCATATCCAAACATGTGTAAGCAAGTTAGTAATACACTATAAAAGCACATATATTTCTCTTGGGTGCTTTCCTAAAAGGACAACAAGTAGAATAATGGCCATTATCATTGCAATAGTTACATGTGCCCATAGTCTTGGAACTAGTGGATTCTCTATGGAATATTGGACGTCCTTTACCTTTGTTGTTCCTTTGACTACTATCATAACCTAAACCATGCCTACCAATTTGTTTAGTAGTATGGTGTAGGATATCATTAAGATTCTTTTGACCAACTAAGAATCTTTGCAAAGAAGATCTCAAACTATGATTGTCATGCATAAGAGAAGTAATAGTAGAAGACAAATGATTGATATTATTTCTAGCATGCAAAAGATCATTTTCTAAGTAAAGAACTTTAGTTAAATAAGAATCTCTATCAATATGAAGAGCAGAAACATTATTCTCTCTACTAGTATAACTAGAACAAGATTCAATCACATTGATTTTAGCAAGCAAGGAGGCATTTTCTGTTTCAAGAAAAGCAATCTTAGAAATATAAACACCATTTTTAGATTCTAATCCTTGCATCAATATCATACATGAGAGAATCAACAAATTAAAGTATGCTCTTCATTTGAACTAAGCATAAGAGGTTGAGCTTCTAGAAATCTAATCTTGTCAAGCAAGCTAGCATTTTCAAGTTTAAGAGAATCTACTTGACTAAGACAAGTATTTTTTTCATCAAGCAAGCAAGAATTAGCATTTTCAAGATCATCTAATTCTATATGCATATTATCAACAATTCTAGCAAGCTTTTTCCTTTTCTTTTTAAAAGACTTAAGAGAGGCACGAGTAGCGTTAATGATAGAAATTAAAGGTTCTTTATCTAGAGAGTTTAGATTTACCTCATTTGAGTCTTTTCTTATAGAAGCCATACGAGAAAAATGACATTCTCCTTCAACACTAGAGCTTGAGTTTGATCCTTCACTTGAATCTTTACTTGAGCTTGAGTTGGGGGAGTCACTTGAACTTGAGTTTCATTTCTCCTTCTTCGTGTACTTGTATTCTCTTTCCTTGTGATGATGGGTCTTCTTGCCTTGTATACAATCTATCTTGAAGTGACCCTTCTTTCCACACTTGAGGCATTGAATGGAGGAGGAATTCTGGCCTTTTTAGAATCTACCCTTGGAGTACATGGCATCTTCTTCAACATGAGAGGATGGCGAAGCTTGACCAACAATAGCCTTGATTTGAGCTTTGATTTCAGCCTTCTTCATTCTCTTGAGTTCTTTCTCTTCTTGTCTTTCTACTTTCTCCCTCTTGTCAAGTGTGGCTTCATGTGCTTGTAGATTTCCAATGAGCTCTTCAATAAGAATTTCCTTAAAGACCTTGCTTCTTCAATCGAAGTCACCTTGGGTTCCCACCTCTTGGGAAGAGTTCTAAGGATCTTTGAGTTGATCTCTCCTCTAGACATGGGATGGCCTAGAACCACAAGACCATTCACAATGGTGTTGAGCCTATGGTACATATGAGCTATCTTCTCCTCCTTTCCCATCTTGAAGTTCTCAAATAGCCCGTTGAACATGTAGACTTTACTTTCCTTCACTTGAGCTATCCCCTCATAAGTGATGCATAGCTTTCTCCATACCTTATCAACTATTTCACATGAAGAAATCCGATTGAATTTGGTGGGGGTCATGGAGGCATAGAGGATGTGCATGGCTCTAGCATTCAAGGTTGCTTTCTTTAAGGTAGCTTCATCCCATTCTTCAATCTTTGCCTTAGGTAGCTTGTATGGGATGTTCACCATTTACCACATCTCAAGACTTGATCCTTGGATGTAGAATTGAAGCCTTCTTCTCTAATAGAGGAAATTACTCCCATCAAAGATTGGAAGGTTGATCAAGTATCTCCCTCCTTGGTAGTCACCCATCTTCTCCTACTTGTTGAAGTATGCTTGGAGAAGACCCATTTTGATTCCAATTATTGGATCCTAGATGGGTGATTGGATGCTCTAGAGGGGGGGCGTGAGTAGAGCTAAATGCACTTAAATAAAATTCATTAGACCTTCAAGATATATCACAAGATAAGGTTTATAAATAGAAAATTTGTGTGAAACTAAAACATGCATAGCAAGGGAGAGAGAGATTGAACATACACCAATTGACAAGCTGTTTAGAGTGGTTCCTCACTTTAAACTAGAAGTGAGTCAGTCCACTACCTAGAGAGGTCAACTTCTAGGATTTCTTAACTATTTCACTCTTATATTAATTCATAAGACATACAATACATGACCACCAAAGGACTCACCCATCCAAGCTCATGGAGATATCCACCTTACTAAGGACTTACCTACTTTGCTTGAGTCTTCAGCCTTCACCAAGGTTTTACCCACTCAAGCACAAAGTCTTCTTCCTTCAAGGACTTTGTCACTCCTCTTGGATCTTTAGCCTTTCCCTTCACCTTCACTCAAAGAAGCTTCCACCAAGGACTTACCCACTTGAGAAAGGAGTCTTCTTCCTTCACCAAGGGCTTACCCACTCTTATTCTAAGTCTTCAGCCTTGATCTTCACCAAGTGATGCCTTCCCTTGTTCTTCTTCACCTCTATTAGCCAAGAGAGAGAACCTTCATCTTCATGGTTGAAATGAGAGATAGCTAGGGAGGTGGTGGAAGTGAGATCCTCACAAGATATACATGTAGGACTAGCTCTCTTACAGTTTTCCTACTCACTCTAACGAATGTAGTAAGTGATTAAGCTTAGAGAGAGAGAGAGGAGGTTGTTGGAAGCACTCAACTATAGAATAGGAACCTCACATAGAGTTTTACATTGAATGCTCAACCTTAGAATGAAGCCCAAGGGGTCCTATTTATAGCTGGGGATGCCCCTTAGCCTTTAGGAACACTTAAAAATGAAAACTAGCCATTTTGTGGCTTGCAACATATATATTTTCACTTGTTGGAACTCCACAACAGCTAGAATCACTTTTCTGCACTTTTTCATACAGTGCAATCGGTCGAGTTTCTATAAAGGTAACTCGACCGATCTCACTAAAAGACAAGATTAATTTAGGCCATTGGTCGAGTTTGTTCTGGGGTAAATTGACTGATTTACTTAAATCATTTTTGGTCAGTAGAGGGATCAGTCGAGTTATGTGAAGTGTAAACTCGACCGATCAAAAGTCATTTTCAAGATCCAATCAGGATCGGTCGAGTTTGCAACTCGACCGATGAATAGCCTAATGTGAATTTTGGAAAATGGATTTTGAGTGCTTAAACATTCGATCTAAGTGCTCTTGATTTTTTCTAAGCTTAATTACAAGTTATACAATCATTACAAGTGATTTACAACATGATTCTAATGGATATACATCATATTCCAAAAACATGCACTTGTATTGACTTTGACTTGTCTTTTCTCCAAGTTGAGATGCACAAGTTAGGGAATTTGGAGTGTGTCTGTGACTAATCTGAAATCACTCAAGTAGAGACATTAGACACAATTAATTGGAATGGTTTAGTCATCATCAAAAGAAGTGTTTAGTCAATTTAGACCTTGATTCAACACAAACAATTGATGGGATGATCTCAATGGCCTCCCCTAGGACCTCTATTTATAGGCCTCTATGGTATGTGGTAGCAACTAGGAGTCCCACTCTGATTCATAGTTCAATTCCTAATCCAATTCCAATATTACAAATAGGGATCTATTTTCTTTACTAATGGATTTAACTCCTATTAGGATTGACAACCAACAATACCAACTCCTATTTAAGTCCAAGTCCTATTAGGAATGAGCCGAAACCTTCTTTTTCCAACAATATCCCCCTTCAGACCATAAGGGAGACGTTGTATTTAACAATCATCTAGAGTAACTTCTAAATTCCATCACCACCTGTGATGGATTCCAATAGGTGGTCATTCTCCTCAAACATGTCAACATCCTGTCTTTTTTATCCCTTTTCTTGAAGTACCACACTAACTTCACTTTGTTCTTAGACAACTGAGAAGAAGTATCTTGGCAGTGCCACTTCTCTCTCTGTGCCCACACCTGGAACTTTCTTTATTCCCATTGACCGATCTGTCGAGTCATCCTGGATGAAAATTGTGTTTCTGACTTTCTATAGTAAGATTCGTAAACCGTCTTTCGACGCTCCCCCTATCAATGTAACCCCATCTAGAGCCCAATCCTGTATTCTACATGCATCAAATACATTTCTAATGTATTGTCCTTCTTCCTCATGTGCATGATGTCTAAAAGAAGTCTTTAGAGTGACCTTCTCTAACTGGGATCCGTCTTGATGCACCTCTTCATGTTTTTAGAAATTTACCTTTCTACCCTTGATGACATATTTGAGAGAATCTGATAGCTCATACATGTTGTTATATGTAGGAGTACTTACAAGTCCTCCTCGTCTCCTTTGAACTATTATTGGATTCTTGACTACCTGAACCTTCTCTTTGTTCACACTTAATGTGATTTTATATAGATTGTAGCACAATCTACCTCAAGTTATCACCAAACACCCTTTTATTACCTTGCACATGCCACCACTGGACTCGAGATCATATCTGTTCAAGTCTAGATCACGATGAGCATCCTTGACCATGATAGTACATCCAACATCTGTTTGGATACAGAAGTCACCAATACCAATGATCTTTAAGTAGCTAGCATTCCCCATCCTCACATTGTGAAAGTTCCCTCTTCTATATCTTGTGAAGAACTTCTTGTGAGATGCAACATGACACATCTCTCCTATGTATACGACACACTCAACACCATCCTCTGTGTTCAGGCACTGCTCTTAGACTATCAATATTATATCCTCCATGATGGTAGTTGTATTGTTTTGGTCATCATACTCATGTTCTTTGTCAAGTTCTTGTGACACCTCCTTTGAGATTTTGTAATCCTTATTGAAGTGTAATATTCTTTACTCTTTGGATTTGACTTCCTGTGATTAGAAACTTGATTTCAACTCTAATTTCTTCCTCTACCTTCATCGTATAGAGATGAACCTGAAGAATTAGATTTTCCACATCCCCTTCCACAAATGTCTTCACTTAGAATGAAATCCTAAATATCATCAAGCTTTAGGTTCATGCTTCCCGACAAACCACTAACTACTATCACCATAGCAGACCAAATTTTATGAAAAGAGGAAAGTAAGATAAGGGCTTTGACTTCATCATCAAACTCTATATCCACTGAGTTCAGTGGAGTGATGATGACATTAATCTCATTGATGTGATCTGCTATTGAGGCTCATTCACTCGTCTACAAGTTAAATAAACAACACATCAAATATACCTCATTTGTAGTAGTTTACTTCTCGTACATATTTGATAACATCTTCAAAAGTCATGCTTTCATATTCTCATTGACAATGTTGAATGCAACATTTTGTGCCAAAGTCAACATGACCACCCCAAGTGCCTAATGATCAAGGAGATCCCAATCTTCCTGCTTCATCTATTCAAGCTTAGTCCCCACCCAAGGTTGGTTCAATTTCTTATGGTACATAAAATCTTCAATCTTCATCTTCTAGAAGCAAACATCCTTCCCATTAAACTTATATATGCACACTTTCCCATCTTCAGATGCCATTTCCACTCTGACTTCATCCTTTGAACCTTTCTCTGATACCATTTGTTAGGAATTGTGGTGAAAAGTGATGTGTTTTGCAAAACTGAAAGCATAAGATTTAACGTGGAAAACTCTCCCTTAGGTGAGAAGAGAAAACCATGGAGAAATATTAGACAACAAGCACTATATAAACAAGATAACAACTCACACTGGCCAGATTAAGTTACCCCTAAATTTGATAGCTCCACCCCACATGAGAACAAAAATATAGAGGAAGAAAGATACACCCAACATGTGGAAAGTATCCCACTTGTCTTTTTCTACTCACGACACCTTTGTCATTGTACGGGGTCATACACATAGTTGTGTCCTTGCCTGTTGCTACTACGACCACTAACAAGGCCGCCTCTACTCCTAATGAGGTCACCTAACTTGCTTCCAATCAGAAGCTCTCTCCAACTGAGAGAGAAAATGCGCTCCTCTACTGATAAGATGGACTACTGTCATAGTCGTTGCCACAATAGCAATGAAGTATCGTTGACTAATGAGTTTCCTCTACTAATTGGATACGTTGTTGTTGTCGATGCACCACCACCATGTTGTTGACTTCCAACGGCTACTTCACTTCAAGGAAAAGTCATTGGCCCTCTCTTATCCCCACGAGAGCTCCACAAACTGTTCTTGTTTTTGGGCTATTTTACCACAGAAGGAACCAACAACAAATAATTGATGGGATGATCTCAATGGCCTCCGTTAGGGCCTCTACTTATAGGCCTCCATGACTTGTGGTAGCAACTAGGAATCCCACTCCGATTCATAGTTCAATTGCTAATCAAGTTCCAATATTACAAATATGGATCCATCTTCTTTCCTATTGGATTCAACTCCTATTAGGATTAGAAACCAACAATACCAACTCCTCTTTAAGTCCAAGTCCATTAGAAATGGACTAGAACCTTCCTTTCTAGTAAGAAAAAAATTTATCACTAACAATTGAAGTCTTATTGTCCATTAAGGTAGGTGTAGAAATACTTAGTTGGACATGGAATGAACTAACACCACGTGTGTTGATTTCTTAGGAGGACATGAACCCACACATAGTTGGTATTCATTCAACAAAACCATATTTCTTGCCATGTCTATCCTTGTGGCTGTCTCTAATTTAATATCTATCACATAAAAGAAATAGAAGATGGGAAATTGACCCTGATGCATGCGTCGACACCTTTCTAAATCAGTTGCACAATTAACAATAATTCACAACCAGTGAACATGGATGCTTCAATTCAGGCAGGTTGTACGTGAATGTCTACCACCCTAGCATTTCTTGGTGTCAATAGGTGATGCATTGCTACACGACATACGATGGTCTCAGATCCTTGTTGGGCCTATAATATTCCAACCCAAGAGGACAAAGCCCACCGGGACTCTCAATCCTTGCCACTACTTCCATGAGGGATATATAAATTGGAAAACACTAGGAAGACCATAAGCTACACTAGAATCAGAACCCTTTTTGACTGCTTGTATCACGGCCCCAAATGTTGGCTGGCACTCTGCCCCGATGTCCGTGGATGATGATAATGGTGGGAGAGGGAGATTGGATAGTGAATGGAAGGAGAGAGGGAGTGAGACAGGGAGTGGGTTGAGGAGAGAGGGATTGGGTGGAATGAGAGAGGCAGTGAGAGAGGGAATGGGTGGAAGGAAAGAGAAAAAAGAAAGAAATATTTATTTTGTCCATAACTTTCAAACCATAATGCATTTTTTGACAAAATAAAAGCTGTTACATTCTATATCCAATAAGATTGATATCAACATATTTTTGATGAAAATATAATATACAATCTAAAAAGTAAATTATTGGACTAGAGATAACAATAAACTAGACTGGAGATAACAAGACATTGGTATCAATTTATTTTTTTGTAATCCATTTGTTATATCTGGTCCAACTTATTATTATTAGTGATATAATGTTTTCTTTCTATTATTATTTCTGGTTAAATTTTGATGTTGTCTCCTTTCCAATTTGTTGTTATCTTTAATCTAGTTTGTTGTTTTTGCAAGAGATAGTAAACATGAGGAATAGGATTAAAGTAATGCATGTAACTTTTTAAACTAGTTGTTATTTCTGGTCCAATTGGTTGTTTTATGTCTTGTACAATATATTGTTTTTATAAGAGAAAAAATACAGAGAAGAGGAGGGAAGTAATGGCATTAATTTTTTAAATTTAGTTTCTATCGTTGGGTCAATTTCTTGTTATTTCTTATTTAATTCGTTGTTGTCTCTGGCCCAATGTTTTGTTATCTGTGGTCTATTTTGTTACTTTTTGTGCAAGAGAGAAAACACAAAGAATAGGACAGAAGTATTGTAACTAATTTTTTAAATTAGCTATCTCTGGTACATTTTGTTGTTTGGTAAGGGATAGAAAATACAAAAGGAGGGTAGTAATATGTTTTAATGTAGTTGTTCTCTAGACCAATTTTTATCATCCCTGATCCTATTCGTTGTTATCTCCGGGCCAAGTTGTTATCGCTGGTCTAGGTTGTTGTTTTTAAAGAGAGAGAGAGCATGTGATGAATATGAGGAAAGAAGTGCAATTAGCTTTGTTAAATTTAGTTGTTATCTGTGATCCTATTTGTTGTTATTTCTAATCTAATTTATTATTTTTTATGAGAGATAAAACACGAAGAATGGGAGGGAAGTAGCATTTTTTTTAAATTTAGTTTTTATGCCTGGTAAAATTTGTTGCTATCTCTAATTTAGTTTGTTTCTATCTCTTGTACAATTTATTATATTGTAAGATAAGTAAAATACAAAGAATATAAGGGAGTAGTGGCATTTATTTATTTTGTAATTTAGTTGTTTTTTAATCAAATTTGTTGTTATCTCTGCTCCAATTTGTTGTTGTCTCAAAGTGGTCCAATTTGTTATTTTTTAAGAGAGAGAAATGTGATGAATATGAGGGAAGTGGTACAATTTTTTTTAAATTAGTTTTTATCTACTGTCCAATTTGTTGTTATATATATTTTAGTTTGTTGTTATCTCTGGTACAATTTGTTGATAATATGAGGAATTTGGTTTTAGATGAGGCTCACTCTTCAATATATGCTATGCATCCAGGAAGTGCCAAGATGTGTACCATAATCTGAAAGATTTGTATTGGTGGCCTAGCTTGAAGCGTGACATGGCTGAGTTCGTGACAAAGTGTCTGGTATGTCAACGGGTCAAGTTTGAGCATCAGAAACCTACATGGACTTACCTACACCACACCAGAAATGGGATTAGATTACTCTAGGATTTGTGGTTGGTCTTCCTAGGACAGCCAAAGGTCATGGTTCCATCTTGGTGATAGTGGATAGGTTGACCAAGTCATGGCACTTTCTTCCAGTCAAGATGACGTATATAGAAGAGAAGGTTGCACAAATATATATCAATGATATAATACATCTTGTATGGTATTCTAGTGATGATACTGTCTAAGAGAGGTCCTCAGTTTATGAGTCACTTTTGGGAGCGTCTATAGACAACCATGGGTACACAGTAGGTTCAACACAAAGTTTCACCCATAGACAGATGGACAGTGTGAGAGGACTTCATACGTTGGAGGATTCGTTGAGAGCTTGTGGTCTACAATTTTTAGGCAGTTGGAATATACACCTCATCTTGATAGAGTTTTCATACAGTAATAACTATCAGAGGAGTATCAACATGGAACCTTACAAGGCTTTGTATGGGAGACATTGTATATCTCTGGTGTATTGGTGTGAAATAGGTGAGTATCAACTTTTGGGGCCTGAGCTTGTACAACATTCAACTAAGAAGATCAAGATGATACAACAACAGATGAAGGCAGCCCAGGATAGGCAGAAGTCTTACAATGATAATCATTGTAGGACGTCAGAGTTCCAAGTGGGAGACAGAGACATAGCCACCAAAGGCAAATGAGGGACAATGACTAAGGGGAATTGGTGGCAGTGGTTAAGAAGTTCAAACATTAGTCACATTGTTTGCTACGAAAAAGTGATAAGAAAGGCAAAGAAGAAAAAGGAAGAAAAATAAAAGAAAGAAGAAAGGAAGTGTGGAAAGAATGCCGAGGAATTTGGATGCTCTTCTTTGGACCATCTACCACCATGCACTTTATGGAAGGTTGTATTTCTAGGAAGTTTTGGGGTGGTAGATTGTAGGGATCTCTTCCTACTATGGTGTCTCCTTATTTCACCTTGTTAGTGTATTATCTTTGGTTTGGGGTCAAAGCTGATGAAACAATTGTATCTTTACTGCTTATAATGGATTTGCCCATTATTTGTCCCATGATTTTTCCCTCATACATCATGAGGGTTTTTTCACATAAAAATGTGGTCTTTTCCTTCTACTTGCTTGTAGTTATCATCTTAGGTTTACACGATTGCCGGTGACACTTCCAGGTATATTTCTTTTCTACTGCATTGTGGTTGCATAGTATACGTCTATGTATTCCCATAAAAAACCTATCAAGTGGTATCAAAGAATGGTTGTGAAGATCTATATCTAGATTGGTAAGGATGATGATGCAATGAAGATTAAGTTGAAGAGCATAAATTGGCAGATATGGAAACCCAAGATGAAGGATATTCTATATTACAAGGATTTATATGAACCAATCGAGGGGACAAAAGTTGAGGAGTGTGTCTGATGCAAATTGGAAGAAATTAAATAGGATAATTGTGGGAACAGTGCAAAAGTGGCTCAATATTTCAATTTTATACCATGTCCCAGAGGAGACCGATGTAAAAGATCTATGGGAAAATCTCAAGAGATTATATGAGCAGAAAACTACAACAAATAAATCTTCCTTGATTATAAAGTTGGTGAACCTAAAGTACCATATGGTACTAGCATCATCAAGCACATGTATGAATTCCAGATCCATGTAAATCAACTAAGGGTCCATTAACATGATTCTTGATTATGAACTCCATGTACTACTTTGTTTGAATCATTACCTGATAGTTGGGAAACACTCATTGTGACAGTAAGCAATCCTACTTAGGAAGACAAGTTGACACTTGATCAGGTGAAGTGCATTCTACAGAATGAAGAGACTCACCTTAGGCAATAATGAATTATAGGTGCACTTCACAAAGAGCAGGGGTGCTACCAGAGTGAGAGATCGTGGTAGATCTCAGAGTCGTGGTGAGTCCCAAGACCACACAAAGGTTCATGGTAGATCCAACTCAAAGAGTAGAGGCTGCTTCTATTGTTAGAAGCCAAGTCATTTTAAAAAGTATTACAAGGTTGAAAAAAGAAACATCGGTCTAAAGCCAAGTACAAGCAAGATGACAACAAGGATATTGCATCAACAATTTCAAATGACAGGGACAATTTTGTCAATTTAGTCTTAATAGTCTAGGACCAATGTTTGCATGTTGAGGATGATGATTCTGAGTGGGTGCTAGATGTTGTAACTTATTATCATGCTTCATCCAGTAAGGAGTTCTTCATTTCATACATGAAGGGAGACTTTAGGGGGGTGTATATGGGGAATTCCCACTTCTCTAGAATTACTAGAATTGGAGACATTCATGTTCAGACAAGGTTCAATTGCATGCTCATATCAAAGGATGTTTGTCGTGTTATAGATTTTTGGTTGACTTTGATATATGGTTCTTTGGTTGATAGAGAAGGATGCGGTTTAGACTTTGGTGGTGGCAATTGTAAAATTAAAAAGGGAGCCTTGGTTGTTATATGAGGTAAATTGTGTCACACATTGTACAAGACCAAGAATAAAGTGCTCAAAGGTGGAGGTATACATGCATTTGAGGATCATCAGCTAAACCTATGGCACATATGACTAGGATACATGAGTGAGAAGGTCTTATAATTCTATCTAAGCAAATATTGATCTCTTGTGGAAAAGACACCAATCTGAGCTCATACGATTCATGTTATGCAAGAAAGAATCAACAAATTTCTTAAGACAAGATCAAAGGTGAAGTCAAATGTTCTACAATTAGTTAATTCAGATGTCTATGATCTGCTTGAGGTGGATTCACTAGGTGGAAATTGGTATTTTGTCACATTCATTGATGTATCATCTAGGAAGGTGTGGGTCTACTGAAGATGAAGAATCAAGTCTTTTTTTGTTTTCCAAAATTTCCATACCATAGTGGAGTGAGAGATAGAGAAAAAGATGAAGTGTCTCCACATAGAGAATAGAGGAGAGTACAACTCCAAGATGTTCTAGGACTATTGTGCACAACACGACATACAACATGAGAGGATATAGCTCAACACATCACAACAAATGGTACAACTGAGAGGATGAATATTATTGTAGTGGAGAAAGTTAGATGCATATTGGATATAGTAAATTGCCAAAGACATTCTAGGGTGAGGCAGGGAGTACTGATTGCTATCTGATTAATTGATGTCCATCAGTTCCTTTGGGGTTTGAGATACCTGAGAAGGTATGGAAATGCAAGGACACATCTTGTACTCATATGTGAGTATTTGGATGCAAGATATATCTTTTTGGTAATCTAGGAGACTCGTAAGGCTTGCACTGAGCCCAACCTGGGGAGCTCAACCCCATCCCATAAGGAGCATAGCCCTAATGCAAGATATATCCACATGTTTCAAAGAAAAATAGCAAAAGATGGATGATAAAGTGGTGTCATGTATCTTTCTTGGCTATGGTGATCAACCGTTTGGACACAAGTTATGGGATCATGTGAAAAAGACCATGAGTAGACATACATATGTCACATTCTGTTAGATTCATACAGTTACATAGCATAAGAGTGATGATGCAAAGGCTGCATGATTAGATGATAGTTCTTCTAATGATGAGTATGAGGATGATTCAGCTTCTTCATAGGTGCAATCTTCAGATGATGAAGAAGAGAAACATGATCAACTTGAGAAGTAGAGTGATAGCACATTGAGTGTTTGTATTCTAGATGCATAGTTGAGTAATTCAAATTGATGGCCAGAGAAATTTGGGTAGGGGAGCAAGATCATCACCAAACAGAGTCCTCAGAGTAGTAGTTGTGGAGGTCTGACCGACTTCATCATCTTTTATCCAGATATATATAATCCCAATTTATTATGCATATTTATAAGGCGAAGTCAAAGACTTTCCAGGAGGCACAAACTAATAAATAAAGAGTACAATGGCATCAGGTGATGTAGGAGGAGATGTTTTCTTTGTAGAATAATGATAACTTTGAGCTTGTGCCACTTTCCAAGGGCCAGAAATCACTAAAGAACAAGGGAGTCTATGGGATGATGAGAGATGACAATAACAAGAATATTAGATACAAAGTCAAATTATTTTCCAAGGGCTTTAGTCAAAAGATCATGGGAGGATTTTGATGAGTCATGTTGTGAAGATGAGTTCTATTGGATTAGCTCTAGACTTGGTTGCTATCCTAAATCTGGAGCTTGAGTAGATGGATAGGAAGACGATGTTTCTTCACGGTGACCTAGATGAGGATATGTACGTGGAGTAGCTACAAGTATTCTAAAAGGAGCACTTAGTCTATAGATGAAGAAGAATTTGTATGGTTTGAAACAAGCTCCCAAGCCATGGTACATGAAGTTAGATTTTTTCATGCAAACTCACAAGTACTGGAAGAAAGTGCATATCCATGTGTTTACTATAAAACCCCTGACCTAGATTAGTGTTTGATCTTTCTTTCTTTTTCTTAATAATATACTTAGACCTCAATCTAATCTACTGAGATGCTTTAATACCATGTGACATGATTATTTTTTTGTTTGGTCTACTTTGCATGATGTTTGAGCTAGTTATGCTATATGTGTGCTTGTTTTGGACCTAATTGCAATTTATGCATGTTGAGGGCTTATCTTGCACATATTGGATGTGACTCCTATGTTTGACATCATAAGGGAGAGTATGATGTTGGTGAGCACCTTGTTTCACCTTGATAGATGAGGAGAGAAGTGGTGACATCTTGTGTGATGATGTTTTTATGGTTTGCTTTGGTTCCTTGAGTTGATGGTTGACATTGTTTGACTGTTGACCCTTTGAGTTGGTTTGATGTTTTCTTGGATCTCATATCTCTGGTAGAAGATGTTTTGGGTGTTCCTTGAGTCCCCTTGGATCAAAGAAGCTTGGGGATCTCTCTTGGGTGTATAAGAGACCTAGGGTGTTGAGGTGTTTTAGTCTTTGACCAATGAGCCTTGTAGGCTATGTTTCTCTTTGACCAATGATCCTCTAGGACCAAGTGAGGTCGCTGACATGACTTGGTTTTCATGATCCTAGTTTTATTCATGGTTTTAGTGGCTGCATGGTTGTTTTATGATGGACAAGTGGCATGTTTAGTTGGACACCTAACCTTCCACATCTCTCTCCACCCATAGATTCATATATCTCCCTCTTTGCATGCATATGATCCTTTTTCATCCTTCCTTCCTCTCTTCTTCCTTGGAGTTTGGTCCTTGTGTGCTTAATGGTGAAGAGGAGCTTGATCTTGGAGTTGTGGGGTTCTAGGGTTGGAGCATCTTCCTTTGTTGATCCTTTGGTGATCCGTGTGCTTGGTAAGTGGTTTATCCTTCTTGATCTCATTTTTCTTGTAACCCTACCCTCTCATTTCCCCTCGGATGAACCCATGGTTCTCCATGGTAGTTTTCTTGAGGAACTTATCTCCAATAGAGGTCGAATCTATGGTTTTCCATAGTGGTGTCTAAGTGAGATGGAGATTTCCTCCTTCTTCCTTTCTTTTTCAGCTTAGGGTTTTTACCCACTTCTCTTGAGCTTTCCTTTAACCTAAGCTTTCTCTAATTCTCTTGATGTGATCTTTCTTATCTGTGGAGTTGATCGAAGCTGTGGTTTAATCTCTCTCTCTTAGAGCTTCGTGGCTTGGGAGTTGATCTTCACCTCAAGGCGGGTTATATAACTATCTCCTCTATTGTTGTTGCACTTTAATCTCACATGCAAAGCTTATCTTATCACTGGAACGTGATTATATGTTTTTTGATATTGATACCTTGTTTTAGGGTTTATGATTCTGTAGTAATCTTTCATAGATTAGCTCTTTCTCTTGAACCCTAATTCTTGTTCTCGAGCTTTATGGATGGTGAGAAGTTGGTGTTCGCATGCATTCCTTGAAACATTGGTTTTAATCCCCATGATCATGTTGTGGATGATGGAGGTTTTAGTTCTCCATCACATGTGTTGACATATGGTTTTATCTCTCATATCATGGTTTGGTTTTCCTATGTTTGGTTATCAAATTTCTAGGATTTTGAATGGTGTTTTTCTTCATGAAATTCTCTTCATGTTTGGTTTTGTTTGATGGTGTTGATAACTTTGTTGACCTTGTGTTTGAGGTTTTTTTCTCCATCTTGGTGGTTTGTAATAACCCTTGTGCATTCGATGAGGTTTTCTTTGCCTTTGTCTCTAAGGTGGCCTTCTTTGTATGGGTGAAGAGGATGTCTATGTGTCTTCAGTCAAAGAGGTTGTTGTCTTGTTTCCTTAGGTCCCCATGTTTTTTTCTCATGTGTTGTTGATGGTTGAACTTCCCCTTTGGTCAGTGAAGTGGTGAGGTGACCTTCGGTCACCAAAGTTGTCTTTGACCTATTTGTCTTTAACCTAGGCTTTTCCCTTTGGTCAAAGGTGGGAGGATGTTTCTCTTTGGTCTCCGAAATTGATGTTTGTTTTCGAGCATTGTGGTTTGTTTTCTCTTCGGTCACAAAAATGGTTGTCTTTGGTCCTCTTCAACCGATGAGGTTTTCTAGACTCATATTCCTCTTATGGTTGACCGAATAGTGGTGATGGTTGATAATGATATGTGCTTCAAGAATGTGGGAAGTGATGATATTTACAGTTTATGTTATATGATATTTTAGAAAACCCTAATCAATTCCATTATTGAAACCCTAACCCTGATTTTTGAGTACATGGTGCTTAATGTTTGCTTGCTTGAATGGTTAGCATTGGTTGCTATGGTATCTCTAATGTGACATGTGGTGATGATTATGAACCTTTATGAGGCATGATGAGATAATTATGTTATGTAAGAACTATGTGATTGGGTCATATGACCTGGAAGAGGCTTCATGCCTAATTTGAGGTGATATCCTCTAGTGATGTGATGAGGGATGGTTATCCCATGATGATGTTATAATGGTGATTTCCTGGTATAAGGCAGTGACACAATATCATGATATGATGTGATCGGCCTTATGCTCAATACATGTGACATCCCCAGATTTTCTAAAACTTAATCTGATGTGTGACGTCCAAATTGAAACCCTCACCTCAGCGAGAATCCCAATTTAAGCATCCCACACTAGGCTAAGAAGAAGAAAATCAAGGGAGTCAGAAGGAAACAACAGTAGCACATGCACATGAACAATAACAAAACCATACACACATGTTCACCATTCAACATATAATTACAACACTACAAAAAATAGATTTTTAGTGAAGGTCATTTGTGAAGGATCAAAGCCCTTCAAAAATATTGACTTTGTGTGAAGGACAGTCCTACACAAAGGAACCAGTTTCCCTCAACCGAGTTCTTTATGAAAAAGGCAATTACTGAAGGTCTAAAATCCTTCTACAATGTAAAAATTCCTTCACTAAGTTGCCCACCAAATTTTCCTGCCCCACTAATTGGTAATTAAGATTTAACATTACTGAAATGGTTTCCACGCACTGTTTCCTCTCCTTCCTCTCCCCCCACCCCTGTGTTGCAACCGGTGCCCCCAGCGGAATAGCGGCATCCGGCAACCGCAGCCCAACGGAAACCACAGCCAGCGGAAGCAACGGTCGCTGGCGTGGACCCCCCGTCCCAGCGGAAGCGACGGCCGCGGAGTTAGCTCGCCCTGCTCGTGAAGAGGACCCCCCGTCCCAGCGGAAGCAACGTCCGCCAGCGTGAGCTCGCCCCCTTCGACTTCGACTGTGAGGTAGGTCTAATGGTAGAACTTCCCCTGATCAGTGCATCTCCGGCGACTGAGTTTTCCACACAAGACCAGTAAATCGAGACAATTTTACCGCAACGTTTATGTAAGTAGATAATATAACATACCAATAAGACATTATGGCCGGTTGATCTATGATGCTCTCGCATCAACCAAATGATGGAGCGTTGTAGGGTATCTTCAAGGAATCAATGAACTTTGAAGTGGCTGCTAGATCTCCCGCTACCTGTGGTAAAGTTTTGGGTCATACAGAAACAATCATTTGAAATTTTTATCAGGGCCATATTAATTGTTTGGAATGCAGTAGCTATATATCAATTCGGAAATAGGTGTAACCTCAAAACTGACAACACCACTAAAGCCTGTCATCTGCTTCTTGGCAATATGGTGCTCCGGGTGGCTTGGCAGACCAGGGTAATAGACACGTAATATCTACAAATGAGACACCACATGAAACAACATGGTTACAGTCTGTATTTAGTTAAATAAAAGGAAATGCAAGGTTCTTAGAGGTGGATGGGGGTGTTTACAGGTAGGGAGGCTACTGGAGGTATAGGGAACACAAGGTTCACATGTTTTGGTGGTACTTTGGTGAACATGTTGTCCATGTTCCCCGTGTCCTCCTCACATATTAATTGTTTCATTTCTATGTCAAAGGAGAAGTGAAATCTTGTGCTCCCTATTAGCTCCTTCAACATTATCTCCTCAATGAAGTTGTGCATTCTGTGGCCGAACAGTGGTTCAAGGTCATTCATCACATCTTTTGTTGTCTCATTTATTTCTCTCACTACAACTTCTGTGTCCTTGACCTCATTTTCCTCCACAGCTTCTTCATTTTCCCCTGCTTGTGTATCATCTACTCTTGCATTGATCGTAAACACCAACTAATTTATGCAGGAACACAACTCTAAAACTATTCCAAATGATATGATTGAGGAGTAAAAGGATATGTAAATTGTTAGAAGACTATGCTTATCATGGACAATATAAGTGATCTCTGCGTGTGGCTTTCTAAAACAACATATTTTTTTATATATTTTTGCTTCCTGATTTCTTTTCATATTGGTTGGTCAGGAGATGAAGCGGTGTCATTTCATATATAAACTGATGTATGTTATTAAGCATTTCATACTGGAGGAAACACATCAAGTTCATTTTTTGGTATTAGTTATGAACCATACAATATAACTTTTATTGACTATTAGGCACCAAAAATAACATGCTTCAGTATTTTTTTACTTTATTTTGAGTTATGATCAATGCAGCGGGTTGCTTTCACAAATGCATCTTATATAGCCTACTCTATAATTTCTTGTGGATCAAGTGGTCATGGAATGGAGTTGATTTGCGTACCACTTTGTTCCAAGCATAAATAAATTGAACAGTGCAACAAATATTGTATCTTAGAATCTCCCTTCATTACTTTCTATTGAAAGACCTCTTTTAGCATTATGCATATCTAACAACAACATTAAATGATTGTAAAATATCCTCCTTCGTTACTAAGTATAGAAATATCTCTCTCTCTCTCTCTCTCTATATATATATATATATCAACTAATGATGGTTGAGTTATCTGCTTGTAGTTGCTTTTCTTGGTTGTGAGTGATGGTTGTGTTCTTTCCTGGGTTTCTAAGGATGTTTTACTATGAAGTTCTCTGCTTGGTCTGAAGTTCATCAGTCTTGACGGTTTCCTCTTGCTAATTCATGAAGCTTCATAACCAGTTCAGTGGTGATGTCTATCACTATAGATAACTAGGATGTTTGTTGGCTTGCTCCCCTATCATTCAAAGAATGATGGTTGAGTTTTACTGCTTGTTGCTGCTGTTACATATTTCTAGATATGTCTCCTTGCTCTGGGGCTCTGTGTTTTTCTATGTTGCCTTATGGTTTTGTCACTTAATGCTCCCCTCTCACTTAGAGTGATGGTTGAGCTTCTCTCCTGATTTTTTGAGGTTGATCTGCTATGAAGTTTTCTACATAATCTGAAGATTCGTCAGTCTTGTTGGTTCTCTTGTTGCTGCCTCGTGCTGCTTCAAAACCAATTCAGTGGTTTGAGGCATGACTCATTCTATAGGTTTAATTTGATGTGGTTATGAATATAATGGGAACATCAAAATCCCTCTGAGATGTAATGTTTCCGAATCATGTATCCTTGTGGAAATTTTATAAAAAAACTTTACATAGGTATCTCTCCTTCTCGCAAAGCTTAACAGACTAATTACATGGTTCATGTGTCCATCTCCTTGTGAAGAAATATTACATGAGCAAGCTTATCTCTAAACCTATCTTAGGATTCTATGTTAAAAAAGCTACATAATATACAATAATGTGCCCAGACAAGAGTTGAATTGTCTTCTTTTCCAAGATGGAATAGTCGCCAGGCATTCACGACTATGAAGTTCAATGAAGAAATTCTCATGTGCATGACTTGGAGTTATTGTGCCTCTTTGTAGTAAAATTTATTATCTAGTACACAATAGACTGATCCATAGATTTAGATGGCCTAAAATAATCTCTCTATGCTTAAGGTGAAGTTATCCCATTGATACATATAAGGTGTTGAGTTGAAGATTAGATGAGATCAAACTAGTTAAGATGGAATACATGGAGAGATACTTAAGATGGATGGTTAAGAGAAGAGGAGGGAAGATGTAGATGTAGAGAAGCAAGAAAAAGAGTAGACGTAGGGAGGGCAATATTCTGCTACCTTTATCTTGAAAAGCAAGAAGAAAAGTAGGGGAGGAGTGGTAAGATAAGCAGAAGGAGACACATGAAAAACCAACATGAAATAAGAGAAGGGAGATGAGAAGAAGACATGGAGCAGGAAAAAGAGGAGGCGAAGGAACATTTTTGCAGCTACTGAAGCTTAACTAACTAATATTGGTAGGGCAAGAGCAGTGTAGAACATGAGGTAGGGATTTGGGCAAGGTTTGGTTTTTTTTTCGTATGCTTAAGCTTAAGTGGGTAGGGATGGTGTGTGTTGGATGTGTCCATGGAGTGTCCAAGTCGTGTCCAACACTTCAATATTTTTTTTAAAAAAAGTGGACATGTCAGAGGCGTGTCCGCCACGTGTCCAGGCATGTCCAAGGTATGTCCATGTTGGACACGCGTTGGACACAGACACGACAGCCTCTGGGAAGTGTCCGTGCTTCCTAGATCCACATGTATGAAATTATTCTAGGGCAGTTGAAACACACTTGACTCAGACTGGTTTCTGTTGGCTTTTGAAAACATTTTTCCATGAGTCACTCAATTGTTTGAGCTCCCTAAACTTTGCTTTTATACACAATCTATGAATCAATGATACTACAATCTAAACTTTTATCTTTTATTTTTCTCTTGTTTAGTTTTGGTTTTTAGTTGTAATGTGACTGTTAACTTCTTGTGTATTTGTATGCAGATGGATTTCTTATGGGATAGAAATTGGATGTATATTGCTAATAGGATGCAAAGTGAAGTATTCCAGTCTGGTTTACAAAAGTTCATTGAATTTGCACGCACCCATCAAATACCACCCAGACCGGGAAATTTAATTTGCCCTTGTAAAACATGCTCGAATAGATACATTAAATCAGAGGATGATGTATTCTTACATGTTTTACAAAAAGGATTTGTCTGCAGCTATGATGTCTAGACATATCATGGGGAGATGACTGGGAGGAATACAATAAGTGCAACATCTACTAGGCCTACATCTGGAAGTATGCATCAAATGTTGGGAGATATATTCGGAATGGGCGATACAAGTCATGCCAGTGAGTTTGAACTCGAGGAGGTGCCTGCAAATATTAACGCCCAATGCTTTTTCAAGCTTCTCAAAGAAGCTGATCAACCACTGTATGAAGGTTGTAAAACTCACTCCAAGTTGTCCTTTCTGGTGCCTCTGTTATATCTAAAGGAGTCTGGATGGTCAAATAATTCTTTTACAAAGTTGCTGAAGTTGATAATCTCAGCCTTTCTAAAAGAAGGTAGTCTATTTCCTGAGACTTATTATGAAGCAAATAAAGTTGTAAAAGACCTTGGCCTCAAAAAAGTTAAAATTGATGTCTGTCGAAATGACTGCATGCTCTTTCGTAAATGTTCATCAAAGAAAGACACGTGTGATACTTGTGGTGAGTCTAGATGGAATAAAAAGACATATAGAACAAAAGGCAAGAAGGTAGCTAAAAAGGTGATGTATCACTTTCCTATTATCCCTCGTCTGGAGAGACTTTACATGTGCCCTTCAGTTGCAAAAGATATGATGTGGCCATTTAAAGAAAAAGGAAATGATGGTCGTATTCATTATCCCTCTGACACGGAAGAATGGATCTCAATAGATAGAGAATTTCCAGACTTTGCTGCTGAACCACGAAATGTCAGACTTGCTCTAGCTACAGACGAATTCAATCCATTTGGACTTATGAGTGCTTCAAATAACACATGGCCTGTACTATTAACCCCTCTCAATCTCCCGCCTTGGCTTCTTCTAAAGGAGCCATACATAATGATGTCTTTGCTGATCCCAAGTCCTCATATGGTTGGGAATGATATTGATGTTTACTTAGAGCCATTAATTGATGAGATTCAAAAACTTTGGGGGCAGGGAGTTAAAGTATATGATGCTTATAGCAAGAAAAACTTCACTATGCGGGCAATGATCTTATGGACCATAAATGATTTTCCGGCTTATGGTGACCTTTCTTGTTGGAGCACCAAAGGGAAAAAGGATTTAGGTTGCCCATCTTGTAATGTAGACACCTTATCCAAGTGGCTTCAATTTGGCAAGAAACAATGTTATGGTTTCCATCGACGTTTCTTGAAAAACAATCATATTTATAGGCGTGATAAAAAAAGTTTCAATGGAGAACAAGATTTCCGTCAACCGCCTAGGCGCTGGTCAGGTGATGATATACTACAAAAATTTTAGGGTTGCACAAACATCACATTCGGAAAAACTAATAAACGTAAAATCTCTACAAATGGACATCAGCCATTGCCGCCTGGATGGAATAAAATAAGCATTTTTTTTCGACTCCCGTATTGGAAATATTTGTTGCTGAGACATAATTTGGATGTAATGCACATAGAAAAAAAATGTCTGTGAGAACATATTGAACACTTTGTTGGGCGACTCGAAGAAAAGTAAGGACAACTTACAAGCTCGTCAAGATCTAAAACAATGAGGTATCCGAAGGGATTTGTGGCCAGTCAATTCAGGGAGCCATTATTACTTACCTCCAGCATCTTTCACAATGAGTAGTATGGAGAAAGAGAAGTTTCTATCTGTTTTACAAACATTGAAGGTTCCTGATGGATATTCTTCTAACATATCTAGGTGTGTCAACATGAGAGAGAAAAAACTATTGGCATTGAAGAGCCATGATTGTCATGTTTTAATGCAACAACTTCTTCCTGTTGCCTTGCGGAACTGCATAGGCCTAGATGTTTATAAACCTATTGCAAGCCTATGTTTATTTTTCAATAAACTTTGCTCAGATGCTATTTATGTAGAAGAATTTAAGAAGCTTGAAGAAGACATTGCTGTCACACTATGTCAGTTAGAGAGAGTATTTCCTCCAGCATTCTTTACCATTATGATGCATTTGCCTATCCATTTAGCTTATGAAGCAAGAGTTGCCAGTTCTATACGGTATAGGTGGATGTACCCCATTGAGAGGTACTTAAAGAAACTCAAGAATTATGTCTGAAATAAAGCTCAGCCTACCGGTTCTATTGCTAGAGGCTATTTGGCAGAAGAATGTTTGACATTTTTTGCTAGATATCTACCTGATTTTGACACAAAATTCACTCATACTCCTCGTAATGTTGATGACTCTCCTATTAGAGTGGGAGTACCGAAACACTTTGATGTGCAAACTTTAGAACAAGCCCATCGAAATGTACTATTTAATACTGACATGTTCGATGATTACAGAAGGTAATCAATTTTTTTTTCAATGTTAAATTGTTTCTAATATAGACTAACCACAACTTTTGAATTTTTCCAATAACCAGTAAACACATGATAAAGCTTCAAGAGGCTGAACCAAATATCACACTACGTGCTTTAGAAAAAAACACTCAACACAGTTTGCTAGGTGGTTGAGAGAGCATGTAAGTAATTTATAAAATTAATCAAAATTTTATTTTGAAAGAGTATTTAATCCCTTCTTATTTTTATGTTGATAAATTAGGTAATACGCATGCGAATTGACCATCCAAAGGATGTTAGTGAGGAGTTGAGATGGATATCGCAGGGTCCTTCTATAGATGGAATGTCATATGAAGGCTATTCAGTAAATGGATACCGATTCCGCTCAAAACATGTTGAAAGTACTTCTACTACACAAAATAGTGGGGTCTACTTGGTGGCAGATACATCTAGTTATGCAAGTGGGAGGGATAAAAATCCTATTACGGCTACAATTACATATTATGGACAATTGGAGGAGGTCATTGAGGTATGTTATGGTCCAGACATAAAAATACCATCGTTTCGGTGTGCTTGGTTTGATGAAAGTTCTTCTAACGGTTTGCGCATTGACAAATATGGTTTCACACAGCTCAATTTCTCAAGGAGACACAATCAAGATGAGCCATTCACTCTTGCATCACTAACAATGCAATGCTTTTATGTAAAAGATCCTGATGATGATAATTGGTTCACTGTTTTGAAACTTCCACCTCGAAATTATTCTGAAGTACCTATCGTTGAGGATTATATGAGTGGGACACAAGTTCATAGTGGTCACAACCACACAAGTGATGATATCTCCTGGTCAAGGAATGATATGCATGGATCATTTGTTGCTAGGGAGCCCGAGGAATAAAGTTGTTTTGATTAGTTGTTGCAAACCTTAGTGAATGATCGTGCTTGCAATATTTTTCTTTGTGGATTATTATGTTTTGGTGCAAGGATATTGCCTTGTCATTTGTCCCTTTTTTATCTTATGTAGGATGAGGAATATTTTGTGTTGATGTAATATTTTTCTTTGTGGATTATTATGTATTGGTGCAAAGATATTGCATTATCATTTGTCCCTTTTTATTTTGTGGATTATTATGTGCTTACAATGTTGTAAATTTATTCCATAAACTGCTGGACTAACCTCTTATGCATTGCTACAATTGTTATGTTTTCATCTTATGTAGGATGAGGAACACAAGGTCAACTATGAGAGCTTCTACAACCCCGCCACAACCCACTACTACTTCACCAACAGTCTCCTCTCCTTCAACTGAAGTAGGAGATGAGCATGAGGAACTTGAGGATGAACATGACCATCATAGATATGGAAGGGGCCCTGCAAGTGAGGTTAATCTAATTCCAAAACCAGGAGAGCAGCGACACAAGGTGGAATGGAATGCAACAGATAATGCAGTTGGAAAGAACAGTATAAAGTTGAACAGTTACTGTGGCATATTAGCTAGAAAACCACAAATATGGAGTTTAGATCTACAATGGAGAGAGAAACCACAACTAGCATTTGAAGATAGAAAATCATGCATTGAGGTACTTAAGTAATTACAAAATTTCTTTTAGTCTAGACTTAGTGTATATTTTAAGACTTTTCATTGTTTTTTAACATCTCCAAATATTTTCCAGAAATTCTTTGATTTGGGAGATCATCCAAATGCATGGAACTATGTAGATGCTCACATTCACAAAGCTTTACAAAGTTGGAAGTCACGGGTTAAGAAAGATTACATCTAAAGTATAAGGATAATCCAGATTTGATGAGGAAAAAGGTTGAGCAGAATGCATCATTAGATATTCATCAGTTTGACAATCTTGTTAAACAATGGTCTTCTGAGAAGTCTGAGGTAATATCAAATTAATATATAATCATTTATCTTTCATGTATAGTGTTTAGTAAGTAAATTTTTTTTGTATAGAAAATTGCTGCCACAAATAAGGTTAACAGGTCAAAAAACAAATGCATCATACTACAGGATCCAAACCATGGAGTTGTTATAGGGAGGAAATGGTATCACCTTTCACTTTGTATTTATTTCCAATGAGTTCTAAATAAGAAATTGTTTAGCTAGTAGTAATAATACTATTATTTGATTTATGAAAGAAAACTACGGAAGGGGAGCCAACTCAAAAAGAATTTTTGAAGAAACTTTATGAGAACAACCCGTTGGTGGTAATTTATTCAATATTTTAATCAATAATATATTAAATTTTCAAATAAAACTTGTCTAGTTTGTACATTGACTTTGTTCAAATAATGGCAGGATGAGATAACTGATATTGTTGAAAATGAAGTTACAAATGGTGAAGTAACTGATCCAACACAAATCGATGAGGTGACATGTCGTGCCTTCTTGCGTGTAGTCAACCCCGTAAAAAAGAATAGGGTTCGTGGTATTGGACTCGGACATGCCGCAGAAGGGAATACTGGGAAGGCTGCCAAAATTTGGTATGAAATGTTATTGCGAGAAACTAATGCAAAAGATGTAAGTAATTTAACAAATTTGTAAGTATCATATGATATTGTCATTATTGTCTTCTAAAAGTATATTTCATTGTAGGATAAATTAAAAGAGGTTACCCAAGAAATGAAAAATATGCAAAAATCTTGGTCCCAATTTATAACATGGGTGCAACAAAATTAGGTTGTTTGATGGCAACAATTGAGTATCAGATTAAACTTATTGATATAATATTGCAACATAAATAAAATTTGTTTTATTCTCTTCTATATTTTCAATAGGCAGAATCAGCTAGAAGTACACAGTTTGGCCCGACGAGTGTGTTTCCAAATCTTCCCCCTTCTGGAGTATTTCAATCTTCTGTTGGTACAACATCGTCAAATTTTGGAGCACAGGTACATATTCACAAATTTAAAGAATTTTAAATTTTTATAAATAACAGAAGTTGAAAATGAGAATCTTGCTTTAAAGGCTCAAATGTTTTCAAACGAGGCTTCTCCTGGTGTGTTTTCTACTCAAGCTACCTCAAATGGTATCAATGGGCCAGGGCTTACATTTCATCACATGTATGACATTACATACATTTTTTATAAAGGCTTATCTGAAATAAACTCCTTCTCATGCTATCAATATTTTTTGAAGCCACATTTTTTTTCAAAATGGGCCTCCGACTGTTTTGTTTCCTGCTCAAGGTGGTGTGAGTGGATCCCAGGTATAAATATAAAATATATATATTACTGATATTTTCCTATTCATGTTCAACTTTATTGAAAAATCAAAATTCTTTTCAAGCAGCAATATTTCCCAAATGGTCATCCTATTGGTGTGTTTCCCGCTCACGGTGGTACAAGTGGATCACCGGTATTTATATAAATGTATTATCAAATGTGTGGTTATTTATGATCATCTTAAATTGAAAATTTAAATTCTTTGTCAGCATCAATATTTTCCAACTTCAACTCGTACTGGTGCGTTTCCGGCTCATGGTGGTACAAGTGGAGAAAATCATGCAAGGGATACTGCAACGGAAGACGTTCATAATGCTTGAAGAATTGTTATGAAGCCTCACAATTCCATGGATATAGATAGTATTTAGAAAATGTGTTTGAGATCCATAGGACATTAGATCATATGTTCCACCTTGTAGTTAACCATTGTCAATCTATCAGAATACTCATTCATCTCATTCTTTGTATTCTTCTTCTTTATCATATACTAAACTTTTCTTCTTACCATTCTTTTTTTTTTACTTACTCACATAGTTCGTTCTTAGTTTTTCATATTATTTGGCATTTTCTTGACATTTTAATTGATGTTTATCAACATGTGAAGCTTCCATGGATTCCATGAGATCCACATTTTAAATTTGTTTTCTAGCTATTCTTTCCATGTAATTGCTACTGCTATCATGACATGATATAGAAGAGAAGACTTGTGTGTGTAGTAGCTGCCATATGGAATTGGTCCCTATGGGAGCACCTGGCTGCCTATACAACCTCCTAGTTCAATACGTTTTCTTTTACTATGACACATAGGTGTGCAACTGCTAATCCAGCTACAATTACTTTGAGCACGTACAGAGTAAGTTTTTTCACTTTCAAATAATGTTAAAACAATTCTATATATCTATATAGATGATGTTGTAATTAAGTTTTCATTTTCTTTTCACAGGTCGGCCAAATCAAATTTACTATAAATGTACTTGCCAAGCTTAAAATTGGGTTCAATATGGACCGTCTTGGAGCTGTATCTGTTGATTCAGTGACTGTAAGTTCTGGTGCATTTTTAGATTGTGTAATGCACCTATGCCGTGATTCATGACTCATAATCATTATGTCATAGATGTTGCTCAGCAAAGTTGGACCAAAATCCCATAATGTGCAATCAGATGATAGAGTGAGAATAGAGACAGATAAAAATCAATCTTCTCATTACTTCCAAAGTTTTCCTGGAGCAGAGAAGCTTGACATGATGAACTCCAGTAATAATGAAGACGATAGCAGACGATCACATGATAACAAAATTATTCACATGAACAAGAAAGCATCAGTTAATCCCAATTCCCTTACATTTTAGTCATCTGTTGCTCTTGATATGTGAAATTAACTCTTTTCATATTCTGGTTGATAATAATTTATATTCAAACAATGGTTGCTCGTCAAGTGCAGAGTAAAGTATCGAGCCATGGCTCATGCCAAAGTAATCTCTTATGGATCAAGATTTTATCTTGGAGCAACTTGGATATAATTAATCCGTTGTAATGGAGTTACATTGTGATAATCAAGGGGCTGTTCAAGCTGCAAATCTCTTTACCAAGTCTGTAGTGCCATTTGGGTAAATACTATGTTCGATGTTCACTTGTTATGGGAATTTGTCTATGATGGGTTTAAAATCTGCACTATGATCTTTACATTGCAGATCTACACAGTTCATTGTATCTAGTTATTGTTGTTATCATGTCTGTAATGCCATTTGGGTAAATACTATGTTCGATGTTCACTTGTTATGGGAATTTGTCTATGATGGGTTTAAAATCTGCACTATGATCTTTACATTGCAATGAAAGTCTTAATGAGGATAATGTATCCCTAACATAGAAACTGGATTTTAGGTGCAAATCAAAGCAAACTATAGAATAGAAATCAAGTGTATTAGTCTGTGATACACAAAGGATCCCCAAACTAAATTTTACAGAATGTGGACACCAATCTTTAAGTTTAGTGTTGAACTTTGAAAAGGACATCAATAACTGTAAAGTGTTTCCAAGGATCCCCAAAGGACCCTAGGTGCAAGACAGTGAGGCCTAGACGTCTCCTTGATAGGAATGGGGATTTATTCATGAACACACATCCTGAAATATCTGTAGATGTATGTAGTTAACTCTCATGCTGCTTTGTCCACCCTGTCAGTTCAGTTCATTTTTCATTATGGAGTGCCATAATATATTGCTTGTATCTTGTATACACAAATTTTTGCACACCTCTTACCCTTTTAATGTTAAAGCAAAATATTATGAAACTAGCACCATTAGTTTGCACTCTTACTGCAAAGCTATATTTTTCTTTCTTGCTTGTAGTTCAAAGTACGATTCTGTCAACTTTCAGTAATCTATCTGTCTGCTCTATCTTTTTCTCATTTTATTTAGCAACTCTGAGAGGTCCTGGTCTCTATTTTCTAATTTGTCTGTGACTTCATTTCATTTCTGGCTGTGACTTGGTAATTCTTTTCTAGCAATTTGACATGATAACAACAATAACTAGATACAATGAACTGTGCAGATCTGCAATAGAAATATAAAGAGGCGATCATATATGATCAGGCCTGTCAAATTAATATTTATGATTTGCATATGAGAAATGTTTGCATCTTTCTATCATGTCGATTTGTGTTAAGTTGTGTTGATGTTTAACACATGTCATCTTAAAACTTATGGTTAAATTTGGGCAAGGAAGTTCCCCAGATTCTCCTCTTGGTCTTGAGTACGACAACTTGCAGTTCTTAATGCTGGAGTTTTATTGTATACCCAATGAAGAAGGTAGCTATTGCACTTTCCTGTTGGTTCATTTGGTGGTTTTCTTCTCCTCGACATGTTTTCATGATATACTTATGAAGTGTAATTGTCTTACAGGGGAGCCTTCTTTTGGCCCATTTTTGAGACTTCCTACTGATTGCCAAGAACTGAGCCTTTGTTGCTTGTATTACTTCTCATGCTTGACTGTGGAGTTACTGGAAGCATTGGCCAATTGTTGTCTCAGTGAGTCTGTGATCTCATACATCTGTCTGGTCAACCTAACTGTTGCCCCATTTGTACTGTTTGATTAGTTCATATGATATGTATAATCACTTACCACAGATATCCTATTGTTCATGTGGGTTCTGCAATAAGTTATAATTTGCAGGTTTGGAGGGCTTCTCACAGAAAGTTGTGAACTTGTTTGGCTGTTGTATATTGTCAAAGAACAAAGACTTATTATTTTGTCTTGATAAATTTCTGTATTTGTAGGTCTAAAACTGATCATATCTTCTCCTTTCTCTAGATCATGTTCTTCTACTTATATTTCATCCAGGGTCTAAACCCGTATCTTTAAGGGCTGTGGATGCATTGAGGTCAGCATATAAAGCAGGGCGTATCAAGATTGCAGAATTTATCAGTTTTTTAGTCACTATAGTCACGAAATCAGACCCAAATGATGGTAAATATTGCTTTTCCCTGATACCAAAAAGTATATTTCTCTTCCCCCTTTTGTTTTCTAATACCTTGATTATTTCCACATTCTGCAATGACTTGCTTTACCAAACATTACACTTTCAATTGTTAGAGGATTGCCATAAACTTACAGCTAAGGCAACCTACATTAATGTTGTCATGGTAGGATGTTCCTTTGATTGGGGCAACTGAGCCCATTCAACGAAATGCTACAATGTTTTTTCTCTTGCTAATGTAGATTAAGAAAATATAACATACATTGCTTGGACATAGGATATTCATATGTTCTAGGGTTAATCTTGACTGGGCATCAAGTCCAACCACCAGAACTGCTAGTGACTTTGTTTTTTCTCTTATGAATTTGGCTTCATGCAGTACCTCGAATTCAATACGTTTGATTTCGAAAACATTTAAACTTTGTAGGGATCTATTTATATTTTTTGACAAGTTGTTGTATCTAGAAATGTTACTTCCTTGTCTTTTAAGTTGTTGACATTCTAGTGAAGGTGAACTAGATTCTCATTAGAATAGGAAAACTTGATATCTTGTTCCTTAACAGTTCAAGGAGTCAAGGAATATAATATTCTAATAAATATTCGTTTGTTACTTTCATATAGAAGTTGCCTGGTATTGATATTCGTTTGTTGCTTTCGTCTCGTATACTAGATGTTGCCTGGTATTGATGATTCAAATTCCCTTGAGGAGTTATATGATAGCCGGCCTTCTCATGACCTACACAGTGGAGTGGGTGCAGACAAGCCTGAACAGATGCATAAGTCTTCTAGGATTGCTGATTCTGTTGGATTACCAGACAATAGAAGTCAGTTTACCAACAAAAGGAACATCTCGGTCAGTCTTATTGTTTTTAGACTTCACTCACAGCACTCATATCTCATTGCTCGTAAGCATAATGGTAATCTCATTCATCCCCTATAATAGATGTTGCCCGTGAATGATGCTTCAAAATGTCTCGAGGACCCTATACATGATGCATCAATAATGGAGATAGATGATAATAAAGGTCAGTTTCTTTTATTGCTTTGAGCTATAGTGGTGCTATGATGTTCTTTGCAGCTCTTCATAGATTGTTCAACCTACTGAATTGCTATTGATAATCTTCCATTGGTTGACATGTTTCTAATAATATTTGTTACAGAACCGGAAAAGTTATTCTCAGCTACCTCAAAGCAAAAAAGTATCTGCAGTTAAGATGACACCAGCTAGAGACAGTGGCAGAGGGAGAGGGAGGGGCAGAGATGTTCGTGTTCTACCAAAAGATACCACAGCTGAAGCCTGCCTTAATAAAGAGAAAGATTTAACGCCTCAAGATATATTGAAAACCTTTTCTACTCAATAGTAGTAGAGCATGAACTCTATGCTGGACAAGGCCTGATGTCCAAGCTTCCTCTCAACATTATCAAAGTTGGTCATTGGCTAAATGAGTGATAAAGTCAAAATGTCGATATATACTTACATTGAAATTTGTATCGATTAAGGGGAAAAGGTCGATGTCCTCCCCTATGTAATGAACAATTTTTCTATGTGAAATAAAAAGGAATGTTTCAAAAGAGTGATTTGTTATGGTTGTTGTGTCTTATTAACTAAATTAGTTTATTAAAATATTCTTTGTGCCTGATAGAAGCCACAAAAATATTACTTAATGAAAAATAAGAAAGTTAAAACCTCATTGACAAATAGGAAAACATAGATCACAATTGTAATTCATGCTAAAATAAGTATATTTATGAAGGTCCTAGAACCTCATTGAAAGTTGTGAAATTAGCCTTCATAAATGTATTTGGGAGGCCTGGGAATTGTTTTTGTGAAGGTCAAATAATCCTTCAATAAATGTATTTGTGAAGGCCCTAGAACCTCATTGAAAGTTGTGAAATTAGCCTTCAAAAATGTATTTGGGAGGCCTGGGAAGTTTTTTTGTGAAGGACAAATAGTCCTTCAAAATAGTATTTGTGAAGGCTAGAGTCTCTCATCAAAGTATTTGTGAAGAGGCTTTTAGAGTAGGACTTTTTGTGAAGGAATGGCCTTCAACCGAATTTTTTATTGAAGGAATTAATGTACATTTGTGAAGGAATCATCCTTTACAAATAGCCAATTTTGTTGTAGTGCAACATGAATTGTTACAACATTTGATATTACATATTGAACATCAAACTTAAACATATACATGTACTACATCTAAACAACAGGATCTTAAGACAACAGGTCCACCTGTACATCAGCTCGCCACACGACTCTCACTATCTTGGATCTTCAAGAGCATAACCACAACCTAAACAAAAAGATTACATGCGGTACATGTCAGCACAATATTCAAGAATATTGTACTGAGTACGCCTACGTGTCTTTTATTTACCTCTCATCATATCTTGGCAATAAGATAAAACTAATACTTGGCAGTTATAAAGAAATATAAGAAAATCATATACTTGCACAAAGATGTTCATCAACAAAAGAGAACACATGTTTTAAGCTCATTTTCCATTATATGCTCGTGCATCTGCCTACCAATGGGATAGATGCATTCATGCCTTATGATCTTCTTACCAAAGAGATAGATCATTGTACATGTGATCTGCTTACCAAAGTGATAGATCACTCACTAGCACTATGCTTACCAAAGAGATATAGTGCTTTCATATAATGGAACAAATATATTATGTTTCAAGTGTTCATAGCCATAAATATAGAAAATCAAGCAAGATATCATACGAGAACAATCACTTCATCCAATACCATATGCCAAGTATTCTACTACACATATAACACAAGCATATTGTATAATAGGCCAAGTAAGAGGTAATAGCGTACCTTGATCAAGAGATAAACTTAATCATCACATATATCCAAGAGTCAACTATGTATCCCAGGTCAAACCCTGATTAAGACAAGATCATATACTATCAGGTTCTCATCATCACACATCTCATCTTAACCCTAATTGCGTTCATTTTAGGGTTTTCTTAACTCATTAGGATATTCTCATCATTACTTGCATTCTTGTCTTAGGATTATCATACTGATGTCATTTTCCAGATTATGGTTCATTATCTGAACATTAGGTTCCATATCCTTTTTGGTGGACATATTAACACTAGTTTATATACATCATTCAAATTAGGGTTACAACCCATGTATCAAGGTTCATCTTCATATAACATGGATTTTGTTCATAATTATGATCTCATAATTAAAACTGAGGTTCCATATACTAATATAAGCTTACTCTGTGAATTTCATCTTTTATTGACCATGTATGCATTTATTGTATATTAATTAGGGTTATAAGCCCTAATTAGCAACATTAAGCAAAAGGCATGATTTCATAAATCAACATGGCCATATCTGACATCATATGCATTATAAACATGATTATAGACTTACTGACATTTTATCATAATTTTAGGTCATTGTTTGATATTTATTATCTATCAATTAAGTATTTCACAAATAACAAGATATCACTAATATTCGTGCATCAAAAGCTTGATATTATGATTTCATACTGTTGTACACATTTTTTTGAGAATTTCGGTACCTTATTTGTAATTTTCTGATAAACGAGCTATTATCTACGAATTATGCAAGATTGGAGTATTTCAGATTAATTACCTTCATTGGGCCAATAGGGATCAGACACGTGTACCTCATGGTTGCGGCTTCACTTGCCTCAACACGATCTGGTCGGTTCAGGAGTTTTGAACCCGGTTCATCTTGATCTTGGATTGGGTTTGGAGGCCTGGTTCCTTCCTCTCTTCCTCATGATCTTCATGATCTCCAAATCCGCAACTATGTGTCTGCGTGCGTGGGTTCTCTCCCACCCAAGCCGCCGCTGCAAGAAAGACCTATGGTGGTTAGCGGCCACCCTATACTTCACCCTCACAAATTTGCTGATGCTTCGTCCTCTCTAAGTCATGTTCTAGTCTGACAGAGTCACAGCGGGGCTCTGTTCGTGAGGGCCGCCTCCGTCAGGTTCTCCTCCGGTGAGGATCTCAGCCGCTCTTCCAACGAGCACCGCCGTGCTGAGGTCAGGTTCCAATGATGGATAGGTGGCTCGGCAACACTCCTCCTCATCTTCTAACATTGCCATCCTTAGTTCCGGTAGCTTGGCTCGTTATCCGAATGATGATCCCTGATCTCACGCTTGATGCGAGCGTGCACCCACGGAGGCTGGGCTAAACTCCGACACGGGAGCAATAGGCATCTTCACCTCATCGTTGAATGACAAGGTTGCCAACAAATTCACACATTAACCATACGCGTCGGTCGCCTCTTAGTATCGCTGGTGGTGCCTCCTCCTCACGGACCTCCAGGGCTTCTCTGCGTCACGGAGCGGCAGTCACACAACTCTCCTCTAGCGAGGACGCCTCGCCTCACGCCTGACGTTGCAGGCTTGAGTGCCGCCTCACGCCAGAACGAAGGCAAGGAGTCTTGCGCAACCAACCTCCTCCTGCATTCTCTCAAGTGTCACCGCACAGTCTTCTCCTGTCTCGACACCTGTACATGCTGCCGGAGGGGTAGAACATGGGAGAGAGAGGATCTTCCAGCACCGGTCATGGAAAGGCTGCTTTGAGGGGTCTACAAATTAGTCTTTCCGAGGCGAGTATAACTGCTCGTTTAGCAATCACGCTCACACCCACAATAAGTGATGTGGTGGGAGGATTCACGGCCTCATCTTCTGCCCACATTATGTGTTATAACCAAAGGTAGGAGAACATTTGTATGTCGTCTGATAATCATCCAAAGGCCAAAGGCCACATCCACTTAAGCCAATCCGTGATACCCTCCCTTCTCAAGGACTACGGCCATTGGATCAAGGATCTAAGGCCAACACATAGCCATGCAGCCCAGCAGCCCAATATCGTATCCATGGGTGTGGCACAGCCTAACTTAGGCTTAAAATATTAAACTTAGGTCTAATAAATCCTCAATAAAGCACATTATTTTCCAAATGCAAACCTCCATAGCTTCCTCAAGGAATATCCAAATGCCACTGAATTTTAACCATAGCTTCCTTACCTTTCAAGGTACATTCTACTCCAATTTGGTGACAAAACTCAACTGTTAGACCATTCAATTAAATTCCTCAAAAAGGCATAAAAAGAGAGATCTTAATCATTATATAAATCTCAATCAACATTCCAACTTTACTAAAATACTTGGAACTCTCATTATAACTCAAGATATGGATTCTAATATGTTATTGGAGATTTATGGATTTCAAAAATCCACTCCATCACAATACATTTTATATCTTCTCATGTTGCAATCTACCCTTATTTTTTTAGAATTTGTTTAGGGTTTATATGTTGTGACTTGATTGATGCATTAAAATACACCCAATTTGCAATAACTAATTGGGTGAAACACTAATCATGTGGTTTCCCTGAGTGAATAGATCCATCTTCATTGTGAGTACACATTGGATGGTGAAACAAGTAATTCCTAAAGGAAACTCGGTGCACATATTGTTGAATATGTGGGGGTGCAAGTTGAGGATATATCCTTGCATCCACACTCACTACTTTTGAGGATGGTTGTGGTCATGCCTTTATAGGAGAACTATTGAGGCCATATATTAGATAATATGTTATCAGGGATGGTTGTGATCATACCCTGGTAGGAGAACAGCTGAAGTCGCATCTCACTAGTGTCGTGCCTATATACCAAGGCGGGCTAGGCTGATTTGTAGTTTGACTCTATATATCACTGTGGCGGACTTAGACTGGTCGAGGGCATGGGAGATCATAGGAATATGGTCCTCCTAGATCTTGTATGGTATTGATATTGATTTAGCAGTGGTTAGTTGGAGTATGAGTTGTATACCTCATCTCCATAGGGAATTAATAAAAGACATAATATAGCAATGTAGTATATTTGCTTAGGGTTAAACACGATTCCCATTGGATGACCCTTTGCCTTATTTCTTATGCTGTTTATTTGATAATGGTTATATGTGTTCTTCATATTCCTTCTACAAGTATATGATGTTCCACTGATCAGTTGTAGCTGCTTAATCTGCCTAACCTGTGTTATCAATTTTTTATTATTCATTTATTTGAATCTTCTCATCTTATTAATAGTATTACTCTCCTGCTATATATCTATCTATGTTAATAATACTTGTTGGAAGAGAGGTTCATATCTCTTGCTGGGACGTTGATCTCACCTTTTGGGTTTCCACATCTTTTAGTTGGTTGTACATGATGTAGTAGAGATCGCACGGTTGAGGAAGAGAAGTAAGGTGATCATTAGTTGTTGAATGTTGTATATGCTACTAGTGTTCTGTAGTAGAGTCCTATGCGTCATCCCTTACTCTCAGGTCCTTGGGGTTTTTATGTAGACGTTAAACATTGATACGAGGGTTTTGATAGTATGATATGGTTGTACATGTATGACTTGTATATATATGTCAATAGGTTATCCTTGTAACAAGTTTCAGGTTTGTGGTAAGATTGCCATTGTATAATGATATATGTACCTTTATGTCAAGATATCTGATATAGGTGGGAAAGTTTATGGACCTTGACGTTTATGTTTTCACTTGAGATGGTTATACCAGATCAGTTTTAATGTACCATTTTTCTGGTAATATGGTTGTTAATTGGTAATTCTTCACTTTGTTTTTAGTAATCTCACTTTGGTGTGATCGGTGTGTCAAAGTTTGGTTGGTACCAGAGCTTTAGGTTCACTGAGTCTACTGGGACATATGACTAAGGTTGTGTTTGTTCTTGCATTATCTGACATATCTGATTGTAGCTTCTAGTTACACAGAAGGAGAAGAAGATATGTTTGGAGAACACAAAGAACATGCTGAGAGGAGTGGTGCTACACCAGGAGGTGGTGCTAGGAGGTAGTTGAGGGTAGACGGAGTGCTCGAAGTTCCTTTGATTGACCTAGCAACTGTAGCCAACCCCACTTTTTAATCCATATTCATACAATTTATGGCTACAAATTCACATATGCCAGATAGGGTGCTCATACCTCAAGCAAGGGCAACAGTTCCAAATGTAGAATCCCTAGGTTCTGGGAAGACCTTTGAGATGTTGAAAAGCGTTGGGAGCGTTGGAGTATGTGGGTACAGTAGACCCGTCAGATGCATATATGTGGCTAACAGAGATGAAGAAGGCCTTTAGGGTCCCCAACATCACTAAAGAGGATAAGGTGAAACACACAGTGTACCTATTGAAGGGCAATGCTGGCCGTTGGTGGGATATATAAGAGGAGAACAGACCCAGAGTGGTGATTAATTGGGAGGAGTTTCAGTGGGAGTTTGAGGGTTGATACTTCCCAGAGACATACCTGGATGAGATGTGCTCGTAGTTTGAGAAGATTCGGTAGGGATCTATGATGATCAATGAGTATGAGGCCAAGTTCATGGAGTTGCTGAGGTTTTGTCCTCACATGGTTGCAATGGATAAGGAGAGGATCAAACGCTTTGAGAAAGGTTAGAGCTCATAGTTGACGACTACGGTGTCAGATTTGGAGAACAGAGAATGGTTTGTGATGTTTGTGGAATCCATGAGGCGAATTGAGCAGTCAACAATAGAAAAGAGTAAAGATAATGCCAAGAAGAGGCAAAAATGGTGTCAAGGATAGTCTTCTATAGGCTTTAAGAAGCCTAGGTTCTCAACACCTCAATGACAACATAGGTCATTTGTTCAGTCTCAGTGGTCTCTGAGCAAGGGTAGAGGTCATAGCTTGTTCCAGATGGAGCTCACAGTGCATCAACAGTATCACTGATAGTGTTCTCTAGGCCGTAGTTTGACACAAGGACCTGTTATAGGTGTGGACTTCAGGACACATGAGGTTGTGTTGTCTGCTGAAGGATGAGGAGGTGATGCAACAACTGAGATAGAGTCAACAACAGTCCCAACAACAATAGTTTAACAGTGGTGGAGGTAGAGGATGTAGTTAGCCATCATAGGCAAAATCATCTGGGTAAGCCAGCAGAGGACATGGGTGTCAACATGCAACAACTCGATTCTATCCTATGAGTCAGTCGGAGGGAGTAGTCAACCCACAGGTCGTGACAGGTCAGATGGTGTTTTTTATTCTGATTTGTCTTCTTCATACTTTATATCTATTTTGGTTGACTCGAGTGTGACACACTCTTTTATTACTAGAGAGGTGATAGCTAGTGGTTCTTTGCCTATTAGTCATAGATTTGATGGTCTTCGCTTAGAAACCCCTCTCATTGGTTCCATGGAGTTGCAGGAGGTGTGGCCACACAATGCCTTTTTTTTTCTCAGCACGCAACATTCAAGTGGACCTTATACCACTTGACATGCACAAATTGGATGTGATCCTTAGGATGGATACCATTGAGAAGTATCGAGTGATCTGGGACTGTAGTTCCAAGGTGGTGGCATTCTTTGACGGTGATGTTTTGTGGGTCTTCCATGGAGATAGGAAGATTCTTTTGACATGTCTAGTGTTTGCGATGACAGACTAGAGGCTAATCAGACAAGGCTGTGAAGCTTTCCTGACACATGTGGTGGATACCAAGGTGAGGAGTCCTAGTATCTAGGAGGTACCAGTTGTTAGAGAGTTTGAAGATATGTTACCCGACGAGTTTCTCAGTGTTACCCCACCTCAAGAGATTGATTTTGAGATCAATTTGGTTCCTAGTACACAACAGATAGCATAGACACCATACAGGATGGCAGCAGCTAGGATGCAAGAGTTAAAGAAGTAATTGCAGGAGCTTCTACAGAAGGGCTTTATCAGACTGAGCACTTCCCAATGAGGTGTTCCCGTGTTGTTTTTCACAAAGAAGGACAGATCTATGAGTTTATGCAATGATTATCAATAGTTGAATATGGTGACGATCAAGAACAAGTATCCTTTGCCACAGATAGATGATCTGTTTGATCAGTTGAGAGGTGTCACAATGTTTTCCAAGTTAGAACTGAGGTCAGGATACCATTAGTTGCGGATCAAGGTGGATGACATACCCAAGTCAACTTTTAAGACTAGGTATGGTCACTATGAGTTTGTGGTTATGTCGCTTGGGCTAACTAATGTACCCGCAGTGTTCATGGATTTGATGAACATGGTGTTTCATCCTTATCTTGACCAGTTTGTACTTTCATTGATGACATCCTGATATATTCTAGAGACAACCAACAACATGACCAACATCTACAATAGGCGTTGACTTTATTGAGACAACTCAAGTTGTGTCCCAAGTTCAACAAGTGTGAGTTTTGGCTGAAAGAGGTGTCTTTCCTTGGACACATGATATCTATTGAAGGTCTTTGTATGGATCCTAAGAAGGTTTAATCTATATTAGATTTGGAGCAACCTAAGATACCGAAAAAGGTTTGTGGTTTCCTAGGTCTGGCATGCTACTACAAAAGGTTTATCAAGAACTTCAGCGTTGTAGCAGTATCCCTATGAAAGTTGACAAGGAAATGTGTATCGTTTGTCTGGGATGACAAGTGCCAATGTTCTTTCAAGATTTAAAGGAGAAGCTAACTAGTGCACCAGTGTTGGTCCTACCAGAATAAGGGAAATGTTATATCATCTTCTATGATGTGTCGAAGAATTGTTTGGGACGCATGCTGATGTAGGATAAAACATGATTTCTTTTTCTTCTTAACAACTTAAGAAACATGAGGAGAGCTACCCAACACATGATCTAGAGCTTGAAGCTTTGGTCCATGCTTTGAATATTTGGAGATACTACATTTATGGTGAGAAGTGTCAGGTCTTCACCGTCCACAAGAATGTATAATACATCTTTTCGAAGTAGGAGTTGAACATGAGACAATAGTGCTGGGTGGAGTTGATTAAAGATTATGATTTCACCATAGACTATGATCTAGGGAAGGTGAACATGGTGGCAGATGCCTTGAGCGGGAAGTATTCTTCATCATTATCTACTGATAAGGTGTAGTTGTGTTCTTTGATATGCCATAAGTGATACATGTTAGTGTCTCTTTGCAAGATGAATGTAAAGTTGGAGATCTCCTTGTTGGCAGGTTTGTTGGCTCAGTTACAAGTGAAGCCCACATTGAGCCAGAAGATCAAAGATGCATAGCGTGATGATACCACGATAAAATATATCTGAGCAGAGTTTGGACTTGAGAAGCGTGATGGTTTCCATGAGTTTGAGGATGGGACAGTGTGTTACCACGGTAGAGCAGTGGTTCTTGATGTTGATAATCTAAGGAAGTTGGTTCTAGAAGAGATTGGCTCTTCAATGTATGCTATACCAAGATGTATCATAATCTCAAATATTTGTATCGGTGGCCTGGCTTGAAGCCTGACGTGGCTGAGTTCGTGACAAAGAGTCTAGTGTGTCACCAGGTCGAGGCCAATCATCAGAAACCTACAATAATGTTACAAGTGTTACCTATACTGTAGTGGAAATGGGATCATATTACTATGGACTTAGTGGTTGGTATTCCTAGGATAGCCAAAGGTCATGATTCCATTTGGGTGATAGCAGATAGGTTGACCAAGTCATTACAATTTTTTCCAGTCAAGACAATATATGCAACAGAGAAGCTTGCACATATATATGTTGATGATATAGTATCTCTGCACAATATTCCCATGATGATCATGTCTGATAGAGGTCCTTAGTTTACTAGTTACTTTTGGGAGCATCTGTATACAACCATGGGTATGTAGTTGAGGTTCAACACAACATTTCACCCCCAGATGGGTGGACAATCTGAGAGGACTATTCATACGTTGGAGGATTTGTTCTATAGTTTTTGGGTAGTTGGGATGTACAACTCAGCTTGATAGAGTTTGTATTCAATAATAACTATCAGAGAAGTATTGACATGTCACCTTATGATGCTTTGTATGGGAGATGTTATATATCTCTGTTGTGTTGGTGTGATGTAACATACCGAAATCTGGGCATTTTGCCTTTTGGTCCTCTTTTCCATCTTTTCCTTTCATTTATATCATTTTTGGCCATTTCGTTTAATTTGTAGAGAATATAATGGTCTAATGAACATTTGTTCACCTTTTATTCCAATATTTGGGTTTATGCACAAATACCTCAGTGAAAGCTTAGTAATGGGTCTAATATGTAAAATGTCCACTTAAGTAATAAATATAATAAAATATTTCATCCTAGAACTTTCTAGTGCTTTTTAGAATATGAAAAAGAAAGGAAATCCCAAAATATAAATATTGGAGATGATAAATGAAATAATTGGGGATAATATGGAATATTTTGGATAAAAGAAGATAATGAGGAATACATTGTCCCAAAAATCATAAGTAGAAACCCAAGAAGATAATTTTGATATTAATTTTGTTTTCGTGACTTAAAATAAAACTTAATGGCCAAGTATCATCTAATTTGGATAATAAATAAATATATAAAAGCCTTTATTACAAGATAATGGGAAATAATCCAATAAGGTGAAATAAAATATCTAATGTCCTCAAATTGGAAAAATAACTCCAAATTCGTAATCTATGTATCAAAATTAGTCTATTTGTGAATTTGTTTTTAATTTGGTCAATGTTTAATATTTTCTTTTATTCAGGAGAGAGAAAATGACTTAAAGACCAAAAATATTAAATATATGTTGAAAAAAATTAATTAATGGCAAAATCATGTTCCAAACGTTTATTATTACTTATAGGCCAAGTTTTATATTTTTAAAAGGTTTCTAGATGCCTCTAATAAATTAAAAGAATAAAATAAGTGATAAAATTTAAATGAATTAAATAAAATAAAAGTCTTCAAAAAAATATAATAATGCAAAATTCGTGTTCTACATGTTAAAATAGACCTTTGGATGAATTTTCAATCAATTTGGAAAATATTTGATAAGAAGATAAATTCAAGAGAGAGAAAGTGTGCAAAACTTTCAACTTATTATTTAAAATAATAAAAAATTTCAAAAAATGGAAATAATAGCAAATTCGTATCCACTATATTTAATAAGACTTATGGGTGAAGTTTTATTATTTTTTGGATAATGCTAGAGTCATTAATGAAGGAGGAAAGAGAAAATATAATTTGAATTATTTAATTGATTAAAACCCAAAAGGAAAAATTAATTTCATATTTGGATTCTACACGTCGAAATCAGTCTGAATATAAAATTTGGTAATATTTGGATAACGTTTGGGCCTCCAAATGAGGAGAGAGAAAAACATTAAACCACTTTAGTCGAATTTGAATAGGAATCAAATATACAACTGTGATTTCACGCTAATCTCGGTCGTTGGATCTTGATATAAGGGTCCACGTGTTGTGTTCTTCCTCAGTCCGTTTTGGCAACAGGTTCCTTGTTTTCTAAGTTTTCAAATCTATTTATCTCGAGTTTTACTAAATGAAATTTAATAATTTTTGATCCTACGAATTCCTTGCGCAAATCCGCACCGATTTATCCCAAGATTTTTGGGTTTTGGCAGAGATTCGAGAAATGCCCAACTTGGGCTCCGCCTCTCTCTACCTCCACCTAGATAAACCCTAGTCTAGGTTATCTTGCCTATATATACATACTCCAAAAACCGCCATCTCCTTAGCAACTCACCTGAACTTGCAATTTCGAGTTTCATGGACATCTTGACCTTCATCTAGCCACCGTAGACCTCTAACCTTGTGGCTCCTCTTGCTCCCTACTTCCTATAACATCAGTCGAATAAAAGGTATGATCAAATTCGTATGGTTCCAAGCTTTGATTTGCATGTTTACACGCAAGTTTTGGTCGAGGATTTCGTGTTTTCCCAAAACCGCCAAGCAAGCAGCAGCTTGCTGCATCGGCCATGGTTGGGCCATGCGAGTGGGGAAGACAACTCATTGACTAACACTTCTACCCCTGCACTCTCCTCTATTCTCTTTCTATGCTCACGCGAGGGCACTCTGATCTTTTGGTTTACTTTTTTTCAAATGATGTGCCTACGTGGCAAGTTATCAGTAGTCCATCTTAGAAAATTCGTATCTTCTGATTTGTTGGTCGAAAAATAAAAGTAAGATATGTTTTGGAATCAGGAGGACAAGATCTATCTAACAAAAATACTTTTGTGGTATGATTTTGAGTTTTTCGAATATGTATTTTTCGAGTTGATTTAATTAACTAATAAATATGGAAAATACCCTAAAAAGTCAGTAACTCGAAAATATACAAATATATATATATATATGTTATTTTGATCATAAGAATGTAACTAAGACAGTAGTGAGGTTTTCAGAGTCCAATTCGATCGTTTGTGGAAAAAGTCCATGGTTTTGAAGTTTTAAGCCTTTTATGAATATACATATATCTAATACATAAATATGATGATCATATTAGGGAGAGTGGGTCTGATCTCATGTAAAAGTTATGAAAAGTGGTTCTAGGATTCTAAAGAATAAGGTATGTGCTTAATACACTTCAGTTGGGAATTCTTTGTTCCTTAACCTATGCTTTCCATAATGAGGCTTATTTGCACCTTGTAAACTTTTCTCTTGAATCTATTGCTATACTTGCCTCATAATCATTTTGGAATATTGTTCTTGGGTCTTGGTACCCCTTTGTCATGTTCTTTTTGGATGATGCTATTACTTGCCATTATTTCTAGCATGTTGATTTTATTAGACTAATTAACTAGTGTAGTCGTACTTGTATGTACAACCACCCATAGTTGGGGAATGTGTTATTTCTCCCCTGGGGAACGTGTTACTCTCCCCCGCACATGAAATTTGTGCAGGTGACTGGGAATGTGTTATTCTCCCCTCACCCTTTGGTTGAAGGTCCGATAGGTGCCTCAACCCTACATAGTTAAGATAGTCAATATTAATCATACATGCAATGTTGTTGTTTTACTTTGTTTATGGCAAGCATCTGTTGAAATATTCTTTTATATATATGACCTCATTCTCTTGATATCTTCATCATATGATGAACCCTATCATGTTTATATTTTCTTTGCTTATCTTATTGCATTAGAATAGTTTTGTAACACATACTTTTATTTTCCTTCCCTTTTGCTGGGTGCTTTCCCAACAACCCAGATGTGGAGCAAGGTGATGGATATGGCATGAAGATCTTAGCGTTGACATGGACTAGCTGATGGATATGTTGCTTGGAGACAAAACTGGAGTAGTCTAGACTTCCCTCTATCTATATCATAGTTGTATAGGATGATGTTACCCTAAAAGGGAGATTTTTGATGTATCTTGTACAATATTTTATGAAATTGAATATAGTCAGAAATTTTATCTTCCACTGCTATCCAAATTGGAATTTGTTTACCATTGTATTTCAATCGAGGGTGGTTTATCCCACTCTTTACATGTGAAATGGGTGAGTATCAGCTTTTGGGATCTAAGCTTGTACAACAGACAAGTGAGAAGATGAAGATGATACAACAGCAGCTGAAGACAGCCCAAGACACACACAAATCTTATGCTGATAATCATTATAGGCCATTAGAGTTCCAAGTGGGAGACAAAGCCGTAGCTACCAAAGGAAAATAAGGTACATTGGCCACGGGGAATTGGTGGCAGTCATCAAGCAGTCATCAAGTAGTCAAGTGGATCTTCATATACTTACAAGGAACAAGTATCACATAGTTGATTCTTAGTGATCCTGGACCAGTTCTAAAAGACCTCCTTGATAATGACAATCAAGGTGGCATTGATCATAGTATATCTATCTCTAGATATGTTTTCACTTTTCCAAGAGGATCCATATCTTATAAGTCAATGTTGCAAAAGTGTGTTGCACTTTCTATGACAGTGGCATGATACATTGCACCAACAGAAGCGGGAAAAGAAAAACTCTAAATTGTAAGATTTCTGGGAGAGCTCAGCATGAAACCGGTTTATGCAACAAATTTTTGTGATAGCCAGAGTGCTATTGATTTGAGAAAAAGCACATTGCATCATGCACAAAAAAAATTATGTGAGATATCATTAGCCTCGTGATGTGAATGATAAGAGGTTGTTGACACTGAATAATATCCATTAAAGAATGCTTCTATCTTGATAATCAAGGTAATGACACAAGACAAGTTGGATCTATGTAAGAAGCTCAACGTTATACAAACCCAATGATGATTATTTGATGACAATCTCCTCCTAGGGCTGGAGGGGAAGATTTTTGTGCCTATTAGATTCCTATTTAGGAGGACAAAGACCATTAGGGCTCTCAATTCTTTCTCCATGAGGGATATATAATATCCCATTAGCCGTTATTTGAAATTGGCTAGCAAAAATTAGAACAAGCTGCAACCACATCCAAGAAAGGAAACAACAGTCACAACCACCATAGACAAATAAAGAGCAGTGACCAAAGGGAATTGGTTACAGCCATCATGCTGTCAAAAGAGTAGTCACGTTGTACTCTGGGTAGAATAGAGAAGAAAGATAAAGAAGAGGAAGTAAGAAAAAGAAAGCAAAGAAGAAAGGAAGCGAGACAGAACTGCCAAGGCATCTAGGTATTATTCTTTAGGCCATCTACCACCACACACTTTGTAGAAGTGTGCCTTCCTGGGATGTTCTAAGGAATATTCATAGAAGAATGATTGTGACATGATAATCAAGGTGGTCATAAATACAAGCTAGATCTCTATAAAGATCTCGGTGGTATACAAACCCAATAATGATTATGTGATGAAAGTCTCCACCTTGGACTGGAGAGGAAGATTGTTGGGCCTATTAGATTCTAGTATAGGAAGAAAAAGTCCATTGAGTATCTCTATACTTGCTTCCATGAGGGATATATAATATCCCATAAACAGCCATCAATTAGAACAAGCTCCAAGCACAGCCAAGAAAGGAAACGACAGTCACACCCGCCATAGACAAATAAAGGGCAACGACCAAGGGGAATTGGTGGAAGCCATCAAACACTCAAAATAGTAGATGTGGTATTCATGAGAGTCCAGTGAAGTCAACGAAACCAAAACAAAAAGGGAAGGAACCATCACATCCATGGTGTCTGTCAAAAGACCCAAAAATAGGAGAAGAGGATTCAATGTTCAAAGCCAAAGAAACCAAGCAACAATGTGCCAACAAAGATCGGAAAACACTCTGGTGGTGTGGAAAGTCCAGTGGAGGAGTTTTTGTTGATGAAGAGGCACTGAGGTTCCAGGATGAAGAGCAACAATGTTGGATAGAAGGTGATTTAAAGGTTGTGGTAACTCAGACTAAAGCAGGGAAAATGAGATGTAAAAAGAAGAAGAGGGGTTGCCAAAGAAGCTCACTCGGAGATCAATTGTGATGGTTGTAAGAGATGAAGAAGCAAGAAGATCGGGGTATGCAAGGGTATTGGAAGTGCAGTTGTCAAAGGAGGAGGAACATCTCTAGTCCGGTCGTGCTTTTGGCACCCAAAGACATGGGTGTATGATGTTGTGATGGTTGCAGTAACATACTTGCTGAGAGCCCTAATTGGGCATTTCATTTATAGAGAGGGAGAGGTGGTGAGTGAGGGCTCGCTGAGTTTAGGGGAGAGAGACGAAGTTAATGGAGGAAAAATCTCATGGAAAGGATGAGAAATGAGAGAGAATGAACCACAAAGTGGGTTTGCTTTGAACTCATTTTAGACTGTTGAGAAAGCAGAAAGTAGGAGAAGGTTTCAGATCCATAGGATCATGCATGAATGGTCGGATGTGAGGCATGAGAAAGAAAAATAGAAAAGTAATGTGTGATTGAATAAAATTTAGAGTCATAGCGTTACATATTGTATTAATTGAATTTGTAATCAAATCTTAGTCAAAGTTTATGAAAACTTTCCAAATTAAATTGGAGGGTCAAACATGGTCAAAATGAGTACATATTTGATCCACACATCCAATAATAAGTCTAGATCCTTCTTATCCAATTAGATTTAGTTTTTTTTCACATGTTTGACCATAATTTCCATATATCCCATTTAACTTGAATTTAATGCATTAATACCTTGAATAATTGGGAATTATTTTCTTTGGTGAGCCTTTGTGTCAAAATTTGAGATAATCACTTATTACCCACTTAAAAGTTATTTCATCTACCTTTTATTCCTTTTTGAGCAACTTTTTTGTAGGAGAGAGAAAAAGTGAATATGATGCTATCTCCTCATGTGAAAAGTTATAAAGGAAAAGGGGAAACTTTTTGTACAAGCAAAGTATTCCACATTTGTATGTTTGAATTCCACTCCTTTTCTATTTCACTTTTACTTCTTTTTAACAATTTTCAAGGATAGGAAGAGAAAAAGGAAAAGAGAACTATTATTCATTAGTTTGAGTTAACTACAACTCATAATGAATAGATGAAAGAGAACACATATTTTGAGTTACATTTTAATTCCCTTACTTCATTATGCTTTAAGAAATTTCATTTCATGGTATTTTTGCATTAAGACTCTCAACTATTTTTATTTTAATAAAACCACATTCTAACTCTTAAAGTATTTTTAAAAAAGTTGGGATGTTACAATTATACTGCATGGTTCTTTAATAAGGTACGTGGTTACAGTTATGAATACTCATATTGTCCACTTCTGAAGTTTTTGAGGTTTCTCAGAGTTTTAATGAAACAAACTATTGAAAGTTTATTTATTTATTTCATGTTCGAATATAGTGCCAATATGACTATTACACAAAGTAAAGAATGATAATATGGACCCAGGGTTGGACCTACCAAGGGGTAGTTCACTGACGTGGATATTATCATACCACCAAATTCATTAGGGGTGAATCCCTAGAGTTTACCTAAACAAGTACAATAATCACCACCTGCAAGTGAACATATCTTATTGTAGTACAGTTCAGGATCGAACCCAAAGAACAAAGTTTTTAAAAATCAATCTGATCGAAGTAACCACAAAAGAACTAGTATTTAACACAAGATTGGATTGTTTGTTGATTAAAATAAGGTTGTAGATGAAAAAGGGCTGAATTAAAGGATTGATAAATCAATAGATGGGAACACTAGGGTGGAATGGGTTTCACCACCACTACTTATCATTCACTCTCACTGCATCATATTAAGCATGGACATATATGTTGAGGCCAGGAAAATCCCCCTTTCGGTGTTAGGATTAAAACTTGGGAAAATATCCCTCTAAGTGCATTGTCATGTTACTTAGAGATCATACATCCATGCCTCAGAAATACCTATACAAAATTCTCATCAAGGGTTTAACTAGAATCTAAACGATATCCTACATCTTGGGTTTGAAGTTATCTTCATCTAAGATCATGATAAAGATGTAAACATGCTGATCAGATAAGTGTACAAACAAAAAACAATAGATTTAAACATGCGATGGTTCATACAACAATAGATTCATATACAAGAGAAAAATCAGGTAGCATGGCTACTCCTCACACCCTAGTAAGGTGAGTACTCACTCATGGAAGAAACAACAGAAACAACAAAACAAGAGAGAAAGAAATGCATGATAACAATAGAGAAATGAAGCAAATCGGTGGTGTGTAGAAGCTTGTCTTTATGTTGCAAACTAATGGTGGACGAAGCAGCAGCTAGACCACCCATTAGAGGTGGAATGGAGCATCTTTCTTCCTTCTTCAAGTTTGGATCTCATCACTTTGAGGAGGGAGAAATGATTAATGAAGGGAAGAGTTGTCACCTGATGGTGATAGGCGTTGCGAGTAGACCTCCTTTAAAGTTAGAGCCCTGGTTCCTTGGTGGTGGTGGAGGTGGAAGAACCTTGGTTGACGTTCAACAACTGATGGTGATGGTCAATGGTAGATGGAGGTCAAAGGTCTGGAACAGAAATGGTAGTTTGGTGATGTCAATGGCATATGCTTTTTCTATTGGTAGTCTCCTTGTATTTATAGATGAAGGCTAGGGTTTGGAGCCCTCCCTGCCACCATGGAATGAAGTATTGGCACCATCATGAAGGTGAAGAGGCAATAGTCACATAGGGAAGATGATGGGCCCTCTATCTATAGTAACTCCATCGGTAGATGAGGATTCTCATGACTTTAAATGCACCCATTAGTAGGCAAATGGTTGCAAAACAACAATCAGGAGGTGATGCAAAACAACCATGGGATGTTGATGTAGGATAGACATCGGAAGGCAAGTGCAGACATTCCATTCGTAGGTGAGAACAAAGATTCCATCAAAAGGGGCAACTAGAATCATCATTAGAAGGTGAGGGTAGAGGAACTATCAGAAGGAGACCATCAGAAGGCTTTAGTGTGGCCATCATAAGCTGAAAATCAATGGTTTGGCAGACACAACTGTAAACTGATGGTTTGATAGAGGATACTGACCCCCAAGGGCATATTGGCGTATGGTCGATGGTTTACACTGATGCAACTTCTTTTGAAGGAGCCAGAAACTGATGGAAGGGAAGACGCCTTGGAAACCAATAGCTTGACAGATAATCCATAGCTGATGGTTAAGCATCCGATGGAGGAACATGCCATCAAAAATATGATCTATTTCATCAAAATATCTGGGGCCCCTAATCATTTAGTGGGACCACTGACTCTACACTCCTCACATGTAATGAAGTTCTATGACGACCCTGTTTCATGTATACTTTTCATGATGGCATTCCCTAGATATGTGTGAACTCATATCTATAAGATGTCTAGAGGGAAAATATAAGGGATTGTGATTGTCATCTATAATATATGGAAGCATGATCATGATCACAAAACATCATATAAAATGCCACATAAAACCATCATCCATAGAGATAAAAAGTCCTGATTACATTATTCAATGGAAAGAAAGACTAGTTCTAGGAAATGAAAAGTACGTAGGACATAAAATATCCTATACATCATCTAGAAGGAAAAGAAATGTAACTAGTTATAAGCAAATAGAGATGAACATCCATCTATCTAATATCTTCCAATGGAACTTTATTATATGTCTTCTGGTACTTTGATGTGCATTACTTGTTCTTTACACCTATAAAATATGTGAAACAAATGAATTAACAAGAGTTGTGTGCGTGGGTAATATACATGTATAGTAACTTCCATAATGAAATATTTGAAGAAATAAAGTAAAAGAAAACATTATTTAAGGTGATAATTAGGTAAACCATTCTTATATACATGTCTTCAGATGCAATTGTACTACTATGTGGGTCAACACCTTATATTACATATATTTTGGGCCCTCCTTGCTCCTTGGGCTATGGGTATCCCCACCCTAGGGCTATGGGGATGTGTTGACCTTAGTATTCAGCATACAGAGAAATACTTATCTCACTTCAATATCTACAACCCATCTATTAGTTTACTTTCTTTTATGTTTTGGCGAAGGATATACTACTAATATGCATCCATGGACTTACATACAAATAAAGCACCCAAAGTAGTCCATATCTTATGCGTCCATGAAAACTAGTCTTATACTTATAAAACCCACATACCTGTTGTATCAGATCTGAATTCCCAAGAGTGTAGGGAAACAATAAATAGATCACCCTGAAAGGAAATCAAGGTTATAATGTTAATATGATTCCAATGACTCAAAACTATGGTTTGCTCTTTAGTCAAGGTTATTATCACCCCCTTATGCTTAGATTAGGGATTTTGTTATTGAGATCATCTCATTTTGGAGTTATAGGTTTAGTCTTCGATTTAGAGTTACACATAGATTATGATATCCTTTATTATTTAAAAATGAATCATTTAAGATTAGTGTTTCTATAGGATCTAGGCCATTATTATCTTCCTTTCAAGGTTCACATGATCCAACATGATCAAAATTGAATCTAGGGTTTTGGGAGTCGTACATAACTCATACTAGATCATTATGATTAGGATTTGACAAGTAATACATAAAGGTTCATTATAGAGAGAGAGAACACCTTAGTATTAGAGTTTCCATAATCTTGGATTACTATCCATTACCTAATTAGGGTTTCCGTGTTGTATGAACATCAAAGACTCTATTATGGTTTAATGTCCCAAACATCAGATCTAAAAAATGAATCACCATTATAAAATAATAGTATGATCATTAAGTGTTTATGATACTACTTTTGAGAAAGAGAACATATTCAATCTCTAAAAGTATATTTACTAGGTTCCTCATATTTTTCTATTGAAAATGATATATATATATTTGCTATTTTCTGATATTCCTAAAACTTTCTACTAGTTTTCTAAGGTAAATACATTTTTTATTTAATTAAATAAAATAAGTGGAGAAATTACCTTGATCAACGGCCGAATTCGACTGCATCAATGGCCAAGATTGATTAGGTCTTCATAAGGCTGAGCGTGGCTCGGCTGAGTTGGCACTACGTGGCTTCTTGTGGTTGGTTCACACGGGCGAGCTAGCTCCTAGCTGAGCCTTGCTGATTTGCGGTCAGCAGCTAACTTGGTGGCTCAAGATTGGCCCAACTGGATCTTAGTTAGCATCAAGTCCTCTCCTCCTCCCTTGATGATGTGCTACCTGAGCAGCCTGAAGAAACTCCCATGAAGGATGGGACAATCAATGGTCCTCCTTTTGGTTATCTAGTGGAGCCCGCAGCTTCACGGGGGCTCTTTGAGCTATGCTGACACTTCCTCGTTCCATGGCTCCTCCTGGAATGGAGTGCCACCAAGGATGGTGGAGGGGCCGTTAGAGAGAGAGAGAGGTCTGACAGGAGGAAGGAGGTAGCGAGGTGGTTGAGATGCCATTGAACCTCGTGGAGGTCCCACGAGGGTGATGGCATGGAGAATTTAGGGTGTTCATGACTCCTAGAATGAGTGGAGCTCTAGGTCAGGCAGAGGTGAAGGAGTTTTGGTTAGGAGTGATGGGATGTTGTTCGGTTCAATTGAGAGTATGTGATGACTAAAGGACGGTTGGTGGTAATGTGGGAGGCCTTAAATAGGTGAGAGTGTGAAGAATTCCCTAACCTACCCACTGCTACTAGTGAGAGGCGCAGGGATGGAGGGGATTGTTCTCGTCGATCTGAGGGTTAGGGGTGACGTGTGAGGGTTCATTGAGTTTACCTAGGTGAGGGGAGTTACTCCCCATATATATCATGTGTAAATGGTCTTGGCTATTGAATTGAGCTCGATCCAAATCTTATCTCAGTCGACTGTCACCTCGTGAGTTGCGGAGGAGTAGAAGACAACTAAATGATCATCAGATAAAAATGAGATGGTCAGGATGATGTCGCACAGATAGCTATCCACACCCATCCCACATGACACATGTATCTCACGTATCCGATTGAATTAAACCACAACTTAGGTTTTAGGGTTCAAATGAATGATATAATGTACATAAATTCAAAAGATTATATCTTCCAAACGATTTGTATAATTAAAATGAAAATTTAAATGGATTTTCATTATGATGTCATCTAAATATGGTACAAATTTGAGGGGCAAAATCGAATGTTTATTATATAAATTGATCATGGACCCTAATAAATATAACCCATCTTAATCTGAGATTAGGGTTTGTATTTTTATGAAATTGGTGACTCCTTTTGGTCAAATTAGTGAGGGAGATAATTGAGGATACTTTTGTCAATAGTTTTGAGAAGTTATTTATAATAAATTTGTAAGAAAGAGAAAAATAACGTTAAAACTCACTTTGTACAAGTTCAAACATGCCATAGAAAAGAAATTTGATTAAAAACATAATAAATTATCATAGAAAAGAAAATCTAAATGCGAGCTTGCTTTAAGCTAAAATAATGGAGATAAATGCAAAACTAGACTGAAAATGTGACTAAAATTGGGATGAATATGCATTCATCATTCACCTAAGTCCACTAATGGATAGAAAAAGGTGATAACACCCAAGGTGGTTTGACAAACATGAATCATATTATCTTAATGAAAATATCAATTTATATGTGTAAGAATATATGTTGTTATCTTATATGCACACTTTTGTATGCACCTCACATGCACAGTATAGCAATATACTAATCTATTTTGTTTGTCATCGTTTTAGGTTAACCTATAACTATTAGTTGAAGACAAGATGATTTAAGAGATGTTGAAGATATTAAAGATATGTCAAGGAGGATTATCTTGATAATATTTCTTCTCATCGTATATATTAGTTCTCGTGTTGTAGTATGTATCACCTTTGAGGTGTATAATTCAAATATATATTCATTCATGTTCTTTTTTTATAAAAAAATTCATTCAAGTCAAAAAATGGAAATTATTTACTATTCTTTATTATTTGTTAAATATGATCCTTGAAATTTCTTGACATTAAGGTCTTCTCTTATCTGAGGGACACTAAATGTGTGGGTCATTGCATTTGGTATCTGATCACATATTTGGTATTTCATATTTATTAGTTGATAATTTTAAATAATCATTGTACATATAAGGGAACTTATTAGGGCATAACCCAGAGGTAATGGTGTCTAGAAATGGTCACGACATTGGGGGAAGGCAATATTTTCCTCTGTACCATTTAGTTAGTAAATTGACTCCCTTAGCTAATATGATACCTTCCTAGCCAGGACCTAGGATTTGTCTGAAATAATGTTTCCACTAGGTTTCTCATCTCTAATATCATCATTACTCATCTCTTTGCTTAATAAACCATTAATAAGCACTTATCTCCTCATCTGAAGTTAGGGTTTTGAGAAGAAGTAGGATTAAGACATCCTACACCAATTAAAGCACACATAATGATAATAAGAAAACTAGATGTGTAAAACATGACATATAATTTGCGTCCCTCTGGTAAGGTAAACCCTTGACAGATATAGGTATGGGTAAACCCATTTTGTCCGTGAAAGACTTAGGTTTGAATAACCTAGTAGGATATGAAAACCTTAGTGGGTCGAGGGATATCATAAAATCCTAAAATGCATAGTGAAATTCCTAACCCTAGTCATGGGGTCATTGGAGTACTACGTGTGAAATAATTTGTAAAGAGTAGGACCCGATAGAGGGCCCACTCAATGGTAAAAACATGAGTCGTGAAATAATTAAGCAGCGGAAAACATTACTATTTACAAAGTTACAAAATATGCTCATGTACATAACTTTCTCAGCCTAAAGGTGGTACAAAGAATGAAAAGATTACATCTATTCACACATATGCCCATATACAGAGGGTAACAAGGCTATCTCAAATTGTCCTTATGTCCACCAATTAGCTCACAATCATCCTGAATCTCTGTCCCGTAGAACACCTACACCTGGGTGGAGGGAACACCCAGAATAATAGAAAAACAAGATATAAATCAGCAAAAGCCGAGTATGTATGTTAAAAGACTAACTAGGGCATTTAAAAAGTAAAGTAAGATGTTCCCATCAAAAAGGGGCTATTAAAAATTAGGTAAGCTTCAAGGAGAAGTAACAAGAGAATGAATTTCCAAAGGAATGAGGCATATAAATAAACAAATGAAATAACATATCTTGACATTAACCATTCACAATTTCACAACAATCATAATAATTTGCATGTAGATATATTAGACTAAAGTAACTAAGGTAGGGCCATGACACCACTGAGTCAATGGCCTAAGTAAAATGGGTGGAAGTAGATGCACCCTGGGCGGAAGTAGACGCGCCCCTGTATAAAAAGAGGCGCAAAGACGCACCCCAGGCAAAAGTAGATGCGCCCTAATGGTTACGCATAAGCGTCTACAGTAGTTAATTAGTCGAATTATTTAACATGCATAAATAGAGTGGCAAGAATCACTTTTTACAAACGTACATGGCATATTACAGGCATAATAGCAGGTGGGGTCATTGACCCGATTCAACAAAATGTTGATAATTTCAAAAGAGCAATAATAATTCCAATTGAGAGTATAGGAAATGTCTGTCAAATGAGAAAAGAGCAAGTATTGCAAAAATTGCCTCATTATGGGAAAAAGTAGTCATAATAATGCCCAGTTATAAATAGGGAGGAGTACATACCTTTATTCTTGTCTAAGTTAAAATAAATGTCACCTAAGTCTGAGCCCAGTATAATACCACCACCTAAGCATAAAATGGTATTTAATATTAATAATATATCACATGAGGCATTTTATCATTCTAAAACAATCTCCCAGAAATCTCGTATTTGGGTGTTGAAATCAGTGTTAATAATTCCGGGAAAACCCTTCTAATTTTGCAACAACTCAATTGATCCATTGTTGGTTAAACGTTGACTTACCAAGTTCGTTCCGTAACTGTGGTTATAAACTAAAGGGAAATTACCAACCGTGAACTTTTCTGAAATCAATACTCCCGAATACAATTCAATCAAATGATTAAAACGATAAGAAGGCAAGAGGCGATCAGCCTTCCCTCACGCTCCATCATAGATGCAACTCCGCAGATTGGGGTTTTGCTCCCAAGGGAATTCATTACCTGCTTGACTACCCTCACAGATGAACAACTGCCTTCACCTGTTCCCTGGGCTCCGCTCTCTGTCAAGAACTCCCAGCACCCAAATATCACGCAATGCGGTTCAAAACAAAGACAACAAGTCACGTTCACTGACGACGCCACCACTGCAGGGGCCAACTCGTCCCCGGACTGAGTTCTCTCTTAGCCAAGTCTTCACATAGGTGGGAGGTCTATCCTTGGGTTCCCTATTCACAGTCCTGATCCATGTCCCGATCAGGAAGCGGAGTAGACCACATGTCTAGATGACGGCTGGACAGATTCAACACACGAGACGACACCACCAGATACACATTCTTGGTTGAAGGCGCTCGACCGACTAGATGGCCCAACATCGTTAAGAACACAACGTTCAAACCAGCTAACATCACCGATGCTGACGCTGACATCGTGAGGAGACAGAATTTTAGAGATGAAATTGCGGCTGAAAGCAATCCAAAACAAGAAACAATTCGGTAACAAGCATCAACCGAATGCAACGTTGGGTTATAAGGCTAATAGGCAAGAATTCAGCCTTCTTCCTAGACCCTTCCGACAATGTCCTTACTAGCAGAAACAAGGTCTTTTGTCTACCCAAGAGTCGGGACCAAAACGGAGCGACTGGAGAATGGCAAACGAACATATATGGACCAAGGATTGTTCCTTTACCTTTAATCGATCTGAGACCCCAAACAGCAGCGCCCCACTAGCATCGTCGCTGTAGGCAGAAATAGCTCCGAAGCGAGATGCAGCGCCGTTCCAAGGGGATCGATCAGATGACTCACTGGGAGAGGGTCTTTGTTCACTTAGGGACAACTCGTATTGTATGGTGTTAAGAAGAGGGGCTGTGAAGCACCTTCAATGAGAACGGCGGGAGGCAACCAGCCGAATTTTGGGCATCTGGTATTAAGGGAATCATATGCCTTAAATTAGGGTTCTTTGTGGCCGCTATACTCGTGAAATTCAAACCAGCGAAAGCATCGACAATCAAAGCTTCCGGTGCGAGAAATCTACAGATGATGTTATGGTTGTTCTGTAACGCCTGCGCACGGCCATTCGTCGAGACAGAGAGAAAGTCCCACGCGGTCCACACCACTAGCCTGATGATAGTAAAAGTCTTAAGTCCAAAATCTTAAGTGCAGTAAATACCCAAAGTGAGGCAGCGTGACCCATTATATGGAAATAAACTGTAAAGTTTATATTATTCCCTTTAAGGCAATTAAAATATACATTGAACTCTCCCCAAGATTATTAGCAGGGTCAAAAATTACTACTCAACAAAGTTTAAGGGAAAAAGGATTTAAGATTTATTTACTTTTTTAGGAAAAAGGAAAATATAGGTGATACCTAGATTTGAGGTCGTTACATAACACCACCCCTTAAAGAGGATTTCGTCCCAAAATCTACCAAGCTACAACTCAAAATACTATGTTATAATTTTTCTAACCAATTATAAATTTCTAATCTACCAGACAAAGTTAATATAGGGAGTCCTAACACAACATAGCCACATAACACTTATATGCAGAACCTGAGGTGAATTTACATTACTTTATACATCACGTCTTATTATCTTCTCAAATCGTGAATTGGTCTAGGAAATTATACTATGATTGAGGATGATATCATCAAAATTCCTTTTTTTCCCTACATAATAGCCATTGATTACAACTATTCATCCAATAATATTACAGACCAAAGTGTACAAGGCTCCACCCCTTGAAGGACATATCTCATTATACAAAGAATCAAGAGGGCAGCTGACTAGATCATAACTATTATATTTTTTTTTCTACATCACACTTATGCCTAGGCTCGGAGGGTTGAACATGCAAATCAAAGGTTTCTCGTGCTACTACAACTTCCTTCTTGTGGTGACTCGGTGACCGGCCTAAATCGCGCGTCCTAAAATTGGAGGCGGATTTGAGGTAGTCGAGCTTTTACATTTATAAACCTGAATCCTTCTAGGCCCCTGCAACTTTGTTTACGGGGTCGAAGTAGATATACGGGGTCGAACACAGTGACAAGGGGGGTAGTGTTGACAACCCAGAATCGACACGCTACACTCCGATAGGTATAAAGAGATGATAAATTCCCTAGGAGGGAAGCATAAAGATGTCACGAACAAAACAAGAAAACTATCTCCAAGTGGAGTTACTAGAAAGATTAAGGTTTTAGGCATTTAGCGGTTTTTAGGGGTTTTCATGCAACAGAAACAGAAATATAAAACTAGAGCTAGAGCAAGGTACGAAGGATAGGACTGTGGTAAACAAGCGGCGGTAGAACCAATCCTGTACCCCTCCTCTCGAAGCGGGTACCTCTAACAAGGCGTCGGCTCCACTCTCGGGGTCACCGGACTCAAATTAGAGTGGAAGGGTTACTAAAGCAACTCTGTTCTGGGCACTCTCGTACTCCAGAATCGGACCAAACACTAGAGCCACAACACAACTCTCGAAGCTGTTGCGACGGGAAAACACGATTCGGTAGCTAAGCGAAACGCGATCCAAAACATGCAAGCTAGAGTTCAGATATCAAATCATAGGAGTCATCCAACATATTGCACCAAGCATAGAGCAACAAGTAAGTAAGCTTTTCTATTTCTATAAGCATTAAAGGTCTTAATTACAATGCATAAGTAAAGAATTAAATAACAGAATTAAAGATAGGTGTCACCTTCTTGATGTAGAAGGACGATAGGCTACAGTAACCATCCCGCCCGATATCAGACAGGGGCCTGGCCCGATACAGTCGTGTCGGGCGGCACGCTCTCTCAAGCGGCAAACCGCGATGGGCGACTGCATCGCTCAAGGACTTGGCCGATATGCTCAAGTCAGGTGGCACACCCTCTCGGGCGGCACGCCTGACGGGCGGAGCGTATCGGGTTCGTTATCATGTCGGGCATGGAGCTGCGTATCCTACTGCCGGGCACTGGCGTCGGGCACTCGTGTCGCGTATCTACATCGGCCGATATCGGCTCCCAGTGTCGCCCGGTACAGTCCTAGGTGAACCAATCCCCTCCCTCTCGGGATGAGGAAGAGCTCAACTAGTGTCGCCCGGTACGAACACTGGAGCACGATACGCCTGCTCTCGCAGCCTCCTCCGAAGATCACTCAACTGTCCGAAACCTGAAGTGGCCAAGCTGGTCTGAACTTGTCTAAGCTGTCTTTTCGGCTCCCTATAGCTGCTATTTATAGGCAGCTGGTCGTGAGAAGATATGGTGCTCGAAGCGCCACGTGTCCTCCTTTCCGCCGTTCAGTTGGTGGTAGGCTGATGCGGGTATCGCTCGGTATCGCCCGACACAAGGAGGTCGGCTGTCAGGCGTCGTGGCGAGGGGCGCCTACCGGTGGGTGGCCGATATCGCGCGACACAGAGTAGTTGCGGTGCGCTTGGCTCCCTGTCGGGTAAAGAGGTGTGTCGTCCATCGGTACCCTCTCGCGCGGCATCCTTGCGTCGCGCGTCGTCACATCGTGCAGCCCTGCCGGTCAGCATGTGCATCGGGCGTCAGGGGGTCGGGACAGTCTTGGACTTATTTGCGGGCCGGAACGGCCTTATTGGTGCTAAATGGGCCAAAATATGAGGAAACTCTACAAAAGATGGAAATATGGGGCTGAGAGCATTGCTTGGCCAATTATTGTGAAAATGCATATTAAAAGTGAGGAAAACAACAGAAAAGGGCAGTTTTGATAACAGAATAAAGGTCAAAACATCACAAAAATTGGTGTTATCAACTCCCCCAAACTTAGCGTTTTGATTGTCCTCAATCAATATTTAAACTTTATTTGGCGATGCTTCTTCTTGCGTAGTATGCTTCTCAGGACAAGATGTAAAACAAGTATCGTAATGCCTTTAGAGATAATGCTGCCTCATTATGAACAAAAGACATCGTCTTTCTTGCCTTATTGTTTAAGTAAGATTATTTCTCTACAGCTTCGGTGAGACGTTGTTGTATGATTCCGAAGTTAGCTTCCACACCAAACCGCTTTATTTTCGGGGCAGAAAGTTGTGTATAGGTTAGGCTAAGGCGTTTTGGGTTTTCTTCTTGTTTCCCATCGGTCCATCCAGGTAAGGGTCCGTTAACAGGCAAGTGGTCCCTGCAGTCCAAACCAGTTGGCTTTAGAGCAGTGATTTCACATCCTACGTACCACTGCCCCGGATCTACCATGCCTAAAGATGGGTACTTTTGGAAAACAAGTGTGTGTATTTTTTTTCTTTTATTGGGCACGACTCTCATGCTTTTATTCACTCTTATAAGGTTTGTCTCTCTTTTGGGATTTTTGTCGGGTAAGGGAAACAAAGAGATACTTGCTGTTTGGGCAGCTTTTTCCTTCTCCATACTTGTCTCTTAGCTGTTTGCGAGATTATTATATTTTTGAAAATTTTTGACATGGCGAAACATAATCTTTTGTTCATTTGAAGCAGCATTATCTAAAAGATATAACAGGACTTGCGTCACATTTAGCACAAAGAAAATAAACTTGGCAAGCAGTTGCATCAGGGTTTTTACTAATATAGCGACTTTGTACATATGCATGGGAAAAAAAATTTTAAAATTTTATATGAACATGTGTATGTATCCAAGAGTTTAATATGAACAAGTATATGTATACATGATAGACAAAAGAATCAAAAGATTAAGTTAGAAATTTTTTTGACAGAATTTTGTACCTCCCTCACTGGTACCATGGTACCCCCCCAAACCTACTCCACACTCTATCCCAGAGTTGTGAAGTAGATTAAGCAAGGTAATGCTAATCCAGTGAGGGTTAGCCGACGAGCGCGCCTTCATCAGATAGAAGCTCCCATACATATTCTCCTCTTTTGCTGTGGTAATCGATGTGATGGAGCTGGTCAGGCGTCTCTTTATTCGCTATCCATTCCAGGACGTGGATGCCGCAGTCGTTGGATAATGGGATCTGTTGTGGGTTGCGGTGGCAGAACTGAAGCTCGTGCCATTTGTTTGCTTGTGTGTCCAGGAATGGTTGTATCATCTTTGTCACCCCGTCGTAGTATTTCCCAGTTAAGCATTCGACGGATGATAGCGGTTCTGATGTACACAGTACTGGATGGTTCTTATTGCTATCTGAGCTGTTGTAAAAGATTCCTGCTCGTTGTCGGGTGTACACCATCAGGAGCGTCCAATGGTTATAATAAAGAATTGGTAGAAAGATTTGGCTAGGGACTCTGCTTTCCAACTCTTCCAGAAAAAGTTTCTGTGCTCCTGTTTCGTCGGCTAGACAAACGTCGTTAAACAACATAGGATGGGCTATATACGTGTGGTCGAACTTTGGTTGAAGGCGATCCCGGAGTGCGGCATTTTGTTGTGGCTGCAGTTCAGGAGCCGAACTTCGTGGTTCCTTAGGTCTTCTACGCAGAGCAACCATATGTTGCGGTGCTTGTACGGTGCCAACATGAGGTTAGGGTTATGCTCCTCAATGTGCTTCAGCATGTTGGACATCGCAGAGGAGTCTAGTTCTCTACACATCAACCTTCTCGCCAAGGTCGGGGTGGCGCAGTACTCGAGTTCATCCTAGATATTAGAGACAAAGGAATTATAAGATCACTACAACACCTGACGCAAATTGTAGGTTGAAGTTGTTCTTAAACTTTCCATTCACTGGGCACCTCTCTCTACTTGTGATGTCATAAGTTAGTTATGGACATTCACTACTAGTGTGATATGGGGCCTATAGGTTCACACACATAGGAACTCATCTAGAAGAGGAGTTTAATCTTGAATGATAATTGGATAATTACTAAAGTGTTTAGGTATTCAATTCATGCAAAAAATTGATAAATTGGTGGGTTGAACTTCAAAACAACCATCTCAAGTGTTGAAGTGATTGTTTGTGCAGCCAGACGAGCATCTCAAGAGTTGATATAATGGTATGGGTTGTCAGGATGATCAAAGTTTGAATTGGCTAAGTTCTGCTCTATGAACTGATCAGTTGACCCGATCAGTTTGGCCTGATTCACCCGACAGGTGTATGGGTGAGGACGATAGGTGTCTTACATGGGTGAGACAGCTCGGTTGGGGAAATGAAGGTTTTGGATGTGCCAGAAATGCTTGCTTCGCTCCTATTTCATCGGCGAGGCAAGTGTCATTGAACAACATAGGATGAGCCCGAGCGACAGAGGGGTTCCTGTGGGCCTCTGTCCCATCCTCGCGACATCTTGCCCGCGTGATGGCCCACCAGACGAGGTGGAGTGTATCTCAATTGTTCGCGTGGAAGATGTTGTTGGGCGAGGTGTTGGTCCTCTTGCGGCCTCCTCTGCCTCACCTTCATATCTTAGTGAAGATGGCCGTGGTGTGGGCGGATGCTGCTCCACCTCTACATCCTCGGAGATCCTTCCAGCAGCTTTGACAGGGGACACCAGTGTCGGTGTCGGTGTCAGCCGCGCACCTTCGAGCTCCCTTCCCAGGATCTCGGCGAAAACATCATTTCTGGTGTCCGGCTCGAGTGCTTCTTCTGCCTCTACAGGCCCTTCAGGGATGTCGGGGGATGCGGTTGCCTCTCCCGTGGTAGCTCCCAAAGTTGATGTCTCAGTGACCTCTATGATCACCGGTTCTTTCTCAGCTACCACCATCCTCGTAGGGGCGGTAGTTGATGTGGATGGAGTGGCGACAATTCTATCAACAGCGGTTGTTGCTAGCTCTGGAGTTGTCCTCTCTTGGACTCTTGTGGTGGTGGCTTGGGCTGTGTTCGCCGCCACGACTTCAATTTCTGCGACAGTGAAGACTAGTTTGTCTGCATCGTAGTCAGCGCAGCGAGGGAGTGGGAGGAGTATATTCGTCCTTGCGAACTTATAGAAAAAGTCTCTCCCCTCCTTCCTGATGATACTGGCCCTGATCAGGTACTTGGTGTCAATTACCTCGTCGCCCTACGTCCTCGAAAGGCTGTGTGGCTCTTTTGGGTACCCCAGTCCCTCTGCAATAAGGTTGACTATTCCGCCCATGCAGTAGTCCTTTGTAGCTTCCTTCATCGGATGTAGTCTGTTCATCAAAAATCATCCAAGGTTGATCACTCGGCCGTCCATAATGTGCCACATGACATGGAGCTCCTTCGTGTATATGTTGTTGGATTCGTACTTGCTGAACAGGAGGCATGCCACCAGTTTGTGCACTATCCTCTAGAAGCATGAGTGCATAGCAGCCACCTTCTTTCCCGGCTTGAACGAAGATTCGCCAGTTAACTCATTCCAGAGCTTCACGGGATCGAACCTGTCTCCCTCGCTGATTCTCTCACCGTTGTCCATCAGATTCCTCTTGTCCTCGCTTGAAGAGAAGATCTGGTTCAGAAACTTCTCGGAGATTGTGTACTCCGAGTTGTAGAGTCGGGCTTGGAGTCTGTCTGGCCCTCCAAATTCTTTTCTCTCCGCCGGTGAATTTCTCACCCGGTTGAGGGAAGACATGAACTCCATTGTCAGCCTAGTGTACGAGGAAGACCTGCTGAAGCAGATTTTCTTTAATCCTGCCACGGCGAGGATGGCCTTCCACCTTCTCTTGATTTCCAGATCAGCAAATGAGGCTTCGTGGCAGAACCAGCTGGGGCGGTAGATTTTGGGCACCAGCTCAGCATACCGGCGAGCATGCTCGTCGTTTCTTGGCTCGAAACACTCCGCCAAGGCTTCTGGGATTGCTGCTGCTGCTGGGGGAGTTGGAGTTGCCGCTTCTCCAACCCTGGCCCTCTTTTCTGTTGTAGAGGCCTCGACTGGTCTTGGATTTGGGCACTTCCTCCCGGCGTTGGAGGTTCCAACCGCAGTCTCTGGGTAGATCCTTCTACCCTGAGAGTCAACGGGGACAGCAGTTATCTTGGTGCGGGCCATTTCTGTAAGACAACAAAAGAAATACTTCGATTAAATATGTTGGCTTTTGAAAGAAGTATACAATAAAGAATAAATGTGTGGCCCGGTGTTTTTGTACAAAGGTTGCATGGCCCCCTCCCCCCCCTTCCTCTAGTGTCGGGAGACACACAAGGTTCTGCGGTGAAGTCATGTGGCCGATACTAGGGACGGGCATCGCCCGATACAGACTAGGCGATAGGGCGACAAACGCTCGGCCGTGTCGGGTGATGAAAGATGTCCGATACGGCTCGTATATACACAAAGGAAATGGCGTGCCGCCTGACACAAAATATTTGGGGCGATACAATACAAAAATGGACGACACGACTCTTGCCTGACAGGGCATATCGGGCAATAGTTAATAAAAGATACGTTGCGCGATATGCATGTCGGGCGATACGAAATCGTTAAGCTACCAAGGTCGATAGTCCATACATGTAAACAAAGAACGTGTCGGGCGGCAAAGACTACTGCGCGATAGATCTATCGGGCGATATCTACTGGGCGATAGGTCTGTCGGGCTGTACCTCACAGAGCTCAGGATTTCTGCATGTTACAAAGGCAAGGGGTGTCGCGCGACACGGGAGCAAAAAGCACAAAGTCCTTTGCACGATACTGGAGCACAAGCACAGTAATTTAGGTAGCCCGACACGGTAAAACATATTCATATATATATAGCGAACTCAACCTTGGTTTTTTTGATACGGTGAAAACACGGCAAGCAATCATGGGCATGCATCGGCCGATAGGGCATTCCATTCCCGAGACGGGCAGTCCATCCGTCAGCCTAAGGGTGATCAGTCCTTTGGCACGATCGTCACAGGCTCATGCCGTCCAGGAGTGTCTTTTGTCATGGCTTTAGAGATGCCCGAAACACTCTTTGCACGATGTTGTGCATATCCTGCCGGCAGGGTTGCTTTGCGTTACGACCTTCGGAACAAAAGCTAGAAGAAAGAAAAGGAAACTTGAAAATGAAAAGGGGTAACAAAAGTGGTTGAGGAGTAAAATATCACTGGCCCGAAACTAAGGTCCCGGCCTCAGCTAGCATTACCCATCCCGTCCTATAGAATACTTCGGTGACCCATAAAATAGAGTCAGCGCATGTGGCGCATGCACTGACTCGGGCCTTATTACATCCCAAAATGTTTGTAATGTTTCTCTTGCAGGAAAGTAAAAACGTCCTATTCTAGGAATTAAAAAGACAACTCGGGTTGCCTCCCGAGAAGCGTTGCATTTCTCGTCTTCATCTGGACGCTCAAAGTTTCTTCATCCTGCATCTTCATCCGTGCTCTTGCGGTTATTGTCCCGTTTATTTTCGCCGGTTCGGTATTTGACGGAATCCTTCCTGATGGGTTCTTCACAATTTCAGCCAATTGAGCTAGCTGCTGGTCGATCTGGCGTTGGTGCGTCTGCATGTCTGCCAGTTGTACCTGCAATGAGTTCAAGACACTGGAATTTGATAACGCACTCTGTGCCAGTTGATTGTTGATTGTATCTTGCTTCTTGACAAAATCAAATAACTGGCCAACCATATCTTCCTGGCCCGTGCCCTTGCTTTGTTCTCGGTTAGGCCCTTGATACTTCCCTTGTGCTTGGAAGTTCCCCTTGTTTGATGAGAAATGAGTGTTTTTGGGGTATTGGCTCGGTCCTCCCCTTTGCTCGAAAGCCTGAGGTTGCTTGGAGGTGCCTTGCAACTGATGCGCATTTTCAGCTGCATCCTTGTTGCCATAGCTGAAACCAGGGTGGTCCGACCTTTTGAAATTCACAAAAGCAACCTTCTCAGTTTCCTCATCCTCGGATTCGGAATCACTTGATGCGTCTGGTTGGGTGTAGATGCAATTGTCTACCCCGTGTCTGCCTTCTCCACACGTTACACATTTCATTACCTTTTCAACCTGCTTCTTACCCTTTCTGCCAGATTCTTTTAGCTGCTTTACATCCGTAGCTATCCTCTGGATCTGAGAAGTGATTGTCTCCAGCGCCTTGGATTCAAAAGAAGATCCTTCACTAACCTTCTTAGCTTGGCCCCGGTCGGATCTGTCATAGTCAGTGACAGCTTGCAGCTCGGCCATGTTCTTGATGATCTTTTCAGACCTGCTCGGCTTTTTCCCTAGGAAGTCACTCCCTGCTGCTGCGTTCAACGAAACCCTTTCCTCGGGAGTCAGGCCGTTATAGAAGGTAGTGATCAAGAACCCTTTCTTGTAGTTGTGGTGAGGGAAGTCCCTCTGATATTCTTGGTATCGCTCCCAGGCGTCATGGAGATTCTCATTAGGCTTTTGCATGAACGACGTTATCCTTTGTCTGTTTCTCACTGTTCTCTCAGTTGGGTAGAACTTATTAACGAATGCATCCGCCAACGCTCCCCATCCGTTCAGAGCCTGGTGGGGCAGCCCTAGGTACCATGATAGAGCTTTATCTTCCAGAGAAAAGATGAAGCCCTTGCAATAGATTACCTCCTGGGGAACTCCCCTCATCTTGATAGTATCACAGATGTTCTTAAAAGCATCCAAATGGTGATAGGGTTGTCATTCTTAGAACTCCCTCAGAAGCTTTTGTTCTGAATCATGGAGATGACGGACGGCTTGAGTTTGAAGTTTGCGGCGTTGAATCTCGGGATGACGATAGGGCATCTGGAATTGTTAGCCTTAGTGGAGGCTAGCTCCCTCAGAGTCTTCTCTTCTTCGTCTGAGTCGTCGCTATTGCTGCCTCCCTGTTGTTCTTGGTCCTGGTGTCCCCTGCGTCGACGATGGTGGTGATGCCATACACGGGGGTCGCCTTCCTCGGAGTGCTCTGATTCTTGATCTTCATGTTGATCATTTCTGTCATAACGGTCATTGCCACTTGGTGGAGGAGATTCATTCCCATGTCTTCCCTGCTGTTCCCCTTCAACATGTTGTGGGTTGACACGGGGAGGCATGATGTCGATGATTGTGCTCGGTCGGAATGTTGATTGGTGTCGAAACTCGGTGGAACAGTGATCTGTCCTTCAGAGTTCCTGAAAGTGGCACAAAAAACCATGTTTAGATAATTGAATTATTAATCTTAGGCAAAGAAAAATTTAATGATGAAAGGCAAGATGATAAAAGAAAAAGAGTGCTGTCAAACTTATTTCTAGGCTGGAGGCACAGGAGTGCGGTTAGTGGATTCGGATTCGTCAACAGTACCATTTTTGCCTTGTCCCCGGCAACGGCGCCAAAAAGTTGACCAGCCTATATCGCGCGTCCTAAAATTGGAGGCGGATTTGAGGTAGTCGAGCTTTTACATTTATAAACCCGAATCCTTCTAGGCCCCCGCAACTTTGTTTATGGGGTCGAAGTAGATATACGGGGTCGAACACAGGGACAAGGGGGTAGTGTTGACAACCCAGAATCGACACGCTACACTATGACAGGTATAAAGAGATGATAAATTCCCTAGGAGGGAAGCATAAAGATGTCACAAACAAAACAAGAAAACTATCTCCAAGTGGAGTTACTAGAAATAATAAGGTTTCAGGCATTTAGCGGTTTTTACGGGTTTTCATGCAACAGAAATAGAAAAATAAAACTAGAGCTAGAGCAAGGTACGAAGGATAGGACTGTGGTAAACAAGCGGCGGTAGAACCAATCCTGTACCCCTCCTCTCGAAGCGGGTACCTCTAACAAGGCATCAGCTTCACTCTCGGGGTCACTGGACTCAAATTAGAGTGGAAGGGTTACTAAAGCAACTCCGTTCCGGGCACTCTCGTACTACAGAATCAGACCACACACTAGAGCCACAACACAACTATCGAAGTTGTTGCGACGGGAAAACACGATTCGGTAGCTAAGCGAAACGCGATCCAAAACATGCAAGCTAGAGTTCAAATATCAAATCATAGCAGTCATCCAACATATTGCACCAAGCATAGAGCAGCAAGTAAGTAAGCTTTTCTATTTCTATAAGCATTAAAGGTCTTAATTACAATGCATAAGTAAAGAATTAAATAACAGAATTAAAGATAGGTGTCGCCTTCTTGATGTAGAAGGATGACAGACTACAGTAACCATCCCGCCTGATATCGTACAGGGGCCTGGCCCGATACAGCTGTGTCGGGCGGCACGCTCTCTCAAGCGGCACATCGCGATGGTGACTGCATCGCTCAAGGACCTGGCCGATACGCTCATGTCGGGTGGCACACCCTCTCGGGCGACACGCCTGACGGGCGGAGCGTATCGGGTTTGTTATCGTGTCGGGCATGGAGCTGCGTATCCTACTACCAGGCACTCGTGTCGCGTATCTACATCGGCCGATATCGGCTCCCAGTGTTGCCCGGTACAGTCCTAGGTGAACCAATCCCCTTCCTCTCGGGATGAGGAAGAGCTCACCTAGTGTCGCCCGGTACGAACACTGGAGCACGATACGCCTGCTCTCGCAGCCTCCTACGAAGATCACTAGACTATCTGAAACCTGAAGTGGCCAAGCTGGTCCGAACTTGTCTAAGCTGTCTTTTCGGCTCCCTGTAGCTACTATTTATAGGCAGTTGATCGTGAGAAGATATGGTGCTCGAAGCGCCATGTGTCCTCCTTTCCGCCGTTCAGTTGGTTGTCGGCTGACGCGAGTATCGCCTGGTATCGCCCAGCACAAGGAGGTCGGCTGTCGGGCGTCGTGGCGAGGGGCGCCTGCCGGTGGGTGGCCGATATCACGCGGCACAGAGTAGTTGCAGCGCGCTTGGCTCCCTGTTGGGTAAAGAGGCGTGTCGTCCATCGGTACCCTCTCGTGCGGCATCCTTGCGTCGCACGTCGTCGCATCGCGCAGCCCTGCTGGTTAGCGTGTGCATCGGGCGTCAGGGGGCCGGGACAGTCTTGGACTTATTTGTGGGCCGGAACGGCCTTATTGGTGCTAAATGGGCCAAAATAGGAGGAAACTCTACAAAAGATGGAAATATTGGACTGAGAGCATTGCTTGGCCAATTATTGCGAAAATGCATATTAAAAGTGAGGAAAACAACAGAAAAGGGCAGTTTTGATAACAGAATAAAGGTCAAAACATCACAAAAATTGGTGTTATCAACTCCCCCAAACTTAGCATTTTGATTGTCCTCAATCAATATTTAAACTTTATTTGGCGATGCTTCTTCTTGCGTAGTATGCTTCTCAGACCAAGATGTAAAACAAGTATCGTAATGCCTTTAGAGATAATGCTGCCTCATTACGAACAAAAGACTTCGTCTTTCTTGCCTTATTGTTTAAGTAAGATTATTTTTCTACAGCTTCGACGAGACATTGTTGTAGGATTCCGAAGTTAGCTTCCACACCAAACAACTTTATTTTCGGGGCAGAAAGTTGTGTATAGGGTAGGCTAAGGCTTTTTGGGTTTTCTTCTTGTTTCCCATCGGTCCATCCAGGTAAGGGTCCGTTAACGGGCAAGTGGTCCCTGCAGTCCAAACCAGTTGGCTTTAGAGCAGTGATTTCACATCCTACGTACCACTGCCCCGGATCTACCATGCCTAAAGATGGGTACTTTTGGAAAACAAGTGTGTGTATTTTTTTTTTCTTTTATTGTGTACAACTCTCATGCTTTTATTCACTCTTATAAGGTTTCTCTCTCTTTTGGGATTTTTGTTGGGTAAGGGAAACAAAGAGATACTTGCTGTTTGGGCAGCTTTTTCCTTCTCCATACTCATCTCTTAGCTGTTTGTGAGATTATTATATTTTTGAAATTTTTTGACATGGCGAAACATATTATTTTGTTCATTTGAAGCAGCATTATCAAAAAGATATAACAGGACTTGCGTCACATTTAGCACAAAGAAAATAAACTTGGCAAGCAGTTGCATAAGGGTTTTTACTAATATAGCGACTTTGTACATATGCATGGGAACAAAATTTTTAAAATTTTATATGAACATGTCTATGTATCCAAGAGTTTTATATGAACAATTATATGTATACATGATAGACAAAAGAATCAAAAGATTAAGTTAGAAAATTTTTTGACAGAATTTTGTACCTCCCTCACTGGTATCATGGTACCCCCCCAAACTTACTCCACACTCTGTCCCAGAGTTGTGAAGTAGATTAAGTGGTCCCTGCGTTGATAGAAACAATGGCCCCTAAGGGCCCTCAGGTTGCCAAATGTACTGAGCACCTCAATGTCACTTAAGACGACCAAGGCCCTATTTCCGCTTCCCTCTTCAGCCTGGATGGGGAAATCGCGAATAGAAAAGAAGTTCCAAACACCGCTGTGGTGTTTGGCTTGTCGCTTTATAACTCTTTGAAGACGCACCGGTAGAAGCCTCAGGTTTTTGTCTTCCGGGCGGCTGAAGGCGATCCCGGAGTGCGGCATTTTGTTGTGGCTGCAGTTCAGGAGTCAGACTTCGTGGTTCCTTAGGTATGCTACGCAGAGCAACCATATGTTGCGGTGCTTGTACGGTGCCAACACAAGGTTAGGGTTATGCTCCTCAATGTGCTGCAGCATGTTGGACACCGCAGAGGAGTCTAGTTCTCTACACATCAACCTTCTCGCCAAGGTCGGGGTGGTGCAGTATATTTTCCTATCACCTGTCCTACTATCGATATTTTCTATTATAGAATTCTCGAGGACCCTGAATAGGCTTTTTCCAATGACGGCCGGCGAGCGGAACATGTTGCAGAGAGTTCCCCGTTGTACGAAGAAGTAGCTGTCGCTCTAGATAACGTCTTCTTCATATGCTTTCGATCTTAGGACCTTGTTTAGCAGTTTCTGGTCTCTGATCGATAGGTAGCCGATGGCCCTTCTGTCGAAGTCGGCCATCTCGAAGGAAGGTATCTCTAATGACTTACGAAACCTATCTGCCATCGAGCGTCTTCCCCGAGGGAAGTGTCTTTCATTGGCTGCATACACGTCCCCCTTTTCTCCCTCCGACTCATCAGAAGAGTCCGTCCCGATGCTGACATCTCCATTGTCATCTTCAATATCATCAAGGGGGATTGAGGGATTTTCTTCCTCGGGAACTACAGAGCTTGCCTGCCCTGCTGGAGGTCCGTCGGTGGACTTCAGTCGCGTCCCCCCCTTGGCCGTTGAGGATCGCCCGCTAGATGAGGAGGGTGACGCTGATGTCGAGGGAGACGCTGACGAAGATGATGGAGAGCCACGGCTAGGGGGCGACGACGACCTTCTCGACTGCCTTCGGCACGGATGGTTGTCCCCTCTATCCAGCCTCTACTCGATCTTGTCGAGGCGTTGGAGAACTTGCTGAAGTGTAGCATTCAGAGTCTCTAGCCCGTCGGGAAGACCGGCTAGAGTCAGCAGCTCTCTCTCTTAGTTATTCAGCCTGTCTTGGAAAGATGCAAGTTTGCGAGTTAGGGAAAAACAGGTAGCGGAGTTGTTGTCTGTTAACTACTGCAAATGGTCGATCTTGTGACCTATCATCTTCCCGAGCGACGGAGGGGTTCCTGTGGGCCTCCCTCCCGTCCTCACGACATCTTGCCCGTGTGATGGCCCACCAGACGAGGTGGAGCGTATCTCAATTGTTTGCATGGCAGATGTTGCTAGGCGAGGTGTTGGCCCTCTTGCGGCCTCCTCTGCCTCGCCTTCATATCTTAGTGAATATGGTCGTGGTGTGCGCGGATGCTGCTCCACCTCTACGTCCTCGGCGATCCTTCCAGCAGCTTTGACAGGGGACACCGGTGTCGGTGTCGGTGTCAGCCGCGCACCTTCGAGCTCCCTTCCCAGGATCTCGGCGAACACCTCATTACTGGTGTCCGGCTCGAGTGCTTCTTCTGCCTCTACAGGCCCTTCAGGGATGTCGGGGGCTGCGGTTGCCTCTCCCGTGGTAGCTCCCGAAGTTGATGTCTCAGTGACCTCTATGATCACCGGTTCTTTCTCAGCTGCAACCATCCTCGCAGGGGCGGTAGTTGATGTGGATGGAGTGGCGACAATTCTATCAGCAGCGGTTGTTGCTAGCTCTAGAGTTGTCCTCTCTTGGACTCTTGTGGTGGCGGCTTGGGCTGTGTTCGCCGCCACAGCTTCAATTTCTACGACAGTGAAGACTAGTTTGTCTGCGTCGTAGTCAACGCAGCGAGGGAGTGGGAGGAGTATATTCGTCCTTGCGAACTTATAGAAAAAGTCTCTCCCCTCCTTCCTGATGATACTGGCCCTGATCAGGTACTTGGTGTCGATTACCTCTTCGCCCTGCGTCCTCGAAAGGCTGCGTGGCTCTTTCGGGTACCCCAGTCCCTCTGCAATAAGGTTGACTATTCCGCCCATGCAGTAGTCCTTTGTAGCTTCCTTCATCGGATGTAGTCTGTTCATCAAAAATCGTCCGAGGTTGATCACTCGACCCTCCATAATGTGCCACATGACATGGAGCTCCTTCGTGTATATGTTGCTAGATTCGTACTTGCTGAACAGGAGGCATGCCACCAGTTTGTGCACTATCCTCCAGAAGCATGAGTGCATAGCAGCCACCTTCTTTCCCGGCTTGAACGAAGATTCGTCGGTTAACTCGTTCCAGAGCTTCACGGGATCGAACCCGTCTCCCTCACTGATTCTCTCACTGTTATCCATCAGATTCCTCTCCTCCTCATTTGAAGAGAAGATCTGGTTCATAAACTTCTCAGAGATTATGTACTCCGAGTTGTAGAGTCGGGCTTGGAGTCTGTCTGGCCCTCCAAATTCTTTTCTCTCCGTCGGTGAATTTCTCACCCGATTGAGGGAAGACATGAACTCCATTGTTAGCCTAGTGTATGAGGAAGACCTGTTGAAGCAGATTTTCTTTAATCCTGCCGCGGCGAGGATGGCCTTCAGCCTCTTGATTCCCAGATCAGCAAATGAGGCTTCGTGGCAGAACCTGCTGGGGCGGTAGATTTTGGGCACCAGCTCAGCATACCAGCGAGCATGATCATCATTTCTTGGCTCGAAACTCTCCGCCAAGTTCATCTGGGTTAGTATTCAACTCTTAGGTGGCAAGTGTTAAGCAAAATTATGTTGAGATAACTCCATGTTGCAGGAAAGACTAGACCAACCTTAAAGGATCTAGTTCATATTATCATGTGCCATCATATAATACCTCAAAATCTAAAAGTCATGTCAACATCCTACGTTTGTATCCATGCATGCATAGTTCACATAATGCATGTATCATAAGCTATGAAATAACAAAAGTAAAAGGCTTAATGACTTTTACTGGGGTTACGCAAAAATTATGTGAACTCAACCTATTCTTTATATAGTAGATGAATTGTACTCCCCTAAGGCGGGAGGTAGAGGCTACTTCCTAGGAGAGGTCACATTTATGTATAGAAAGCTATGCATATAAAGAGATGGTAGGATTGATAAGAGTTTACCCAATACTAGGTCATTTACAAATTTATTTGGGATACTTATAAACCATCAAATTTGATAGGGGGGAAACCCTAATTGGTAAACACAATTCAAGTATAGGTATGTCAAGAACCTCTAAAGGCTCACCTACCCACTACAGACAATCTAGGATAACTTGAAATAGTCTAGTTACCGACTGCTCAGGCTCTGATACCATTCTGTAAAGAGTGGGACCCGATAGAGGGCCCACTCAATGGTAAAAACATGAGTCATGAAATAATTAAGCAGTGGAAAACATTACTATTTACAAAGTTACAAAATATGCTCATGTACATAACTTTCTCACCCTAAAGGTGGTACAAAGAATGAAAAGATTACATCTATTCACACATATGCCCATATACAGAGGGTAACAAGGGTATCTCAAATTGTCCTTATGTCCACCAATTAGCTCACAATCATCCTGAATCTTTGTCCCGTAGAACACCTACACATGGGTGGAGGGAACACCCAGAATAATAGAAAAACAAGATATAAATCAACAAAAGTTGAGTATGTACGTTGAAAGACTAACTAGGGCATTTAAAAAGTAAAGTAAGATGTTCCCATCAAAAAGGGGCTATTAAAAATTAGGTAAGATTCAAGGAGAAGTAACAAGAGAATGAATTTCTAAAGGAATGAGGCATATAAATAAATAAATGAAATAACACATCTTTCCATTAACCATTCACAATTTCACAACAATCATAATAATTTGCATGTAGATATATTAGACTAAAGTAACTAAGGTAGGGCCATGACAACACTGAGTCAATGGCCTAAGTAAAATGGGTGGAAGTAGACACACCCCGGACGGAAGTAGACGTGCCCCTGTATAAAAAGAGATAGAAAGACGCACCTCGGGCGGAAGTAGACGCGCCCTAATGGTTACGCATAAGCGTCTATAGTAGTTAAACTAGTCGAATTATCTAACATGCATAAATAGAGTGGCAAGAATCACTTTTTACAAACGTACATGGCATATTGCAGGCATAATGGCAGGTGGGGTCATTGACCCGATTCAACAAAATGCTGATAATTTCAAAAGAGCAATAATAATTCCAATTGAGAGTATAGGAAATGTCTGTCAAATGAGAAAAGAGCAAGTATTGCAAAAAATGCCTCATTATGGGAAAAAGTAGTCATAATAATGCCCAGTTATAAATAGGGAGGAGTACATACCTTTATTCTTGTCTAAGTTAAAATAAATGTCACCTAAGTCTGAGCCAAGTATAATACCACCACCTAAGCATATAATGGTATTTAATATTAATAATATATCACATGAGGCATTTTATCCTTCTAAAAACAATCTCCCAGAAATCTCGTATTTGGGTCTTGAAATCAGTGTTAATAATTCTGGGAAAACCCTTCTAATTTTGCAACAACTCAATTGATCCACTGTTGGTTAAACATTGACTTACCAAGTTCGTTCTGTAACTGTGGTTATAAACTAAAGGGCAATTACCAACCGTGAACTTTTCTAAAATCAATACTCCCGAATATGATTCAATCAGACGATTAAAACGATAAGAAGGCAAGTGGCGATCACCCTTCCCTCATGCTCAATTACAGATGCAACTCCGCAGATTGGGGTTTTGCTCCCAAGGGAATTCATTACCTGCTTGACTACCCTCACAGATGAACAACTGCCTTCACCTATTCCATGGGCTCCGCTCTCTGTCAAGAACTCCCAGCACCCAACTATCATACAATGCGGTTCAAAACAAAGACAACAAGTCACGTTCACTGACAACGCCACCACTACAGGGGCCATCTCATCCCCGGACTGAGTTCTCTCTTGGCTAAGTCTTCACACAGGTGGGAGGTCTCTCCTTGGGTTCCCTATTCACAGTCCTGATCCATGTCCCGATCAGGAAGCGGAGCAGAACACATGTCTAGATGACGGCTGGACAGATTCAACACATGAGACGACACCACTAGATACAGATTCGTGGTTGAAGGCACTCAACCGACTAGACGACCCAACATCGTTAAGAACACAGTGTTCAAACCAGCTAACATCACCGATGCTGACGCTGACATAGTGAGGAGATAGAATTTCAGAGATGAAATTGTGACTCAAAGCAGTCCAAAACAAGAAACAATTTGGTAACAAGCATCAACCGAATGCAGCGTTGGGTCATAAGGCTAATAGGCAAGAATTCGGCCTTCTATCTACACCCTGCCAGCAATGTCCTTACTAGCAGAAATAGGGTCTTTTGTCTACCCAAGAGTTGGGACCAAAACAGAGAGACTGGAGAATGGGAAACGAACATATATGGACCAAGGATTGTTCCTTTACCTTTAATCGATCTGAGACCCCAAACAGCAGCGCCCCCACTAGCTTCGTCGCCGTAGGCAGAAATAGCTCTGACACGAGATGCAGCGCCGTTCCAAGGGGATCGATCAGATGACTCACTGGGAGAGGTTCGATGTTCGCTTAGGGACAACTCATATTGTATGGAGTTAAGAAGAGGGGTTGTGAAGCGCCTTCAGTGAGAACGGCGGGAGGCAACCAGCTGACTTTTGGGCATCTGGTATTAAGGGAATCATATGCCTTAAATTAGGGTTCTTTGTGGCCGCTATACTCTCGTGAAATTCAAACCAGCGAAAGCGTTAGCAATCAAAGCTTCCGGTGCGAGAAATCTATAGATGACTTTATGGTTGTTCTGTAACGCCTGCGCGCGGCCGTTCATCGAGACGGAGAGAAAGTCCCGCGCGGTCCACAACACTAGCCTGATGATAGTAAAAATCTTAAGTCCAAAATCTTAAGTGCAGTAAATACCCTAAGTGAGGCAGCATGGCCCATTATATGGAAATAAACTGTAAAGTTTATATTATTCCCTTTAAGGAAATTTAAACATGCATTGAACTCTCCCCAAGATTATTAGCAGGGTCAAAAATTACTACTCAACAAAGTTTAAGGGAAAAAGGATTTAAGATTTATTTACTTTTTTAGGAAAAAGGAAAATGTAGGTGATACCTAGATTTGAGGTCGTTACATAATTCAACCAAACCCTAAGTAGGGATGAAGGAAAAAAGCCAAATGGGTTTGGGTAATTCAATTTTAGTACCCTAATCTAGATACTATGGTATCCCATGTATGCAAGTATGTGGAATAATGCACACATGATGCACATAGAGAGTTTCGAATACAAATTCGACATATGAAATCAATAATGACACAATGAAAATGTAGGACCCTCAATTCCCTTTTAGGGTCAGTGTGTTAATCTGGGTAGGTGAACCCAAGTTTGGGAAATGGACCTACGGGGAAGGCATAACCCTAAACCTGTTATGGGAGGAATAACCCTAAATCTATGGGGTTAGGCTATGGCTAGAAAGCCTAACCTCCTCCTATGAGGTGAAGAGGACACCCTAGGTTAGGACCTCCTCTAGAAGGTGAGTTGCCCATTCTCATGTTAACAATATAGAAATTTTGGACATCCTCTAAGGACCTAGCCCTAAATGGATGGAATGTGATGGGATGGTATGGGCACAATGCATGCCATCCTCTACACCTACCTAATCAAAATAAGTTGTTTGAAGAGAAATATATTGTATGTAAATATGAAACCTTGGTTAGAGAAATCCTAGGGTAAACATCTAATTGCAAATAATTTACACAAAAGGAAATCACACATCCATTCTATATAAATCCTATGTCATGCGATTGGATTATGCCTGGGGTGCATTAACATACATGAATGAAACATTTAGTTTGTGAAATATCAAGTAAAATGTGTAAAGTGAAAAGCTAACACATTGGAATAAATTCCTTTGATGGACATCTAAGTTATTGAGTCTCGATGGAATGATGAGTCATTGGACATAGAAATATCATGAAGAAATGAAATAAAATGATAACATCTCAATAAACCCTAGACATGGTAGAGCCCTAAGCCAACTCTAGGGTCTAGTAGGGATGAGTTAAGGTACAAAAGACCTAAGAGGTGAAGGGTTGATCATATCCTAAGTAAATAAGTCTTGTGGGGTCAGGAGAGACTAACATCCACATGTAGACAAGGCCCAAGGGGTTAGGAGCTAGCCACTCCATGTGCACCTAAGGCCCAAGGGGTCAAGTGGAAATGGAACTCCATACCTGAGGGGTTAAGCATCTCAATACTGACACCAGATGTTTTTTAGAGGTAAAATGTTTTGTGGTGGACTTGACCTACAAAATCGGTTTTTGTGGAGTGCAACCGACTACCGTCTTTTTGGAGGTAAATTTATTTTATGGGAAAATCTTCGTCATCAGGTTTTATACAAACGATGCAATAGGGATATATCAAAACTTTTTCTAGAAAAATTGAATTTTGCATGTTACCATGACTTCAATTCTTCACAAAAAAAATTATTTTATAATAAAAGAGGTATCCATATTTTTTCTTAATAGAAAAAAAACTTCACTAATAGTGAAAATTTTCCTTTACCAACCAACGCAATATGCATGTAGTGTAGGCGTTCTATAAAAATCAACGTGAAGAAAAGTAACAGAGGTCAAAAATGTACTAGAGGGTATACATTCCTGGTGATGATATGTGAAGACTGACTCCTCCTAAGTTGTAGGTGAAGATTGTTGGGCCTATTAGATTCCAGTCTGGGAGGTCAAAGCCCATTAGGGCTCTCAATCCTTATTTCTGTTGTTGTAAGGGATATATAATATCCCATATGCCATTAGTTGATATTACTAGCCAACCAACAATTAGAACAAGCTGCATTTGAAATGATATTCACAACCGCCAAAGGAAAATAAAGGGCAACGACCAAGGGGAATTGGTGGAAGTCATCAAGTAGTCAAAGCAACAGTTGTATTACTTGCTGTAGAGAACAAAGAAGAAAGACAAAGAAAAGAAGGAAGAAAAAAATGGTAAGAAGAAAAGAAGCGGGGTAGGATGTTGAAAAAGGATTGTTTCAACCCATTGCCCTAATTGGATTTGGGACTGAGTAGGAGTTGGCTTGTGTCACCAATCCTAAGAGGAGTTAAATCCAATAGGAGAGAATATGGCTCTCTATTTGCACTATTGGAATTGGATTAGGAATCGGACTATGAATTGGAGTGGGATTCCTAGTTGCTACCACATGTCATGGAGGCCTATAAATATAGGCCATGGGGGAGGCCATTAAGATCATCCATCAGTTGTTTGTTGTTGGTGCTTTCTGTAGTAGAAGAGCCATAAAACAAGAAAAACTGGTGGTGCCCTCTTGCAGTAAGAGGGGTTCATCGACTTTGTCTTGAAGCAAAATAGCAGTTGACAATCAGGACACATTGGTGGTGCATCGATGACAATGTCTTATCCAATCAGCAGAGGACGCACATCACTTCATTGGTGTTGCGGAAATGACTATGCCAGCACTCTATCCGATTAGCAGAGGACACACATCTTCTCTCACGAGGAGAGAGCTTCTGGTTGGTGGTAAGGTAGGTGACCTCTTCAGGAGCAGAGGTGGCCGGTTCAGGGGTCGCAGTGAAAAAAAAGGGCACAACCATGTGTCTAATCCCCTACAATGACAAAGGTATCATTAGGAGAAAAAGATAAGTTGGATATTTTTTATACCTTGGGTGTAACTTTCTTCTTCCTATCTTTATTCTCATGTGAGGGGAGCTATCCAAATTTAGGGATAATTAAATCTGGATGGTGTGAGTTGTAATCTTTATTACGTAGTACTTGTTGGTCGGTATTGCCTCAAGATTTTTCTCTTCTCATTTTGAGAGAGTTTTCCATGTTAAATCTTTCTCCTTCAATTTTGTAGAGCATCGTCACGTGTCCACCACAATTCCTAACAAGTGGTATCAGAGCAAGGTTCAAAGGTTGAAGTGGGAGAGAAAATGGCATCTGAAGACAAAAAAGTGTGCATTGACAAGTTTGAGGGCAAAGATATTGTCTTCTAGAAGATGCTAATTGAAGATTATCTATACCAGAAGAAATTGCATCAACCTCTCGCATGAACTAAGCCTGAACAGATGAAGTAGGAGGATTGGGATCTTCTTGATTGTCAAGCACTTGGGGTGGTCAGGTTGACATTGACATGGAAGGTTGCATTCAACATTGCCAATGAGAAGATCGTAGTGAGACTTCTGATGACATTATCAAATATGTACGAGAAGCCAACTGTTGCAAATAAGGTATATTTGATGTGTCATTTGTTCAACCTAAATGTAAGGACCCTGACCTCTGTTTAGGGCTTATCCTATTTTCTTTGCTTAACCCTGATGCTTAGTTGCTTGCTAATCACCTTTAGTGGTGATTAGGGTTTGTTGGTGCTTTGTTGAGAACTGGAGGTTCTACTTGCAAATAACCCAAGTCTAGGGTTTGTGGATAAGTTTTCCACCTTGTGAGGTGTTCCTCCATCTCTTTGCTTCCTCTAGTGTTGAGAGGAAGGTTTGGGCTCATTGCTTGAGTTCCTTTGGGCTTGGTTGAGCTTGTTGGGCCTTGTGGTGCCTTGCCTTTGTCTTGTTGGACCTTTGTGTCGGGCAAGTGAGCCTTGTGTCGGGCAGGAGTGCTTTGTGTCGGCATGTGGTGTGTCGCCCAGGGTGTGTGTCGGACATGGTGTGGAGGTGTGTCGCCCATGGATCCTTTGACCTTCTTTAACCTCATTTGTGTCACCACTAGTGGACACTTGGAGCTTGATGCTTGCATGTGGCAATGGCCTTGGACATGTGTTTAGGGCATGTTGGAGTGGTGGATTTGCTCATGGACAAGTGTCCCTAGGTGGGCGACACCTTGCCTTGTCTTTCCTTAGTTTCTCCTCCATCCTTTCCTATATATGCATTTCCTTTCCCTTGCTAAGGATCCCTTTAGTTCCTTAGTCTCCCTCTCCTTGGTGCATGACACCCTCTTCCTTTGCAAGCTTGGTGGCCGATCCTTGCCTTGGAGTCTCCTTCTTCCTCTAGTGGTGGTCGAACCCTAGAGTGCCTTGCTATCTTCTTGTAGTGGAGCTTGGAGCTAGGAGCTTGGAGCTTGCTTAAGGCGGGTTACATAACTCCTAACCCTAACTACACTACCTTCTTTTATGTAACTTATGATCATATCGGCTATGCATGTTGCTGGTTTTGTTTCTTGCTTAGTTGCTTCTTGTTGGCTGAACCTATGTTCTAGGTTTTCTTGGTGAGAAACACCCCTTTCTCTCCTTGGTCTAGAGGAGTGATTTTGAGTTCTAGTAATATGGGCAATACTCCTCTCTCATTTAAGTTCAGAGGTGAGCTTGTGTTCTAGTGGCTTGAGCAACACCCTCCTCTCACCATGGACTTGAACGGTGAGCTATGTAGTGGTTGTGGACCTTGGTTGTGGTTGAACCTTGTGTTTCCCAATTGGTGTTAAGAAGCTTGGCAAGACCCCTCTCTTGATAGTTGAGAGGTGAGTGATCTTCTTGATCCATTAGGGTTTTGGTGCCCTTGTGCTTGAGGTTGGTGGTGACCCTGTCGGGTTGCATCTTGGCTGATATGGCTTGGGGTTGGCGTTGCCCGATACCCCTCTTGACCTAGAGCCTTGGACGTTATGTTGGTGTGGCTGTGTCACGCGTTGCACCTGGTTCCTGTCTTGTGTGTGTGTCGGGCATCACACCTTGATGAGTACCCTACCCGATACACTTAACCTATGAGATGGTTTGGTGTTGTTGTGCTTTGAGGTGTGGAGTCTATTAGTTAGTTCTGTGATGTTGTGACGGGCGTCACACTAGTCTTTGCCCTGTGTATCAGCCGATTCGTCCAGACTAAGCTAGCTGAGCGACAGGCTCCTCTTGCCCAGTTGAGTTGCATCCTTTGGGCATTGTTCCTTGTTGTGTGGTGATGCCCGGTGATGCCCGACAGAGTGTCACCTAGTATCCCTAAGCCATTGCTTTTTGATGCCCGTTGCACCTGATGAGCGACACGTCCATAGGCTCAGTTGCCTGATAGGCTTTGTGGCTGTTGTACCCTTGATACCCGACGCAGCGTTGCCCGACTTGAGGTGCACGGCACGCGTTGCACGATACACATGTGTGCACGAGATGGCTTGGTGCCTTGGGTGCCCGATGCATGTGGTTGCACGACACATGCTGCACGATACACCTAGATGCACGATACATCCTGAGATGGTAGCTTGGTACCTTTTCTTAGTGCTTGGTCGATATGTGGCTGGTTGGCTTGACCGTTTTGAGGTTTGAGTGTTGGGCGATAGGGGAGAGTACCCTGCCTGATACCACCTTTGGTGAGGGTAGTGGGTGTTTCTGGTGTGAGTCTTGTTCCTTATATGGATAACCTATATGCTAGATCTTGTTATATGACGTCACATTTGTTTGACAATAGTAACCCTTGATATGCTTGATGGTAATTGCTATAATAAGTGCACATCTATGTAACTTGACATGACATCTTATGTATTTATGATCATCTGGAATTGTCTGTTTAATGCTGAGGAAATGGTAAGCATATAAGATGCTTTGCTTAATGATATGACCTCTATGTCTAGGGTCACAGTTTGAGGCATGGATGACAAAGTATATAATCATCAACATTGCCCTATGATTGATAATACGATATTTCTGTACTAACCATGCAGGTGATGCATAGCCAGGTAAAGGGCTATGAGGTATATATGTTGAGTAACAATGCTTTGATGGTTACTCTTGATGATGAGATAACATACATGATGTGTTTTGGTCTAAGGACCTGAGTTTGGTTAAAGTGCCTAAGAGAGTGCCTTGAGAGGCAGTGACACTATGTGATGAAGGATTGAGATCCCATAGCAATGTGATGATCCTTGAGATGGATCTAGATGATTGGAAAGAGGCCAAGTGATAACATGTAATGTTGGATCCTTGTAATGGATCATGATGATGTTGATTACAATAAAAACATGATGTTGAGTTTCATGTTATTTATTCTTGTTATAGTCTGCATGCTATACAACTTGGTTGCCTCAACAATCCACTTAAAATATACTAACTAATCACATTGGAACATATCATGTAGTTTCCCGGGCCATAGATCCATCATCGTCAGGAGATGGTGATGGTGAAACGGGTTCTCCTGCGGGTTAACCCAGAGCGCATATTGTTGAATATGTGAGGTTTCTCCTAGCCTAAAATAGTGAGGATTCGAGTGCAGCTGCGATTGCAGACTCATGATATGTATAGAGCATGGTGAACATGCCCATGGCTCAGGATATGTGATCTGGGAGCATGAATGCATTCATGGCTCAGAGCATGGTGAACAGGCCCATGGATCAGTTTCACTAGCGCCGAGACCTGTACCGAGGCGGGCTAGGTAGAGGGTAGCCTACGGGAGATGACCCTATGGCTGAAGCCACTTAAGCATGAGACTGCGGTCTTGCTTGTGTTGTACTCATGCACTGACCACGAGGTGGAGGGGTCGTGGAGTCCGGCTCTTCCATTGACCTTGTATGCCACCGGCTCCGGGTTTTGCATCCGTCAGTTGGATCTGAGCGGTACGACTCACTTCCTCAGGGCATAAAAATACGTAATCCAGCCGAATAGTATTTGTTGCTTAAGGAAAAATACGGAACATTGATTGAGGCCTTTCTTGTGTAGTTAATCTCGTTATATGTTCCTTATGTTACATGGTAAGATCTTATAAATCTTATCTTGTTAATCATGTTGCATAATGAAATACTTGGGCAGATGATGTCTACGATGAATCTCATGATGGAGAGATTACCAGTGCCTCCGCCGAGAGCACATGCTCCCCATGGTGAAACATCGGGTATTGGGAAGACCTTTGAGCGGCTTCGCCGAGTCGGAGCTTTGGACTATGCTGGAACGGCTGATCCAGCGGATGCAGATATGTGGGTGACAAGTCTTGAGAAGGCTTTCCGGATCCTCGACATCCCCGAAGAAGACAAAGTAAAGCACGTTGTCTACCTTCTGAAGGGTAGTGCTGGTCACTGGTGGACCATCAAGGAGGAGAAGCGACCTGGTGAGGTGATCGATTGGGAGTTTTTCTGGCGCGAGTTCGTCAGCAGATACTTTCCGAAGACGTATTTGGATGAGAAGATTAGTCAGTTTGAGCGCTTGCATCAAGGAACGATGAACATCACTGAGTATGAAGCCAAGTTCATGGACATGTTGAGGTTTTGTCCTCACATGGCAGCAACAGATGAAGAGCGGATCAGACGCTTTGAGAAGGGTATGAGTGTTGAGCTGACAACACCTGTTTCTGCATTGGAGAACCGATAGCGGTTTGCTACATTTGTGGAATCTATCCAGAGGATTGAACGATCAGTAAGGGAGAAATGAGAATCCATGTCTAAGACGAGGCTTGCTCAGTTCCAGGGATAGAGGTTTGATGGCTTCAAGAAGTCAAGGTTTTCAGCACCTTCCGTGATTAGAGGTTCCAGTGTACCGTCACAGTGGTCTCCGAGTAAGGGAAGAGGTTATGTTTCGTCACCATCAAGGGCTCATAGTACAACTTCTGTGGTAGTGACAGGGCCATCTAGGCCACAGTCTGAAGATAGGTCATGCCATCTTTGTGATCGGATCGGGCATTTTAGGTTCAACTACCCGAATAGAGATGTTGAAGTGACACAACAGCCAAGGCCGAATCAACGAGGGCCAGATAGATAGCAGCCCAGTAGTAGCAGAGGGCAAGGACACGGTCAGGCGTCGCAAGCGGGATCGTCTGCTCAAGGAAGCAGAGGACGTGGATAGCAAGCAACGACTTGATTTTATGCTATGAATCAGCTGGAGGCGATAGTCAACCCACGAGTGGTGGCAGGTCAGATGGAGTTATTTCATTCTGATATGTCTTCTTCTTACTTTATATATATTCTGGTTGACTCAGGTGCTACACACTCTTTTATCGCCTATAGTATGCTTGAGAACTGTCGTTTACCTGTTAGTTGTAAGAAGGATTGCTTGTTGTTAGAAACCCCTCTTGATGGTTCCTCGATGCTTCAAGAAGAGTGTCCATCTTGTGTCTTATCTTTTTCGAGACACAACATACAAGTGGATCTTATACCACTTGATATGCATGGTTTTGATGTGATCCTTGGGATGAATATGTTAGAGAAGTATAAGGTTGTTTTGAACTGTGGTTCCAAGCAGGCTGTGTTTGATGATGATGGAGAGAAGTGGATCTTCTAAGGAGATAGGAAGATTCTTCCGACATGTCTAGTATAAGCTATGGTGGCAGAACAGTTGTTACGGCAAGGATGTAAGGCGTTCTTAGCTCACGTTGTAGATACCAAGGCAAAAGGTCTTAGCCTTGAGGAGATGTCAGTTGTCCGAGAGTTTGCAGATGTGTTTCCTGATGAGTTTCCCAGTGTTCCTCCACCCCGAGAGATTGATTTTGAGATCAATCTGGTTCTAGGAATGCAACCAGTTGCACAGACACCGTATAGCATGGCTCTAGTGGAGATGGCAGAGCTTAAGAAACAATTACAAGAGTTGCTGGAGAAAGGTTTCATCCAACAAGTACGTCGCCTTGGGGTGCTCTAGTGTTGTTCGTTAAGAAGAAGGATGGGTCGATGCGGTTATGTATGGATTACCGGGAGTTGAACAAGGTCACGATCAAGAACAAGTACCCGTTGCTGAGGATAGATGATATGTTTGATCGGTTGTGTGGTGCTACAATGTTTTCAAAGATCGATCTACGGTCCGGATATCATCAGTTAAGGATTAAGGCAGATGACATACCAAAGTCAGCTTTTAGGACAAGGTATGGTCACTTTGAGTTTGTGGTTATGCCATTTGGGCTAACCAATGCACCTGCTTCTTTCATGGACTTGATGAATCGAGTGTTCCGTCCGTTCCTAGATCAGTTTGTTGTAGTCTTTATAGATGAAATCTTGATCTATAGTCGGGACAGACAATAGCATGAGCGACATCTTCAACTAGCATTAACTCTTCTTCGTCAACATCAGTTGTACGCCAAGTTTAGTAAGTGTGAGTTCTGGTTCGAAGAAGTAACTTTCTTGGGTCATGTGATATCTGCAGAAGGAGCAAAAGAGGACCCGAAGAAGGTGGAATCCGTTGTAGAATGGGAACAGCCAAAGACGCCGATAGAATTTCGTAGTTTCCTGGGATTAGTAGGATACTACCGAAGGTTTAGCAAGGACTTCAGTGCGATTGCATTGCCAATGACGAAGTTGACTAGAAAGGATGTACCTTTTATTTGGGATGACCGTTGCCAGCAAGCTTTCCAAAGTCTGAAGGAGAAGCTGACTAGTGCACCAGTGTTAGTGCTGCCAGAGCCTGGAAAGGACTATGTTGTTTTCTGTGATTCTTCCAAGAAAGGTTTAGGTTGTGTGCTGATGCAGGAAGATCATGTGGTTTCTTTTGCTTCGTGACAGCTTAAGAAACACGAGGAGAACTATCCGACTCATGACTTGGAGTTGGCAGTGGTGGTTCATGCGTTAAAGATGTGGAGACACTATCTTTACGGGGAAGTATGCCAGATCTTTACAGATCATAAGAACCTGAAGTACATCTTTTCACAGAATGAGCTAAACATGCGACAACATCATTGGATAGAGCTAATCAACGATTACGACTGCACCATCGAGTATCATCCTAGTAAGACAAACATCATAGTTGATGCGCTTAGCCGAAAGTCTTATTCTCTCTCTCTACAAAGAAGGCACAGTTGAGTTCCTTGGTATGCCATAAACAAGATATGTTTGTTTTTTTGCGATAGATGAATGTGCAGATGGAAGTTTCTTTGTTAGCTGGACTTTTAGCTCATATGCAAGTCAAGCCTATGCTGAGACAGCAAATCAAGGATGCACAACAAACAGATGATACAGTACAGTTGATCAGATCAGAGTTTGGCAGCGAAAAGTGTGATGGGTTCCATGAGTCTGAGGATGGACTAGTTTGATATCATGATAGGATGGTGGTCCCCGATGCTGATGAGCTGAGGAATCTAGTACTCGAGGAAGCACACACGTCGATGTATGCTATGCATCCAGGAGTCACTAAGATGTATCATAGTCTGAAGGACTTGTATTGGTGGCTCGGTTTGAAGAAAGATGTAGCTGAGTATGTGGCTAGGTGTGCAGTATGTCAGCAAGTCAAGGCTGAGCATCAGAAGCCGGAAGATACGTTGCAACCCCTACCGATAGTGCAGTGGAAATGGGATCATATAACCATGGATTTCGTAGTTGGTCTACCCAGGACAACTAGGAATCATGATTCCATTTGGGTAATAGTGGACAGATTGACGAAGTCTGCCCATTTCATACCTGTAAAGACAATGTATATAGCTGAGAAGCTCGCTCGAGTATATGTGGATGAGATAGTACATTTGCACGGTGTGCCAACAATGATAGTTTCCGACAGAGGTCCTCAGTTCACGAGTCGTTTCTGGGAACAGTTGCACAAAGCATTGGGAACACAGTTGAGGTTCAATACTGCTTTCCATCCACAGACAGATGGACAGTCTGAGAAGACTATTCAGACTTTGGACGATCTCCTTCGGGCTTGCATTTTGCAGTTCCTAGGCAGTTGGGACGTATATCTCAGTTTGATTGAGTTTGCTTACAACAACAGTTATCAACGGAGCATTGATATGGCTCCTTATGAGGCCTTATATGACAGGAAGTGCAGATCTCCATTGTGTTGGTATGAGTCTGGTGAATATCAACTTTTGGGTCCTGAGTTAATATAGCAGACAATAGAAAAGATCAAGGTGATACAACAATAGTTGAAAGCGGCACCGGACAGGAAGAATTCTTATGCAGACAATCGCCGACGACCTTTGGAGTTCCAGGTAGGAAACAAAGTGTATCTTAAAGTCTCACCGTGGAAAGGTGTGCTAAGGTTTGGCCAGAAGGGTAAGCTAGCACCTAGGTATATGGGGCCATACCTGGTCATAGCACGAGTTGGCAAAGTAGCTTACAAGTTTGAGCTACCGCCAGAGTTGCACAGGTTACATCCAGTGTTCCATGTCAGTATGCTGAAGAAAATTCATCCGAAAATAGGAACAGTGATACAACCAGTCGAAGTTGAGCTTGATGAGTATGTGACCTACGAGGAAGGTCCTGTGGTGATCCTTGACAAGAGAGTTAAGAAGCTGAAGAGGAAGGACCTGGTTCTTGTGAAGGTTCTTTGGCATCATCATGGTGTTGAGGAAGCCACATGGGAGCTTGAGGAAGAGATGAGGAGGAAGTATCCCTCACTTTTCTCTTTGGATTTCAGGGACGAAATCCCTTTGTAGGGGGTTATCTTGTAAGGACCCTGACCTCCGTTTAGGGCTTATCCTGTTTGCTTTGCTTAACCCTGATGCTTAGTTGCTTGCTAATCACCTTTAGTGGTGATTAGGGTTTGTTGATGCTTTGTTGCGAACTGGAGATGCTACTTGCAAATAACCCAAGTCTAGGGTTTGTGGGCAAGTTTTCCACATTGTGAGGTGTTCCTCCCTCTCTTTGCTTCCTCTAGTGTTGAGAGGAAGGGTTGGGCTCGTTGCTTCAGTTCCTTTGGGCTTGGTTGAGCTTGTTGGGCCTTGTGGTGCCTTGCCTTTGCCTTATTGGACCTTTGTGTTGGGCAAGTGAGCCTTGTGTTGGGTAGGAGTGCTTTGTGTCGACCTGTGGTATGTCGCCCAGGGTGTGTGTCGGCCATGGTGTGGAGGTGTGTCGCCCATGGATCCTTTGACCTTCTTTGACCTCGTTTGTGTCACCACTAGTGGACACTTGGAGCTTGATGCTTTCATGTGGCAATGGCCTTGGACATGTTCTTAGGGCATGTTGGAGTGGTGGCTTTGCTCATGTACAAGTGTCCCTAGGTGGGTGACACCTTGCCTTGTCTTTCCTTGGTTTCCCCTCCATCCTTTCCTATATATGCGTTTCCTTTCCCTTGCTAAGGATCCCTTTAGTTCCTTAGTGTCCCTCTCCTTGGTGCACGACAACCTCTTCCTTTGCAAGCTTGGTGGCCGATCCTTGCCTTGGAGTCTCCTTCTTCCTCTAGTGGTGGCCAAATCCTAGAGTGCCTTGCTCTCTTCTTGTGGTGGAGCTTGGAGCTTTCTTAAGGCGGGTTACGTAACTCCTAACCCTAACTACACTACCTTCTTTTATGTTGCTTATGATCATATTGACTATGCATGTTGCTGGTTTAGTTTCTTGCTTAGTTGCTTCTTGTTGGCCGAACCTATGTTCTAGGGTTTCTAAGTGAGCAACACCTCTTTCTCTCCTTGGTCTAGAGGAGTGAGCTTGAGTTCTAGTCATATGGGAAATACTCCTCTCTCGTTTAAGTTGAGAGGTGATCTTGTGTTCTAGTGGCTTGAGCTACACCCTCCTCTCACCACAGACTTGAAAGGTGAGCTATGTAGTGGTTGTGGACCTTGGTTGTGGTTGAACGTTGTGTTGTCCGATTGGTGTTAAGAAACTTGGAAAGACCCCTCTCTCTTGATAGTTGAGAGGTGAGTCATCATCTTGATCCATTAGGGTTTTGGTGCCCTTATGCTTGAGGTTGGTGGTGAACCTGTCGGGTTGCATCTTAGCCGATATGGCTTGGGGTTGGCGTTGCCTGATACCCCTCTTGACCTAGAGCCTTGGACGTTATGTTGGTGTGGCTGTGTGGGGCATTGCACCTGGTTCCTGTCTTGTGTGTGTGTCGAGCATCACACCTTGATGAGTACCCTTCCCGATACACTTAACCTATGAGATGGTTTGTTGTTGTTGTGCTTTGAGGTGTGGAGTCTGTTAGTTAGTTCTGTGATGTTGTGACGGGCGTCACACTAGTCTTTGCCCTGTGTGTCATCCGATAGGTCCAGGCTAAGCTAGCTGAGCGACAGGCTCCTCGTTGCCCGGTTGAGCTGCATGCTTTGGGCTTTGTTCCTTGTTGTGTGGTGATGCCCGACAGAGTGTCACCTAGTATCCCTAAGCCGTTGCTTTTTGATGCCCGTTGCACTGAATGAGCGACACACACATAGGCTCAGTTGCCCGATAGGCTTCGTGGCCGTTATACCCTTGATACCCGACGCAGCATTGCTCGACTTGAGGTGCACGACACGCATTGCACGATACACATGTGTGCACGAGATGGCTTGGTGCCTTGGGTTCCCGATGCATGTGGTTGCACGACACATGCTGCATGATACACCTAGATGCACGATACATCCTGAGATGGTAGCTTGGTACCTTTTCTTAGTGTTTGGTCGTTATGTGGCTGGTTGGCTTGGTCATTTTGAGGTTTGAGTGTTGGGCGATAGGGGAGAGTACCCTTCCCGATACCACCTTTGGTGAGGGTAGTGGGTGTTTCTGGTGAGGGTCTTGTTCCTTATATGGATAACCTATATGCTAGATCTTGTTCTATGATGTGACGTTTGGTTGACAATAGTAACCCTTGATATGCTTGATGGTAATTGCTATAATAAGTGCAAATCTATGTAACTTGACATGACATATTATGTATTTATGATCATCTGGAATTGTCTATTTAATGCTGAGCAAATGGTAAGAATATAAGATGCTTTGCTTAATGATATGACCTATGTCTAGGGTCACAGTTTGAGGCATGGACGACAAAGTATATAATCATCAATATTTCCCTATGATTGATAATATGATCTTTCTGTACTAACCATGCAGGTTATGCATATCCAGGTAAAGGGCTATGAGGTATATATGTTGAGTAACAATGCTTTGATGGTTACTCTTGATGATGAGATAACATACATGATGTGTTTTGGTCTGAGGACCTGAGTTTGGTTAAAGTGCCTAAGTGAGTGCCTTGAGAGACAGTGACACTATGTGATGAGGGATTGAGATCCCATGGCAATGTGATGATCCTTGAGATGGATCTAGATCATTGGCAAGAGGCCAAGTGATAACATGTAATGTTGGATCCTTGTGATGGATCATAATGATGTTGATTACAATAAAAGCATGATGTTGAGTTTCATGTTATTTATTCTTGTTATAGTATGCATGCTATACAACTTGGTTGCCTCAACAATCCACTGAAAATATAAAAACTAATCACAGTGGAACATATCATGTAGTTGCCCTGTCCATAGATCCATCATCGTTAGGAGCTAGTGATGGTGAAACGGGTTCTCCTGCGGGTTAACGCGGAGCACATATTGTTGAATATGAGAGGTTTCTCCTAGCCTAAAATAGTGAGGATTCGAGTGCAGCTGCGGTTGCAGACTCGAGATATGTATAGAGCATGGTGAACATGCCCATGGCTCAGGATATGTGATATGGGAGCATAAATGCGTTCATGGCTCAGAGCACGGTGAACAGGCCCGTGGCTCAGTTTCACTAGCGCCGAGACCTGTACCGAGGCGGGCTAGGTAGAGGGTAGCCTGTGGGAGATGACCCTGTGGCTGAAGCCACTTAAGCATGAGACTGCGGTCTTGCTTGTGTTGTACTCGTGCACTGACCACGAGGCGGAGGGGTTGTGGAGTCTGGCTCTTCCATTGACCTTGTATGGCACCGGCTCCGGGTTTCGCAGCCATCGGTTGGATCTGAGCTGTACGGCTCACTTCCTCAGGGCATAACAATACGTAATCCAGCCGAATAGTATTTGTTGCTTAAAGCAAAACATAGAACATTGATTGAGGCCTTGCTTGTGTAGGTAATATCGTTATACTTACAGTTACTTATGCGTTTCTTATGTTACATGGTAAGATCTTATAAATCTTATCTTATTAATCATGTTCTATAATGAAATACTTGGGTACATGCCTTCCGTACAGCCTGGTAAGTTTGATGGTATGAATAGCTTTGTTATATAGACTGCTCTTGTTGTACCTTTTATCACTTATCTTCTTCTTTTGCTATATCTTCTGAGGTTTTGTGGTTTTGGCGGGGAGTTATGTTTCTCACTGGGACTGTGTGTCTCACCCCGCTAGTTTATAACCTTTTTAGGTGTTCGAGCTAGACGTGGTGGTGGTCGCAGAGTTGCGGCCGAGCAGCAAGAAGAGCAGTAGAAGGAAAGAGATGGACATGCTGCTATTTTGGTCGTTTTGTAGTAGAGTCTTAGTGTCATCCCTGTACTCTCAGGTCCTTAGAGGTGTTTTGACGTTGTTTCATGAGATATAGCCGATGAAGTTTTGTATATCCTGCTGCTGGACGGATGTGGGCCGTTCTGATGTATAAACAGGTGATGAATTCTGTGATAACAGGACATCAGATCTTCTAAGCTGTGAACACATATCAAGGCTTGTAAATGTTTATATGACCTATTTTCTTGCAGGATGTGGATCGGAATGTAATAGTTTCTTAGTTTATCTACTTTATGCAATTAGTTTTAATTAACCCGTGTTTTTGGTAATTTGTGGTTTATAGTGTTTTCCGCACATTTTCGCATAACACCTCGTTGTCTGTGTGTTAGTAGGATGTGTTGCCACACTAAAGATGAGCAAAGGAGCCTCGATAGCAGATCACATCAATGAGTTCAACGCCACCATTACTCAACTAAACTCAATGGAGATTGAGTTTGATGATGAAGTCAAAGCCCTTATCTTTCTTTCTTCTTTTCCCGATAGTTCATTTGATATGGTAACAGCAGTCAACAGTTCGTCAGGAAGCATGAAGATGAAGCTTGAAGATATTAGGAATTTGATTCTGAGTGAAGACATCCTCAGAAGAGAATGTGGAAAATCTGATTCTTCAGGTTCAGCTCTATACATTGAAGGTAGATGAAGAAATCAGAGTCACAATCACGGTTGTAATCACGGGAAGACAAAGACAAAGAGTAAAGAATGTTAGTGTTACGAAAAAGTTGGACACCTCAAGAAGGATTGCAAGATCTGGAAGAATGTGTCACAAGAACTTGCCAAAGAACATGAGGATGATGACCAGAACAATGTAGCTGCCATTGCAGAAGATGTAATGTTGATAGTCCCAAAGTAAGTTTGAACACAGAGGATGGTGTTGAGTGGGTTGTAGACATAGGAGTGATGTGTCATGCTACAACTGACAAAAAGTTCTTCACAAAATATAGAAGAGGGAACTTTGGTAAAGTGAGGATGGAGAATGCAACCTACTCAAAGATCATTGGGATTAGTGACGTCTGGGTCAAAACATATGTTGGGTGTACTATCATCTTGAAGGATGTTCATCATGTTCCAGACTTGAGGATTAGTGTAATTTCTGGTTCCTTATTGGATAGGAGCAAATATGATCTTAGGTTCAATGGTGGCATGTACAAGGTAATAAAAGGATGCCTGTGATATCTCAATGTAGATTGCGATGCAATCTATATAAAATCACATTGAGAGTGCACAAAGAGATGGTTCAGGAAGTCAAGAAGCTAATGCCAGTTGAAAGGAGATGAGGAAGAATTGGAAGTATTCCTACTGATAGACGTAGGTCTGAGCTGTGGGCCTCAATGATGTTAGCAAGGGTAGAAAGGTCAGTTTCTACAAGCATCAAGACGGCTCCCAGTTAGAGAAGATCGCTCTAAAGAATTCTTCTAGAATGTATACACATGAGGAAGAAGGATAATACAGTGGACATGTAGTTGATGCATGCAGAATAGAGGATCATGCTCTTGATGTGGGGTTACATCGATAGGGGGAGCATCAAAGGAAGGTTTTTGGGTCTTACTATAGAAGGTCAGAAACAAAACTTTAATCTAGGATGGATCGACTGACCGATCAGGGGGAGCCAAGAAAGTTCTAAATGTGGGCATGGAGAGAGAAGCGACACTTCTAGAATAATTATTCTCAGTTGCTTGGGAATAATGTGAAGTCAGGGTGGTACTTCAAGAAAGGGGATGAAAATGACAGGATGTTGACATGCTTGAGGTGAATGACCACCTATCGAAATCCATCACAGGTTGTGATGGAATCTAGAAGTTACTCTAAATAATTGCTAAAGATAATGTATCCCTTACGGGCCAGAGGGGGAGATGGTTGGAAAAGGATTGTTTTGACCCATGTCCTAATTGGATTTGGGCTTGAGTAGGAGTTGGTTTGTGTCACCATTCCTAATAGGAGTTAAATCCAATAGGAGAGAAGATGGCTCTCTATTTGCAATATTGGAATTGGATTAGGAATTGGACTATGAATTGGAGTGAAATTCTTAGTTACTATCACATGTCATGGAGGTCTATAAATAGAGGTCTTGGGGGAGGCCATTGAGATCATCCATCAATTGTTTGTTGTTGTTGCCTTCTGTGGTAGATGATCCAGAAAACAAGAATAGTTGGTGATGCTCTCTTGTGATAAGAGAGGGTCAACAAATTTTCCTTGAAGTGAAGTAGCGGTTTACAGTCATTGACACATTGTTGGTGCATCCACATGAGTAGCGGATCAGGTCAGCAGAGGACGCACATCAGTCGATGGCACTGCGTTGGAGCCGCGACAATGACTATGACAATAGTTTGTCTGATCAACAGAGGACATACATATGCTCTCTCAGGTGCAGAGAGATTCTAGTTGACGACACGGTAGGTGACCTTGTAAGGAGCAGAGGCGGCCCAGTCAGCGGTAGCAGTGGCAACAAATAAGGGCACAACTGTGTGTTTGATCCCCTACAACAATAGAGGTGTCATGAGGAGAAAACGATAAGTGGAAAATTTTGTACACGTTGGGTGTAACTTTTTTCTTCCTATCTCTATTCTCATGTGGGAGGAGCTATTCGGGTTTAGGGGTAATTAAATCTGGACGGTGTCAGTTATAATATTGATTACATAGTATTGGTTGGCCAGTATTGCCCCATGATTTTCTCTTCTCACTTTGAGGGGAGTTTTTTATGTCAAATTTTGCGTCTTCAATTTTGTAGAGCATCGTCACTTGTCCGCTACAATTCCTAACATAGGACTGTCAAGGTATTTGGGTTTTCTTCTTTGGACCATCTACCACCATGTACTTTGTAAAAAAGTATCTTCCTGGAAAGTTCTGGGTGGTAGATTGTAGAGATCTGTCTCTATGATGGTATCTCTTTATTTCTCTTTCTTGATGCATCATCTCCGATTTTGAGTCAAAATTTGAGAAGAAATTTTTTATCTTTAATACTTATATTCAATTTGCCCGTTGTTGACTCCGTGATTTTTTCTTCAAACTTCTTGAGATTTTTTCACATAAAATGTGTTCTTCCCCTCTATCTGTTCGTGGTTATTATCTTGAATTTATACGCTACGCTCGTCTGTAAAGTTTCTACTTATTTTTATTCCTTATTACATTGTGGTTGCATTATATACACACACATATTCTCATCAACAAAGTATTAGACAATGTACTATTTTTCTCCCTCTTTTTTATTGACGGAGACACTCGAGTCGATAGGTTGTTAGATCTTGGAAGTGTGAGGATTATGGATGGTGCGTGATGCCTCGTGCCTTAATTTGGTGAGGCGTCCGCTGCACGCCTGCGTTTGGTTTGGACGGAGGAAGCTGCATACGAGTCATCCGCGGTGGCGCTCGTTGCAGCTGGCTGGTGCTGAGTGTGCCTGCAACCAACCGGCAGAACCTAGTGGGTGCAGATTAGTATAGTTATTCAAGTACACCAACCAGTACCGGATCTACTGATCTGTGCTAGTACCAATCTATTAGTTGAATTGATGTATTCTGGAAGACTGCATCCTCATGCCTATTCCTGCTTGTTGATAACAAGTTAACAACTCCAACTATCAACCATCCCCCACTTCTCTCTCTCTAGCTCTCTGCTAATAACGATTCCTCCTTCAACCATCCACTAAACTAATTAACGAATGTAGTTCCTTCACCAAACCAGAGCCCGCGGACGCTGTCTACGCAACCGGCCAAACGCAGGATGTATATATACGGACCATTAATTGGATGGATAACATTTCTTGCGCGCATTCAAACGATCAAAATCGTCAACTGGATATGTTCATGTATGTCCTTTATCTTCCCATGACTACCGTCGCCCTGATATTGTTCTCTGCGGTACCTTCCCCGCCGGCACCGGTTTGTTTATTCCAGCCTGCTCCCTGTCCAATCAACAAGTTCCAAACCCCCAAAATCTCATGTTGCGCTAATATATATATTCTCCAGAGTCCAGCCTGGTATGTTATGGGTGAAGGGACAGAATTTTAGAGATGACGGGTGTATTATGGACGAACCAACATCGAAAGAATCAGCTGGATTGATCGCACGCACACGTCTCGACGTTGAATCACATCTTTAGTTGATTAGTTAAAATACCAATGGGATCTATATATGTCCTGTCGGAGAGGGACTGGCGGCAATGTAATCAACCCGAATGGGAAGCTTCGTCGAAGCAGCTAGCTCGATCAGTCCAGCTGAACGGCGCCGCAACTTGGTGCCTCTATAGTACGGTGCAATGCAACTGGCTACAGCTGCGATCATGGTCAAACACCTGCACGTAGCATTGGGTTGCTGATCAAACACCTGCACGTAGGATTGGGTTGCTGGTACGGCAGGCTGTCCACGCACGCACGGATGGGTCGATTGGACCAGGATTGTGGGTAAGCAAACAGAGCGATATAACTGGAGGAAGCAAGCACTACATCAAGCAGCTTTCCACACAACTACTTGCGAAACTGTCTTTACGGTGGTCCTGATTTCCTGAACGATCGAGTTGTCACGGGAAGTGAAACTTCGAAAGTGTATACGATCTCGGAACCGCAAGTGTGGCGATCTGAGTGACAAACTGCCAAATCCGCTCCCTCTGGACCACTTCATTTGACGCCGTCCACGCGTGCGCGCACACATGGGGAAACAACACCGAACTCCGTCACTCACTGCCAGATCTCGCAACATTCGCTTGGCTTCACATGGAACAAACTCCAACAATTCATTAACAATTCTATTTTGAATTAGACTACCAACACTTAATATCCCCACTAGGCACTTGCTTATTCAGCCATGTGAATCTGCACTTCTCTCTCAACAACATGTAAAAGTGGTTGAGTACTTATTGAGAGAGCCAAAAAAAAAATAGAGATGAAGGAAGTAAAAGAAAATGATGAAAAAAGAAGAAAGATTCAGGAAAAGAGGCGACAAGTAAATAAAATAATAAAAATAAGTAAAAAAAGAGAGAAGTAGAAAAAAGACAGAAGTAGAAAAGAGGAGAGAAAGATGACTGGCACAGTACTGATTTTTGATAAATAGTCATATAAACATAAATATTAATATAATACTAACACAAAACTACGATACTAAATTGTACAATACTAACTGGTGCAGCTTTAGATTACCTTGGGTCACAACTAGCCAATTTGATTTGATTGCATGCATCTTAGGCAAACACACATGTATCTTTCAAATTTGTAAGTGGACCCAAGACCAACACAATCACATAAATAAAAAAATTTCACCCGCAAGCGCACGAGATCATATTGTAGTGTAGGTGAGAGCAAGTAGAGGGGTCGATCCGCAGGGAGAGGGGGCACTAGAGCTAGGTTAGGGTGGCTACATTCCTAAGCAGAGAGTAGGGTTTTTAGGTTTTTTTCAAGGTTTGTTTGATTAAAGTAAGGAGGAAAGCAATTAAAGGCAAGAAGGAAACTAGATTATCAAAAACCCAAGTTACCCTAAACAAGTTAAGTCTAAGAAGCAATACAAGAAAATTAACTAAGAAAGAGTATGATATTACACTACACTAGCAATTAAGGATCTAGATCAATTAGATACTAAGACTACAACTAATCTAACAAGATCAAAATCAACAAGCTGAAAAGAGCACTAACTACTCAAGCAAAGCCTAACTAGATGAACTAGGAAATTAATTAAAAAACAATTGAAAACAAGCAACTAACTAGCATGAACAAGCTAAGTTAACAAGATGAGTAGCAATGATAAATACAGGTGGGCCGTTTGGGAATGACACTAGGATTCCAATTGGGGAAAAGATAGAACAATCAAGCTTAATCATTCATTCTAGATCGCTAAACAAAACAACTAGTTGAATGCTAAGAAATCACCCTACACTATTAGTTAGCCTAAGGTATAGGTTAGATTTCATTAGGATTTGGCTCATCTAGGTTTCTAGCATAGGATTGCTTAGTGTAATTGGGAGCCAAAGGTAGAATTGGGGAGTAGAGGGAGGGGTGTTTCACCCCACATTACTCACCACCTAGCTTTTAGCAAACTCCTAGACAATTATACCAATCAAACCTATACTAGCTACTTAGATCACACACCTAGGAGTAGGAGAAGGACTATGGGTAAGGGGAGATGGGGTGCTAGCTAGGGACGATCCACTACTTGGACCTAGGAGAAAATCCCAAGATAGCCCTACATATGCTATCTTCTCCTAGAAGGCTAGACTTAGGTGGCTTGAAGCACACAATCACAAGCAATTCACATTTTAGGATACAAACCACAAGTAGAAGCATGGGAAATGAGATATAAGTAGAGAGAAACCATCATAGAATGAAGTTCTAAAGTTTACAAATTATCTTCCCCCAACATGGGTATCAAAGAATAATTTTTACCCAAAACAACCCACCACAAGGGGCTTAGCTACTCATAACTAAACAAAAGAGCAAAGAAAAGAGAAGAAAGAGGTAGAAATCCATGGAGCTCGTGGAAAAATTCTTCTCCTTCACCTCCTAGCTGTTGTAGAACATGGCACTTTCTCCAAGACAGATGAATGGCATGGAAATGTGGGGGATTATGGTGGAAAACCCTAGAAAACTAAGATTTTTGGGTGGAAATGGAAGGTGGGAGGTAGGCGATGGTCTTGAATGCAAGGAAGTGTGGAATGAATGCTAGAGAGTGGCTAAGGAGTAAGTAACCTTGTGTTATAGCCACCACCTATGTGTATATAGGTGGTGGGGAAGTAGTAGGTTAAGTGGGGATAGAATTGGAAAAATAGTAGAAAAGTTAGGTAGGGTTAGGTGGTCACCGCAGCCGTGATGATTTGCCACAGCCGTAGTCGAGGTTGAGTGGCATGGTCGTGGGTGATAATATGGGTTTCATGGAGGTATGCTATAACGTGGAGAGAAATGCATGGAGTGGCCACAGCCGTGGCGAGTGCCACGGTTGTGGTGGAGGGAGGGTGCCCTAACCGTCTTGCTTTTCTTGCTCGTCTTTTCTTCATCTCGCCACTATCGTGGCGGTCACCAAAAGCAGGGTGGCCTTCAAGGGCTAAAGTCGTGTTGATGGCCATGATCGTGGCCATTTACATGTATTTTGAGCTGGGTTTCTATTGATTTTTGGGACATTTCTCCACAGTCGTGGCATGGCGCCACAGGGGTGATGGAGGGTCTTGACCAAAGCTATTTTTCTGGCCATGGCCATGCTTTCTTCAATGGCCATGGTCGTTTTAGTGCTCTACGACTGTGGGCATTCATGTACAAATCTTGCAACTTCACTGTGACTTTTTGGGCCATTACACCTCGGCCGTGGTGATGTAGTACGGCCGAGGTAGGGGCCCAAACTACTAATATTTGATCCAAACTTCTTCAAACGACTTCTTTTTGCTCCGAATCAATTCTTGTACATCCAAGCCATGCTTGGTGAAGATTTAGACCCATCTCACTCCTTTGCATCAACTGCATGCACAAGTGCCCTGAAAAACATGCAAAAAGCAACCATAAGTGCAATTCACAAAATAGTTCATATTGGGGAGAATAACTTGCAATCTACAATGTTTAGATGTGATTATAATGCAAAAAGACACAAGATAAAGCCCTAAAATAGGGTTGCATAACTAACACAACAATATAGTACTAAAAAGGAAGAAGAAAGAGGAAGAAAAAGGAGAAGAAGAAAAGGAGCTCAAGAGAATGAAGAAGGTTGAAATGAAAGCCCAAATTAAAGCTATTGTTGGTCAAGCTTCTCCATCCTCTCAAGTTGAAGAAGATGCTATGTACTCCAAAGGTATACTTCATAAAGGTAAGTCATCCTCTTCTACATGGTACTTCAAACATGGAAATAAGGGTCACTTCAAGGAAGATTGCTCACAAGGAAAAAAGACCCATCATCACAAGAGAAAGGAAGAGAAGCAGAAGAAGAAAGCAAAATGGCACAAAAGCTCTAGTGACTCCTCCAACTCAAGTTGAAGTGAAGAATCTAGTGGAGGATCTAGCCCAAGCTCTAGTGAAGACGGAGAATGCCATTTTTCTCTCATGGACAATTCAAATGAAGACTCAAATGAGGTAAATCTAAACTCTTTAGATAAAAAATCTTTAATTACAATTATTCATGCCTCTATTAAGTCTACTAAAATAAAAACAAAAAATCTTGCTAGAATTGTTGATAACTTGTATGAAGAAAAACATGATCTTGAACATGCTACTATTTGCTTGCTAGATGAAAACATTTCTTATCTTAGTGAAGTAGACTCTCTTAAACTTTAAAATACTAACTTTCTTGATAAGATTATATTTCTAGAAGCTCAACCTCTTATGACTAGTTCTAATGTAGAGAAAACTAAAACTGTGAATTCTCTCATGCTTGACATTGATGCTCTTAAAATTGAAAAAGAGGACAAATATTTTGTGCTTCATGGAATAGAATCTAAAAATAGTATTTATGTTTCTAAGATTACTTTTCTTGAAAAATAAAATGCTTCCTTGCTTGCTAAAATCAATGCCCTTGAATGTTAATCTATTCTATTAGTAGAGAGAATAATGGTATTGCTCTTTATATTGAAAAGATTCTTATATGAAAAATTCTCTTTTCTTAGAAACTAATGTTTTGCTTGCTAGAGATAGTATCTATGAATTGTCTTCTACTATTACTTCTCTTATGCATGACAATCATAGTTTGAGATCCTCTATGTAAAGATTCTTAGATGATAAAAATAATCTTAATCAAATCCTAAATCATAGTACTAAACAAATGGGTAGAGATGATATTGGACTTGATAGTAGCCAAAGGAACAACGAAGATAGAAGACCTTCAATTTTCAAAAATGAAGAATCCTTTCGTTCCAAGTCTATGAGATCATGTAGTCATTGTAATAATATTGATCACTTCTCTACATATTGTTCTTTTAGGAAAGCACCCATGAGCAATAGGACTTGGGTTTCTATGCTAACCCCTCCGGACCCAAAAATATGATTGGGGACCATTTCATCTTTCTTCTTGTAGCTCTCTTGCTAATGGATTGACACAAGCTATTAATTTGCAAATTGGTCTTTCAATCCACATAAAAGAAGAAAGGTGAGATGTGTATGTAAAAATAGTAGTAATGTTATTCTTGCTCATATCCAATCATAGTGTGTTTTTTCCAAATTAGCATGCACTTTACATATGGTTTTTGAGTCAATATTGGTATATTGTGATTCTCATCACTTTCTTGCTTAAAATATGTCCCTGATGCGTTCATAGTTCTTTAAAAACTTACTTATACATGTTTGGATATGGTTTATATTTTTATTAAGCCTCTAGATATGATTTTTTGAAATATATCTACTTTTTGACAACAACTATTGTCGACTGAGTTTGTCCTGAGGAATCTTGACCAACAAGCACCAATTGGTGTTGCCAATAGTTGTAGTCGGTCGAGAAGTTTAATCCATTAACTCGGCCGACAACACTGTGCACAGAATATAAAGATGGATTTTTGGATGAGAATTTCCCTCTAAACTAGACTTTCTCAACCAATAGTCTTATTCTATGGCATTCTCCTTGGTACCTTTATATGTGCATATCACCATGCTTTAACTTGGCTATCCTGTATCCAATTCTATCTTTCTAATTTCTCTAAATTGGTATCTCTAGTTCATGCAATTATTTATCTTGATTTGTCATACATGTTTTGATGATGATCTCTATGGATCTCTTAATTCTGTCTTAAATTGGTCTCATTGTGCTCTAAATTTCTACACATATCTAGTAGTATATATTTTGATACAACCTTGATTTTCTTAGTTGAGATCATTGTTTGGTAATGATGCATACTTTCTAGTGAGTAATACCCTTTCATGCTTCTAAAATTGCATATCTTTTTATTTTGGATATTTCTCTACATCTACTCATAGATCATTCTTTAAAATGTGTATCCTTTGATATGATCTAGATCCTATTAGTAATCCTAAATTTTGATATTATCTATTAGTAGTCCATCTACATGGATTTCTAGTCGTATTCATTAATTGGTATCCAACTATAGCTATGCTTGTATCCTGTTTCATACATTCTCAAGCTTGTTCCTTCTCTTGCATATCTACTATCTTGAGCTACTTGCTTGCATAATCATACCTATTTTATTTTCTAAAACTGCATCTAGGGCTATTGTAATGCATGTCTTAATTTGTTTTATATACATTACTTGGACAAGCCCCTAATATTTTCTCTTCTACTCTCTTTTCTAGCATTTGGTATATCCTTTTACTAACGACTTGTGTCTTATCTCTTCAACCCCCTCACTTTTTAAAATAACAAAGGGGGAGAAGACATGTCTTATGTAAAGGGGAGAACACATATATGTAAAAGACATATATGAGTAGAAGACATATTTTCTATAAATGTTATGAAATCTAACCATGCAAGAGAAATATCATCAATTAAGGGAGAGTATATAAATTCTAGAAGCATCAATTGAGGTGGAGAATATGAACTCAATTTTATAAAAAGCCCCTAGGTTTCTCCAAAGGTATGATTTTACTTAAATGCTTTCTATACATTTATGGAATGGTTTGTCATCTTCAAAAAGGAAGAGAATGTTGAATCAAAATCTAATTGAATATCAAAGTCTAATTGACTGAACCCTTTTTTTGATGATGACTAAGCATTCCACTTTGTGTCTAATGTTTCTACTTGAGTTATTTCATATTAGGTGTAGACACACTCTAAATGCCCTAACTTGCACATCCCAACTTAGAGAAAGACAAGTCAAAATTAATACTGGTGCACTTTTATGTAAAAGACATCAACTCTATTAGAATCATGTTGTAAATAACTTGTACTTGTAACTTATCTTATAAAAAACTAGGAGCACTTAAATAGAATATTTAAGCACTTTTATGGCATTTCCCAAAATACATCACAAGGATTTTTATGTGTCGAGTTTCATCTAGGATAAAATCGACCAAAACCCTTGATGGATCTTGAAATTTTTTCGGGTTGGCCGAGTTTCCCCAGGACAAACTCCACTGACACCCCTACACAACCAAAACAAATTTAAGTTGTCGGCTGAGTTTCAGCTAGGATAAACTCGATCCACACTTCAAATTTGATTTGTTGCATAGTGATATCGATCGAGTTTCCCAAAAGTAAACTTGATTGACCACACTTTACTAAATGTGTAGAACAAGTGTTTCTAACCGTTGGAGTGTTGCAAAACTAAAAAATATATTCGTTAGCAACACCCCAAACGTCTATAATTCATCCTTAAGTATTTCTATTAGCTTGTAGGCATCCTAAACTATAAATAGGACCCCTTGGGCTACATCCCATGGTTAGCCAAGCATTATGAAGGTCCCTATATTATAGTTGAGTGCCTCTGAGATTCTCCTTCCACTCTTAAGCTTAATCACTTGTTGCATCCATTAGAGTGAGTAGGATATTTGTAAGAAAGCTAGTCCTACATGTATATCTTGTGAGGATATAACTTCCTCTACCTCCAAAATCTCTTTCTACCATGAATATTAAGGTTCTCTCTCTTAGCTAAGAGAGGTCAAAAAGAAGAAGGGAAGGAGTCCCTTAGTGAAAGCTTCTCCTTGGTGAAGGTAAAGTCAAAGGCAAAAGATCGAAGTCAAGAGTGGGTAATTCCTTCATGGCAGAAGACTTGTTGCTAGAGTGGGTAAGTCCTTAGTGAAGGAGGTAGACTCATTGAAAAAGTGGGTAAGTCCTGAAGACTCATGGTCATGGATGGAAAAGTCCTTTATGAGGTTATTGGATCCCATGTCCTGAAAGGGAAGGCTGGGTATTCTTATCCCGAAAAGGAAGATCATATTGTATCTCTTACAATGGAATATAAGGAAGGTGCATGCAATGGTTGCAAGTTACTAAATGTTGACCTATCTAGGTAATGGATGTACACTCTCCTAGTTTGGAGTTTGGAACCACTATTTATAGCTTGTGTTCTTTTTCTTATTCAATCTCTCATCCTTTCTATGTATGTTTAGTTGCACTCAAATTCCCTATTTTCAACCTTATCTCTTGAAGTAATTTGAAGTTATAATGAATTTGGTTTAAGTGTTTTAGCTCTATTCAACACCCCCTTCTAGAGCCCATCATCCTAGATCCAACAGGTAGCGTGCGTCAGAGTGATATCCATGTTTAGGTGGGCTAATCGGGGTGCAAAGAATTTTTCTTCTATTTTTTAGTGTCGAAAATTAGGTCAGATAAATTAGGAATTCCACCCCAAAAGAAAATTCTAGATTTTATTTCCATCTAATATCCCAAATTCCACCTCTAAACATATCAAAATATTTCCTGACAATATAATAACAACTTATTAGTGCTTTGTTACATTGCTTGCGTAAAGTGTATACCATTGAGTTTCTACATGCATAGAAGTTGTTTTAGAATTAATTTTGTTTCATACTATATTTATTTTGTAGTTCATTTTGCATCCTCTCTTTTTTGGATGAGTGTGGGTTTTGTTGGATAATTCATTCGTATGCATTTATGTACTTGTAGCACAAAGTAAATAGGAAACTATATAAATGATTAGATCACATCCATTCTATTACGATTGAAACATGTTCTTCTCATCAGTCTATGCTTCTTCTCCTTGTGATCCACTACTTTAGGAATGAAGAATGTGCTCCTTATCTGGTTGTTGTTTTGTTAGATATTTTTTTGTACAGTAATAATGTCAAATAAAAAGATCAATTTTTTTTTCTTTTTTGGAGTTTGACATCTAGGATACATGTTTTAAGGAAAAAAATTACCCATGTCTTCTAATTGTTACTTAATTTCTTTTTTCCAAAATTACAATATTCATTAGACTAGGTTAAATGTGTGGTAAATATGAACTTGACAAATAGCTCAACTAGTAAAGTTTTTTGCCGGGTGTAGTGTAGATCTTAAGTCTAAAGCTTAGTCAGAAACAGGAAAAGAGGATGTAAATAAAATTATGGTATGCTATGCATGTTTATAGGGACAATGGACTTTATTTCCTTAAGTTGAATATCCACATTAAAAGTGTCCCACAATACAACACATTTGTTCAAGTATGTGATGGTTTGTCTCATTAAGTATGGTTTAATCTAAGTACTATGGATGGTGTTTAGTGTGTGCAATGCAACTGAGTTGCACATTCTAGTGGTTACAAATTAATATAATTGCTTGATTGCATTGATAAATGCATATATCAACCACTAGAGTAGTTATCAACCACTAGAGTAGTTATATGTAGTGGTATCAATCTTTAGTTACTATTAATCAGTGTGTGTTTTCTACAAGAATGCATACACATGGCTATATTCTTCTTGTTTGTTAACTACTCCTGCCATCAACCATCCCTTTTAGGCTTTTCCTAACCTATCCCTCAGAATAACATATTTAAAGGTTGTCACAACCACTTCTCTTGCTTTTCTTCCATAGTTGTCTCTCCCACTACCCATTAGACTTTTAGTTTGGCTACAAGACCCCAGGTGGCCTTTGTATTTCATGTATATGGAACTGGCCAAAATACATGGATATATATGAAACATTTGATGAATAACATTTCTTCACACATCAAATCAAAACATTAACATTAAACCCTTATTTTTTCTACAATTATATTCAAACGTACTGGCCACACCTTAGTGATGATCTCTACCTTCCTGAAGGATGACTTTTGGTTTATTCCAGCATGCCCCCATACAATCAACCAACAAAACTAAAAAAAATCTCATGCCTCAGAGGGAAGATATATATATATATATATATATATATATATATATATATATATATATATATATATATATATATATATGTACCATCCTAGTATGATATGGCAACGTGATACAGTTTCCAATATGAAAGTATAAACATGAGGAATAAAATTTTAGCAAAGGCATGTTACTTTGTGATTAATTCATCTTGCTAGTATAAACATGTAGAAGAATCATCAAGAGTTGTATTGTTGTCCAGGATGAAGCTAGACATGGTAGAGTTTGTATCTGAATGTCCTATTTGTGAGCAAGTCAAATAAGAATATAGAAAAATATTAAGGCTTATATAGTTACTAGATATACTTATGTAGAAATGATATCACATACCAATGGACTTTTTGGTTGGTATACCTAGGATAATCAAAGGTTATAACTCCATTTTGGTAGTTGTTTACTTATTGACTAATCTAATAGATTTCATATGATTTGACCACCTACCGAACTAACAAACAAGACCAACTATATGTAGATGAGATAATTTTCCTACATGGTATGCCTTCATTGATTATATTTTAGAGAGGTATGTTATATACCATGTTTTAGAACATATTGCATGAATTAGGGGTGCACAACTAAAGTTGAGCACATCTTTTCATGCATATACTCATGGGAATTTAGAGAGAATTCTAAAAATGGTTGTAGATATTCTGATATATTTTGATTCTTGGTTTTGTTGAACTTAGGGTTAACATCTTGGTTTGATAGAACTTTCCTACAAAAAAAACTCCTAGAATATTGACATGGCACCATGTATGCATTGTATGGCATGTGTTGCTGATCACTATATTAAACATGAAACTTGTGAAACAAATTTGGTTTTAAGATAGTGCAATAGACAAGAAAACTAGATACATAAAAGTAAATAATAATTTGAAGCATTACATGCATGATAGGAAATATCATATGTTTATAAATAGTTGTCGATCACTCAAATTTCAATTGGACAACCTAGTAAATCTAAAAGTTCTCCTATGAAAAATAGTTATGAGGTTTGGCAATAAGGGTAATTTGGTTCCTAGATACATGTGACCCTATCCTATAGTTGAATATGTTAAGAAAGTTGCATACAATCTAGACTTACCTCTAGATTTGGATAGCTTGAATTACCATAGATATCATAGTGTATTCAATGTTTCCAAGCATATTGAGTAAGTGTCATAATAAGAGATATCAAATGCTTCAACTAGTTCATGATAGTTGAATTATCATGTTATGTGATAATCAATCAGTACAAATCCTAGTTAAGTAGATACATATGTTGAGGTAGGGAGAAATAACTTTAGTTAAGGTGTTTAGGGATCACAACAAAATTAAGGAAGACACAAAGGAGTTTCAAGATGATATGTGATGTAGAAAAACATATTTAGTTAATGATTTTGAGTGGGAAGTAATATAATTAGGGGTGAGATGTGAGAATCAGAGTTCCAATTTAGCCCTATTATGTGTTTGGTGGTTAAGTTTGTGATTTGCCTATGGTTGGTTCCTTATTAGTGTTATATATGCTTAGTGATTATATACATAATAGATCTACCCTAAACTTGATCAATTATATTTTATAATTTTGAAATCTTTAGTATAAAAAAGTTGTTCAAAAGGTATTTTGGCATTCTACATGTAAATGAAACTATAAAATATTCTTAGTTCCATCCTATGTGGTTTCTTAATGATAGGATACATATATGTAATGTTGAACCTTATAAACTTATTTATACACTTGGAGTCTCTAGTGTGATCCAATAGGGTCTCTATCACACCTTATCCAATATTGTATTTCCATAGGATATGTCAACAAGCATGGAGTGTAGTCAACTAATTAAAGACCCTCTGACAGTAGTGATGCTTCACAAGAGTTACACTGACCCTACTAATGAAAGGTTGTTTACTCAACTGACTAAATAGTTTTGTTGGACTAACTAGAGTGCCACTAGTATCTAATGAAAAGGGACGCTAATCAACCAAATTGACCCTTGCTTCCTACTTTGGTTGGTGTTGACTAAGAGTCTTACTTGGCCTTTAAAAGGAATAGTTGGCCAACTAAGAACCCTTGAGCAAGAAATAATATAAAATAAGGTTTAAATTATAATTTTCACAATTTGAATCCCTATATGTGCGTCTATTGACTCTAAACCCTTCATACCATGAGAATCAACAATCCCTTGGAGGATATTTTTGAATAGTTTGGTGGATTCATGCCAAGATCCAAGTTTCTACTCCTTAGGAAGATTAATCATGGTATGTTTTTTGGTTAACATATTTTCTTATATCTCTTTATGTCTTCTAAAACTTCTTCATGGAAATCCTACCAAAATATGTCAAGCAAACTCTAGTTCTTGACCACAATCCATCTTTCCTTATTCTTTGGCTTTAATTACGGTCATTCTTAAGGATATAAGGAAGAAAATTCTTTGAAAATATTTTCAACCTCCAGATTGAAGCTCCACCATCTTTACTTGTAGAGAATCTTTTTTTCTTTAGGTGATGATCTAATTCTATATTAGAAACCTTTGTGATGTGGAATTTTATCTAATTCAAGTCAAATTAATTAATTGGATGTTGATCATCTAGAATTATGCATTTAGGTGGATTACGGGTTTGAATCATATAAATTCAAAATTTATTGTTTTTCTGAATAAATGATGAATATGTGTTGTAAACTAAGATGAATTTTTGTATGACATTTGAATTCACATAAATTACATTATTTTCAATTCAATGAGTCATTTAGTGATATAATACAAATTTTGAATATAATAATCTCAAATGATATACTGTCTAGACAAAACTCCCTATGTTGGTTTCTCAATAGAATACTATGATACCTAAAATTTAAATAATGGGATTTTTATCATTATATGAGATGCCTCCCGATTACATGAAAAATGGCCAAGCATGAGCAAATTGGGTAGTTATATGATACTGTACCATCAAATTTGGGTCTTTCTTTTGCAAAACTCTTTTGGACAAATATACAGAAAATGATATGAACATGAACTTCTCATGTTGAAATATGACAAGTTCTCTCCAACAACAAGAGTATTCCAAATTCTCATTATTTAGAATGTCATTGCATAGTAAAATGTCCCTAGCCATATCATTTCAAGAAAGTGGAACATGTTGACTTGTAGCAATCTTGAGATTATGAGAAGTTAATTAGACTTGTATATTGTGGAATGTTTATAGGTGATGAATGCCTATCCATCCTACTTTTATTGCATGCTTTGGATTATATTTGTTGATTTTTCTTTGATATTTCCCCTTTTCAGCATATCCTATAATATAGGGCTTTAATGGAAATCCTCTCACTTTTGGATGGAAAGACAATCATCCAATTTAATGGAATCATCATTACCCATCCCATATCTCAACTTATATATTTATAAGTGATTGAGTCTCAAAGACAACATCAACCATGATCTAGTAGGTCTATCAGTTGACTGGTCTCACCTATCGATCGATTAGATGATACATAGAAGAAATCCCTTAGGCAACAAGTGAGTCAATTGACTAATAAAGTGAATTGAATGATTAGTTTGAGACAAAATGTCATAGGGTTTTATAGAGTTTCCTATGACCATGGGTTGATCGATAGGTACCCCACTCACCCAACCCTAAATCAACATTTCTTCACTAAGCCATGGCCAGCCGACCAACTAGCCTAACATGTCGTTTGACTAAGAAATCTTCAAAGACACCCATCAATAGCCAACTGACCCATTGGCCATACCGTCCGGTCAATCGACCTTCCAGTCAAATCAAGAAATCAAAAGCTAGTCAATTGACTCGTGCTACATGTGAATTGATTGAGATCTCAGTAGCACATCCCCTTAAAAGTGGGTTTCTTGGCCATCGCCAGTCATATTGAACGACGTGGCACATACCTAATTAGTTTCTTATCACTAGACCATCAAAAGTTAGATTTGGTGGGATCGAAGGTACCACTATATAAGAAAAGGTACCCTAATGATAAAGGGGTTGACTAGTCTCTTTTATAATACATGATTTGGAGAAGGAAAACAAGAAGAGAGGGTGGAATGCCATCTTCTTGATAGAGATTGGTAGATCTGTTGCTACCAAAGTGAGGATCTATTATCAGAGACTAATAGCCTCATATTCTTCTATCTTCTATTACATGACTCTTTCTTCTTTCCTTGTATCTCTATGTTATTTCTATGGACATGAGCAAGTAACTCCCTCATTTGGGATTGGGAGTAGCCTTGATGCTGATATTTCATTATAGTTCTAAACAAACTTGTGTATTTTGGATATTTAGATTTTTTTTCAAATTATTTATTACTTGTTGCTTTACTTGATCAATGAACTTACATGTTTAATACAATCCTAGACATTTAGATAATGAAATCTAGTGTTGGATTATCGATTGGATGCATTGAAGTGTGAATGAGATCATGGGAATAGGTTTTGTAGGATGATTAGTTAATGATCCAAGGGTAAAGTGACCTCGATCCCAAAGGGAAACCAATCCTTATGAATATTTTATTTTGAAAGGATGCAAATTCACATGGTCCTAATCTAATTAGTTGTAATTAAGCAAGTTTTAATAATTATATTGATTATTTAGCCAGTGTTGGTAAAATCTATACTTCCCTAGTGTATTTTATTCTTGATTCGATCATCCTTTTACTTCCTTTAAATTTTCTTGCAATCTATTTTAATCAATCAATCAATCAACCAATTGTTTTCTAGGAATTGATCTCAATTCCAGGGATTTAATAACAATTTCTTAAAAAGGTTGTCTCTTAAGTTCAACCCTATAGCTATAATGTAACAAAATTTGTCTGGTTCTAGGTGATTATTGCACATGGAAAAAGGATATCCTTGGGATAATTTCTTGTGTAGTGAACCTGCAGACCAAATTTCGGCATTGCTAATAGGGAAACCAGAATAGATTTGAATGAAATAATTGAGATTGATTAGATTTTTCTTTTCAATGGACATTAACTCATATATACTTGAATTTCACTCATTCCAATTTAGTCCTGCTCATTTCCTATTCCAGGTACTTGTCTAGTTCATACGATTCACTACCAAGGTTGACTCTACACCCCTAGATCTTGATCTTGAGATCGATAGATTTTCCATTGTCCAAGTAGAGAAAATAAAAGTAGGATGGATGTGGAAGAATTCACCTGGTGAGTGAACTTGGCTATTGCATCATAGCGAGAGAATGTTTAAGCAAGAAATAGGAGCTATTATTGTAGAGGAGAACATGACAAGAGAAGTCATATTTCTAGAAGCCAAATGTCAAAAGTATCTTAGTATTTTTTCCCTAAAGCCACTGATGGTCATCATATTGTAGTCCTTCAAGAAATTACAACCCCACAGTTTGAGATCCATTTGCAGTGGTTCATGATGATACAAAGTAATGCCTTTTTTGTTAAGCAAGGGTGATGATTTCCAAGACCATTTGTAGCATTTGTGGATCTATGTTCTCTGATCAAGCAAGCTGGAGTGTTAGAAAATGCTATGCAATTTTTGTTGTTGAAATACTCTCTAATGGGAAAGGTAAGGAGTTGGTATAATTCTATGGAGGGTGACAAAATAACAACTTGGGAAGGTATTCAAACTATGCTTCTGGAGAAATAATACCTCCATGTTTCACTTATCATATGATAGGCCAAATCACATAGCTCTCTATGGTCCCAGGTAACTCCCTTAATAAGGTTTTCCAATGGTTCAAGACCTCCTTCATTGATGCCTGCATCATGTCATCCCACAAGTACAACTGTTAGAAAATTTCTATAGGGGTCTTGACAATGACAACAAAAAGTTCTTGGATTACTCATATGGAGGAATTTCATGTTCTACAACTTTGATAGTTCTTGGAAGTGGTAAAAAGACGTTCTAAAAACCAATCACAGTCAAGAGAGGCCATGGTGGTGCTCTCAAGGTGGCCAAAGCAAAAGAAAATTTTGAAATCAGAAATTGGCTTTGAACATGATAGTCTAAATCATCTTTTAATGCTCATGAGAGAACAAGACAACCACAACAAATTTGACAACAAGTTATATTTAAAAACCTTTTTTCTAAAGCATGCAAGGGAAATGGTCATTTTATTCTATGTTTTTAGCTTATTTATGATGTCTTGGTGAAAAATACACACGCTCACAATGACATTGGTCAAGTTGAGGATATGAATTCAGTTGATAAATCCAAGCCCAAGTCTACTACAACCCCAACCAAATCGAAAATCATTTGTGCTTCTAATATGGCAATCGGGAACATGAGGAAAACACTTCACAATTGAAGGGTTGACAGATGAACAACCATTTTTGGGTCCTTTTAGTTCAAGAACAATAAAAAAAATTTAGGAACCAAGGGAATTATGAAGGAAACATCCAAGACCATGGATACTATCAGGGGCAGTGATAATCTAAATCAAGTGCCATAGATGCAACAAGAAATGGTTCCTTCTTCTCCTTAAGACATGTTTTGCACTATTGGGAAGATTCTTCATCCAACAATCCATGATTGCTAGCTAACAAACAATGTTCTCAAACCAACATGCCAATAAAACATCCATATATTCCCATATGGATTAGCTTTCTACATCTCTATGCCCTCCTGTAGGTGCCTTTGTAGGACATCCATAAAACAACCCAAAGCACCCTGAGTAGTTAAAAACCATTTCCACATGTTCAAGTAACGTGTACTCATATCCACTGGTGCTTCCATTAATAGTTATATAGTTGGAGAGGTATAAGTACAAAGGAAAATTGCTAACACTATTACATATAAGGATGATGATAGAGAGAAAGCACAAATTCATAAAATCTAATTGAAAGTCCCAGTATAAAGTCAAGGCCTCTCTATAAAAAGTGCCTAAACTAGAGATAGCTTGATACTAGGTTATTGAAATTCAAGGAGGATATGAATAAGCTTCATGTACACATCTCATTCTTAGATGTGCTTCCTGAAATCCCCTTTTGGACCAAATACTTGAAGACCCTTCTGAATTGGAAATACACCACTGAATAATATGAAATGGTGAAGCTATATAGGAAAGATTAAGACATAGTCTTGAACAAGATGTCAAATAAATAGAAAGATCACCATTCCTTTAGGATAGCTTGTTATATCGAGGATATTACTTACATGAAAGGGCTAGCTAACTAGGAGCTAGTATAGTCTTGAATAAGATGTCAAATAAATAGAAAGATCACCATTCCTTTAGGATAGCTTGTTATATTGAGGATGTTACTTCAATGAAAGATCTAGCTAACTAAGAGATAGTAATTATATCATGTTATTAAGTCTATGACAGAGAACGGGTTTCACAAATCTACTTCCTATATCTATGAAAATAGCTGACAAATTCCTCTATGAAAAAGTTGATAGGATAACTATAGATGTGTCGATCAGATTGGAAAGGATTTATATGTGTCTTGCGACTTAATAATCATGAACATCAAGAGGATCTTAGATATCCTATCATTTTTTACCACCCCTTAGCTACATCACAAGCCTTGTTAGACTTAGAGGCATCCACACTTCTTTTTATGTTAGAAAAAGAGGCACTAGATGTCTATGTTTTTGTGGGCCCAAAAGGGTCCATTTTCCATGATAAGGTCTTCCTACTTGACTACATTGACAAGTTATCTTACCTCGATAAATATAGTAAGACATCAATAAATACCTTATACATGGCATTGACTTGATAGGAAGTCTTATATTCCAATGTCCCACCAATTATACAACAGTATGAGCATCAAAATACTTATGTAGAAGAACCAAAAGCTGATTTGAGGATGTGAAAGCCAATTCTATTGTTGAGGAGGATATACCAACCCCCTAAGGATTAAAAATGGAGTCATTACTTGAAGGGCTCAGATATGAATACCTTTATGAGTTGTAGGTTTGCCTAGTGATTATAAATTTTGATCATACTCAAATGTAAGAAGATAAGTTATTGGAAGAGCTCAAGAAGGGTACAATATGACAAACCTCACAAATGTTATAAAGGTATTATGCATGCACAATATCCCCGCGTTGGAGGATTACAAGTTGTCCAGGGGCCCTCACTGTAGATTAAATCTTAAAATGAAGGAGTTCTTACTATTAGAAGTTACTAAGCTACTTGTTTCAGGGATCATCTATCATGTTTTATATTCTCCATGGGTGAGTATTGTATAGGTGGAACCTAATAAGGGTGTTACTATAGTGGTTGTGAATGACAAGAATGAGCTTATACTCACTTACAGATTCATTAGGTGGAGGATGTACATTGATTACTGCAAGCTTAACAAGCCCATAAGGAAGGACCACTTCCCTCTTCCCTTCTTTGATTAGGTCTTAGAGTTCTTAACACATCAAGAATTCTTCTATTATCTATATGGGTATTTTGGGTTCTAACAAGTCCCACTACACCTAGATAATAAAGAGAAGACCACTTCCATTTGTCCATGCAATGCATATTCTTTTAAAGGAATGATGTTTGGACTCTGCAATGCTCCAGATACATTTCAGCCTGGCAAGGTATCCATCTTTGTAGGATTGACATAAACTGTTGTGGAGGTGTTCATGGGTGATTTCTCTATCTACAAAGATTCTTTTGACTCTTGCTTGAATCATCACTCACTTCTATTTGCTAGATGTGAAGAGGCTCACTTTGTACAAAATTAGGAGAAGTGTCACTTTATGGTTAAAGAGGGCAAATTTTTTTGTCATAGAGTGAACAATATATGGATTGAGATCGACGAGGCCATGATTCAAGTAATTGAAAAACTATCAGCACTATACATAGTGAAGAAATTCTGAGCTTTCATAGTTCATGTCAGATTCAACAAGAGATTCATAAAGAACTTCTCAAAGATTGCAACTCCACTAACAAATTTATTTTTGATGGATGTAGTTTTTACTTTTGACTCGTTATGTGTAGACAACTTCAAGAATCTAAAGGTTGCTCTAGTTTATACTCCTATTATTTTTGATGCAAGTGGCTATGCTACAGGGATAGTTTTGGGTTAGAGGATTGACAAAAGGCACCATGTGATTAATCGTTCCTCCAAGACAACGGATGAAGCACATCACAACTATGATATTACAAATAAAGAGTTTCTTGTCATATTTAATGCTTTTAATAAACTTATATCTTATCTTGTGGGGTCATAGGTGATATTTTGCATAGACCATGCAACTATTAGGAACCCATTGACAAAGAAGGATGCCAAACCAAGATTGATGAGGTGAATTTTTCTTCTACAAGAGTTTTACTTGAAATTTTGGACAAAAAGGGAAGTAAAAGGTCATAGCAGATCATTTGAGTCACTTACTTACATGGATGGCAAGTTATTCCAATAAACAAAACATTTTATTATGACCAATTCATGAAAATTTCTTCAAATTTTCCCTGGTTTACAGATTATGTGACCTATCTTGACACAAGAGTTTTACATTTGGATTGCAAAGGTCATTCCAAGAAAAATTTCATGCATGGTTTCAAAATCTACTTTTAGTATGACCCATAACTCTTTTGTCAATGGGATCTTCACATATATGTTACAAAATAAGAGAGAATTTGTTCTTAAGAAATTCCTCTCAAATCCAATGGGTGCCTACATGAATGCAACAAGGATAGCCAACAAGGTCCTCCAATGTGGGTTTTAAACTCCCATGTTATTTAAGCATGCATAGAATTTCATCCTACATTGCAATAAATGTTAAAGAAAAGGGATTATATCAAAGAGAGATGAAACTCTCTTAACTTCATGGTAGGATGTAGAAATGTTTAACGTGCAAGGGTGGACTAAACGGGACCATTTTCCTCCTCGTGTGGCTACTCCTACATTCTTGTAGCATTTGATTACATCTCTAAGTGGGTTGAGGCAATCCTCACCACCACATGTGACTCCTAACCCAAGATGAAGTTTCTCAAGGATACTATCTCCCCTAGATTTGAGGTACCTCGTACAGTGATTTTTTATAATGGGCCACACTTATTGGAGAAGAAAATTGAAGCACCGCTGAAGAAGTATGGAGTTCACCATTGTGTAGCATCCTGGAACCATGCACAAACTATAGGACAAGTTTTTAGTTTCAAATAGACAAATCAAGGCCATTCTGGAGAAGACTATGGCACACACTATGAAGAATTGGGCCTTGAAATTGAATGACGCACTGTGGGCATATCAGACTCCTTTCAAGACACCATTGGGACTACACCATTTTTTCTAATATATGTAAAGTCATGCGATCATCTTATGGAGATGGAAAATAAGTAGGGATGGTCTGTGATGGATTGGATTTTTTGTCTTAATTTTGAGGACAAAATTTCTTTTAAGGTGTGTAGGATGAGATGCAGTGAACTTTTAGAGTATGTGGATACCTAATAACATAAGTGAATTCATATATTTAAGTAATATGAAGTGTTCCAAGTGCTTTTTACTAAATATGGATGCCAATTGGTGTTGATATCTCGATTAAGATCCCTAAGTTCATGCCTTTTTGGAGTATTTATTGACAACTTAAATACTTGAGTTTTGTCACCAAATTTGAATATAATGTAGTTTGTGCTAATATAAGACTATGGTTAAATTTTGGTTGCTATTGGAGGTTCCTAGAAGAATTTATTTAGGTTTGAAGTTTGTGAAATGATGTGCATTTTTGGTGTTTGATAGACCTACGTTTCAATAGTTGGAGCCCAAGTTAGGTTGTGACGCACCCTCTAGTTAATGATGTAAGTAGCCACGTATCCTAGATAGTGGAGACCCCATCTCAACCACACATGAAGGACTGACGGCCATGATTATGTCCTCTACCTTACAGTTAGAGCAAGGAAGTAGACTAGTGAAGCCACATGTTTCCCCACCACCTTTGGCCGAGATTGTGGGGTGATAGGGAGATGTAGATGGACAGTTTGATTCAAATTGAGAGAATATTTCTTTTGACCACTTTCACAAGGAAAATAGAGAAGAAAGTAGGAAGATCTCTCCCTCCCCCTTTGCCTCTTCTCCATTAGCAGTTACAATAGAATTGGGAAGAAGGAGTCGGAATAGATCACATATCAGAGGAAATAGAGAAGAGGAAAAGAAAGAGGGTGAGTAGAGGAGTTGAACTAGGGAATTTTCAATCCCATCTGTTGTGAGTTCCATGGCTGATGAAGCCAAGTTTGTTCAAAGGAGAAATGGAGTTTGGAACGGTAGTTGGAGGTTCTTCCACCACTTTTGGAGTCGTCGAGGGGTTCTTGAGGAGCTTGTGGTGCTATTGGAATCTCCAGAGTTGTACGAGGTGGAGAAGAGGCAGTTTTCCTATTTGCTCTACCGTGCCAGAACTGTGGCGAAGCGTTCAAAACATACATCATTAACTAAGCGAAAGCGATCATTAACGGCAGATTACTGAAAATCACTAAACATTTAAACCTTTTGCAAAGAGATACATACACATGAAAACTCTTTTATTAAGAACCAATGTATTTCATTTACATCCTGGTTCATAAGCATATAACATGTACTATCTCTTCTCGAGAATTACATACAATAGTTGCTTTGCCATAATTATACATAAGCAACTCAAAATCTCAAGGTATCAAGCCAAGAACTCTGATCGATGTATTAGAAATACTAACTAGTAACTCCGAGGACCTGAGAGTACAGAGACGACACATAGGACTTTCTATCTACAAGACATGACAGATAGTACACTCAAGTTGAGATGTCACTGCTGTCACTGCTGCTGTTGATGTTCTTCCTCTGTAACATATTCTTAGTCTTCTCCGTGCTTGTCCACCTAAAAATGTTGGATCCCACTGGGGTGAGACAATTGTAATTGCCCCAGCGAGAAATATAACTCTCTGCCAAAAACATTATTATTGCAGTTTAATGGTATAAAACTAGGCAGAGGATAAGCAGTTTAAAGCATTCTCAACTTTTAAGGCATTGCAACTATTTATGATAGAACAATAGATCATATATTCTCTTAATAAGGAATAGGAAGAACATGTATATCATTTATCCATTATATTATACCATCATGTCAAACTTCTCTTGTGACACTCATTATCTTGATATGTCACCCATGAGACATTCTTGTCTCAATCTGTTGGCCTTAGCCAATCTACTAAACAGATAAGGGTTATATCTATCATGTACTCATATATCATTAATACAGACATTGGGTTATTACCAATCCTGTGTCCTCATTACAGGCATTGGGTTATTACCAATCCTGTGTCATCATTACAGGCATTGGGTTATTACCAATCCTGTGTCATCATTACAGGCATTAAGCCACTTCCAGGTATTAGACTCTTCCAAACCTGATTACACCGCCACGCATGGATACTACCAATCCTAATTTCACAGCTAGGAATTGGACTTTAACCAATCTTGATTACACAACCAGACATTGGACTCTAACCAATCCTGAATACACAGCCAGACATTGGACTTTAATCAATCTTGATTACACAGCCAGGCATTGGACTTTAACCAATCCTGATTACATAGCCAGGCATTTGACTTTAACCAATCCTGATTACACAGCCAGGCATTGGACTCTAACCAATCCTGATTACACAGCCAGGCATTGGACTCTAACTAATCCTGATTTCACAGCCAGGCATTGGACTTTAACCAATCCTGATTTCCCAACGAGGCATTGGACTTTAACCAATCTTAATTACATAGCCAGGCATTGGACTCTAACCAATCCTGATTGTGCAGCCAGACATTGGACTTTAACCAATCTTGATTATAGGCATTACACCTCTATTAGGTATATGACTTTAACCAATCCTGATTACATGTAGTACACCTCTGCCAGGTATTGGACTTTAACCAATCCTGATTACAGGCATTACACCTCTGCTAGTTATTGGACTTTAACCAATCCTAATTACAGGCATTACACCTCTTCCAGGTATTGGACTTTAACCAATCCTGATTACACCCCATGTCTGTTTACACAGCACTGGGCACCTCATCCTTTTACTAGCATTAAACTTTGGCCATGCCAATCATACTCAATACATTCTTTATCTATTACAAGTATTCCTCTTTTCTCCACACATGTATAATCCAGGTTTCATTATTATAATTGTATCCTTTTGTTATTTTTATTATATTACTAAGTTTCCATTCCTTGGTTTATTATGAACATTATCATCTCTTATAAGAGACTTTTATAATCATCTTGTTATCTCTCGCTAGGTAACAACTAATCTCATGGCTCACAAAGCCCCATAAAACATCTTGTTACCTCTCACTAGGCAACATCTAACCATATGGCCCATAAGGCCATTAAACATCTTATCACCTATCATTGGGCAACAATAACATATTACCTTATGTAAAACAATAGTAACACCACTATTCCCTCAATATGGTTAGAGATTACTATTCACATTACATTAGGGTTTCTCATGTCCCATTACCCAATTTAGGGTTAGGGTTTCCCCATCTCACATTGCTTAGGATTTCATATTTATCAAATCAACCCTGATATATTGCTCCACACCTCTAGGAGCATCCATTAACACCTTGAGTATTCAATCATGTTTATTACCCTTAACATTTACCATTAAATGATTATCAATAAAAGGTATGAGTTCATTTATCATCCTTATCATGGTATAATTACATCATACTCATTAGTTTGGCTTAACCCCTTTCTCAAGGTATATTAGCCTATACTTATCAAAGTATATTAAACTCATTACATTTCATTGTAACAATTTGCATAACACACTTCATGTGTTTCTTGTCCAAGTATATTGGATTTGAGGTGCATCAAGGTATATCAACCCTGGAATGCTAAAAGTGATATCTATCACATCTTGATGTATCACTTTCCTCATCACTTCCAACTTTCTTGAGTTATCAACTTATCTTGGATTAAGGTATTTCCCATCCTAATACTTTGATCCACTAACCTATCACTCTTACCATGAAGTGCATAGGTCACACACAAGAATAGTCCAACTATCTTCAATGATATGGACTGATCTCAGGGTAAGGCATTTCTTGCTATAAGGTTACCTATAATCAATCACTTTAGGTATTTCCCTTATCAATTTATTAGTCACCATTCCATTATTAGGATTAGGGTCTCCCATAAGATAACCCTTTATTAGGGTTAGGGTTCATTAACCTTCTGGATTAGGGTTTCATGATCTCTTTACTAAGGTTCATAACCTAATCACCACATGATCAATACTCATGTATGAATTCCTTTCTATCATCCTCTAAACTTGATTAGGTTACATCAACCTTTCAATCAAATATATATATATATATATATATATATATATATATATATATATACAACTATGGTTGACATAGTGTATTGAGACATTGCTTTCATAAGCTTGTAGGGTTAACCATTTTAAAGGTACCGATTATCTAGGTACTTTAGGGTTTCAACCTTTGTACCTATCATTGATAATCATTAACATCAACCATTGTATCAATGGATCAATCATCACATTAAGTTTCTAATTGACTTAATCACATTGAAACATCCAAATGTTCTTGACCATTGATGCTCCAAATGGTTTGAAACCGTTTAAGCAAAACAATGATGAAACTGTATGGACAAATCACACTTGAAACCCTTGGGTCTCCAAATGGTTTGAGACCGTTTGGTCTCAAATGGTCTTGAGACCGTTTGATCCCAAACAGTCTTGAGACCGTTTGGACTCTAACGGTCTTAAGACTGTTTGGTCCAAACTCTCTCAAAACCGAATGGACCAAAAAGGTCTTCCATCACTTAATCAATTCAGGGTTTCAATCTGTGGCAACACATCCCATTATCATATAGATAACGAGGTGTTACGCGAAAACGTGCGGAAATCACCATAACCACAGATTATGAAAATACGGGTTAATTAAAACCGATTGCGGAAAACTGATAAACTATGAAACTATTACTTTCCAGTCCTCATCCTGCACAGAAACATGTCATGTATACATACACGAGATCAGATATGTGTTCACAGCTTACTGAAATAGCTGTCCATCCATCACATGGGTTCATCACCTGTTCATGTACATCGTAGCCCGCATCCGGACAACAACATGATATACAAACATCTTCGATCATTCATCGTGAAACATCGTCAAAACACTGCCAAGGACCTGAGAGTACAGGGATGACTCTAGAATCTACTACAAAACATCCAAAACAGCAGCATATCCATCGCTTGCCTTTTACTTCTCTTCAAGCTGCTCAATCGCAACACCACGACCGCGAGCCCGTCTACCTCGACCACCTGAAAACCAGCAGAGTGAGACAATTGAACAATTGTCCCAGCGGGAAACATAACTTTCCACCGCAACTACAGAACCTCAGAGATAGATTATAACAGTAGATAACTAAAAACATATATAACAAGAGCAGTCTATATATATATATATATATATATATATATATATATATATATATATATATATATATATATATATAGCACAGCTATTCTTACTGACAAGCTTACTAGCTGTACAAAAGCATATAACCAGATGTCTTTTAATGAAACATGATTGACAAGATAAGATACATCACTATGTAATATGATTATCAGAACGAGATGTAAATCTACATAACCTGATTATCAAGATAAGATAGGTTGCCACATGACCTGCAAGGTACAACAGAGATATTTACACAAACAAGGCCTCAACCAATGTTTCGTGTTTGATATGATCAATTAATACTAAACGGCTATATTACGTGTTATTATGCCCCGAGGATTTGAATCGTACCATTCAAATCCAACCTCAGGCTGCGAAGCCCAAGACTGGTGCCATACAAGGTCAATGGAAGAGCCGGACTCCACGACCTCCCACCTCGTGGTCAGTACACGAGTACAACACAAGCAGGACCGTAGTCACCTGCTGAAGTGGTCTAAGCCACAGGGTCAGCTCCATAGGCTACCCTCACTCTATCCCGCCTTGGTACAGGTCTCGACGCTAGTAAAACTGAGCCACGGGCCTGTTCACCATGCTCTGAGCCATGAATGCATTCATGCCCTCCACATCACATATCCTGAGCCATGGGCCTGTTCACCATGCTCTATATACGTATCTGAGTCTGTAACCGAAGTTATACTCTTACCTCCTTACTTTAGGCTAGGCGTAACCTCACATATTCAACAATATGCGCTCCGGGTTAACCCGTAGGGGAACCCGTTTCACCATCACCAAGTCCTGATGATGATGGATCTATGGCCAGGGCAAACTACATGATATATTTCACTGTGATTAATTAGTATCTTTTAGATGGATTGCAGGATTCAACCAAGTTATATAACATGCAAGATATAATAGAAAGTAAAGAACATTATATTATTATTGAAACCACATCAACCTGATCCATCACAAGGATCCAACATCACATGTTACCACTTGGCCTCTTGCCAACCATCCAGATCCATCTCAAGGATCATCACATACCATGGGATCTCAATCCCTCATCATGTACTGTCACTGCCTCTTCAAGGCTCACACCAACATCATGGGACCAACACATCATACATACAACCTCATAGAGTAACTATCAAAGTAATGTTACTCATCACATGTGTCACATAGCCCTTTCATGGCTAAAAATCACCTGCATGGTCAAGATACACAATAATCATAGATTCAATCATAAGAAATATGCTATCATCATGAAATGCCATTCAAGATACTTCTATTTATCATTCTTACTCTATTTGCTGATCAAGTGTATAACGTACATCATCATCAAGTCATATCTATACTTATCCTTATCTCAGAACTATATGAATAATCAAGATGTTCAAACATGCAGAACAAGTACTATTGTTGCCACTACCATTATGTCACCATCCACTATCATTGTTATTATCATTATTATCATTATGCAAGCTACTAGTGTAACTAACACCATTCTCTTTTAACAATTAAGTACAAGGATTACTTCATGCATATCATTACTATCATCATTGCCATCATTATTATGATCAACATTATTACTATCATCTTCTTTATTATTAACAAATAGCATAAGGATCACATCATGCATCTTCTTACCATTACCTTCCTCATTATCATCACTACTACCATTATCATCATTACCCACATTATTAGTATTGGCATCATTACTAGTATTAGTACTGTAATTATTGCAAGGCATCATACTCATTATTGTTATCACTAACAAGATACCACCATCGTTTATTGGTGCATAGCTAACCACTTCCTCATCACCAAGGACCGTTACTATATGATTACAAGACTCTCACTATAACTCATCACCGCCCTCACTAAAACCTATCAAGGTCTGTCGGTTGACACCCACTCAACCCTATCGGCCATCACCACCCAAGGCTGTCGCCCAACATGGCTATCGGCCAGCATGGGTGTCGGCCAACATGGCTATCGGCCTGCACCATCAAACCATCAAGAGACTATCATCCACCATGAGGAAGAGGATGTCTCTCAACACAAGAAGAACCATCTCGCCCATCATGCTCACCATATTGACCAACACAAGGATCACCATGTTACACATGGTCTATCGTCCATCAAGAACAAGACCATCATGCCGCCCATCACCACCTTATCAGCCAGCCCTACTCTATCTCACCCTATCTCCCATCACAAGGGCAGGGATATCGCCCAACACCAAGAACAAAGGTGTTGCTCATCACAAGGACCATTTCGCCCAACATGGCCATCATGTCGGCCAACACATCACACTAGCTCATCCTATCGCCCAACATGGTGAACCATGTCGGCCACCACCAAGAACACCACTATGTCGACCATCACAAGAACAAGGGTGTCGCCCAACACACCCAAACCAAGGGAGGATATCACCCAACATGGGTCATCTTCAACCTCCAACTCAAGGAAACTCAAACCCCAGAAAGCAAGGTACACAAAGGAACCTTAAACCCTAGAGAGGAAATCGGCCACCAAAGGAAACTCAAGCAAGGTAAAAGTCTAAGCTACTAATCTGTGAACAAGAACAAGAACAAGAGGTAAAGAAGTTAGGGTTAGAAGTTATGCAACCCGCCTTAAGCTCCAAGCTCCAAGGTACTCCAAGGTCCAAAGCTATCGTCAACCAAGCTCCTCTAGGAAGGTGTATCGGCCACCACTTCAACTCCAAGGGAGTGTATCAGCCAACACAAGCAAGATGGAGAGGGATATCATGCACTCAAGGTGGAGGAGAGACCAAAAGATCAAAGGAGACCAAGGCAAGGAGGAGAGCTACCTATATAGAAGAAAGGGGAGGAGAAACCAAGGTACAACCATGCCAAGTGTCGTCCACCCAAGGGACACTTGTCCTAGGGTTCAAGCCAACACATTAGCACACCAAAAGACACTTGTTCAAGCTAGGCACCAAGTGTCACCAACCAAGGCCAAGCCACATGGGCGACACAAGCAACAACTCCTGCTGGGTGACACAAACAAGCTACTGGGCGACACACCATGGTGTTGGATGTCACAAAGCTTCCTTGGACGACACACACTCACCTTGTACGACACAAGACAAGCCTTGGCCGACACAAGGCTCAAGCAAGCCCAAACAACACATCTCAAGGCCCAAACAAGCTCAACTCAGGCCTAAAGTACTCAAACAACAAGCCCAAGCCTTCCTCTCAACCCTAGAGGAAGCAAAGAGAGAAAAACATCACACAAGATGGAAAACTTGCTCACAAAACCCTAATCTTGGTTTCTTTGCAAGCAACCCCTCGAACTCTCAACAAAGCACAACAAAAACCCTAATCACCACTCAAAGGTGATTAGCAAGCATCAAAGCACCAAGATTAAGCAAAACAAATAGGGTAAACCCTAAACGTAGGTCAGGGTCCTTACAAGCTAACCCCCTTAAGGGATTTCGTCCCCAAAATCCGAAGAGAAAAGCGAGGGATACTTCCTCCTCATCTCTTCCTCAAGCTCCCACGTGGCTTCCTCAACGCCACGTCGCTGCCAAAGAACCTTGACAAGAACCAGATCCTTCCTTTTCAACTTCTTGATCCTTATGTCAAGGATCGCCACTGGACCTTCCTCGTAAGTCACATCTGCATCAAGCTCAACCTCAACTGACTGTATCACTGTACCTGAATCCAGATGACTTTTCTTCAGCATACTGACATGAAACATTGGATGCAACCTGTGCAACTCTGGAGGTAACTCTAACTTGTAAGCTACCTTGCCAACACGTGCTATGACTGAGTAAGGCCCCATATACCTGGGAGCTAACTTACCCTTCCGACCAAACCTTAGCACACCCTTCCACGGCGAGACTTTAAGATACACTTTGTCTCCCACCTGGAACTCTAAAGGTCGTCGACGATTGTCTGCATAAGACTTCTGCCTATCCTGTGCCACTTTCAACTGTTGTTGTATCACCTTGATCTTTTCTGTTGTCTGCTGTACTAACTCAGGACCCAAAAGTTGATATTCACCAGACTCGTACCAACATAAAGGAGATCTGCACTTCCTTCCATACAAAGCTTCATAAGGAGCCATGTCGATGCTCTGCTGATAACTGTTATTGTAGGCAAACTCTATCAAACTCAGATGTACATCCCAGTTGCCTAGAAACTGCAAGACACAAGCTCGAAGAAGATCCTCCAAAATCTGTATAGTCCTTTCAGACTGTCCATCTGTCTATGGGTGAAAAGCTGTACTAAACCTTAATTGCGTTCCCAACGCTCTGTGCAACTGTTCCCAAAAATGACTCGTAAACTGAGGACCTCTGTTAGAAACTATCGTTGCTGGCACACCATGCAAACGTACTATCTCATCAACATATACTCTGGCAAGTTTCTCAGCTGTATACGTCATCTTCACTGGTAGTAAATGGACAGACTTAGTCAATCTGTCCACTATCACCCAAATGGAATCATGATTCCTAGTTGTCCGGGGTAGACCAACTACGAAATCCATGGTTATATGATCCCATTTCCACTCCGGTATCGGCAAAGGTTGCAACGTACCCGCCGACTTCTGATGTTCAACCTTCACTTGCTGACACACCGTACATCTCGCCACGAACTCGGCTACATCTCTTTTCAAACCGGGCCACCAATACAAGTCTTTTAGACTATGATACATCTTGGTGACACCTGGATGCATAGCGTACATCGACGTATGTGCTTCCTCAAGCACCAACTTCCTCATATCATTAGCATCTGGAACTACCATCCTATCATGATAGAAAACTAATCCATCCTCGGACTCATGAAACCCATCACGCTTGTCGCTGCCAAACTCTGATCTAATCAACTGTACCGCATCATCTGTCTGCTTTGCATCCTTGATCTACTGTCTCAACGTAGGCTTAACTTGCATCTGTGTGAAAAGACCAGACAACAAAGAAACTTCCACCTGCACATTCATCTACCACAGAGAAACAAACATATCTCACCTATGGCATACCAGAGAACTCAACTGTGCCTTCTTTGAAGAAAGAGAAGAGGAAGACTTTCTGCTAAGCGCATCAGCTACCACATTTGCCTTACCAGGATGATACTCGATAGTGCAGTCGTAATCATTGATCAACTCCATCCATCGTCGCTGTCGCATTTTCAACTCTTGCTGCGTAAAGATATACTTCAGATTCTTATGATCCGTAAAAATCTGACATACTTCCCCATACAGATAGTGTCTCCAAATCTTTAGCACATGAACCACTGCTGCCAACTCCAAATCATGAGTCGGATAATTCTCCTCATGCTTCTTGAGTTGTCGCGAGGCAAAAGAAACCACATGATCTTCCTGCATCAACACACAACCTAAACCTTTCTTGGAAGCATCACAGAAAACAACATAGCCTTTCCCAGGCTCTGGTAACATCAACACTGGAGCACTGGTCAGCTTCTCCTTAAAACTCTGGAAAGATTGCTGACATCGATCATCCCAAACAAAAGGTACATCCTTCCTAGTCAACTTCGTCATCGGCAACGCGATCACACTGAAGTCCTTGATAAACCTTCGGTAGTATCCTGTGAAACCAAGGAAACTACGAACTTCTGTCGGCGTCTTCGGTTGTTCCCAATCCGCAACGGATTCCACCTTCTTTGGATCTACTTTGACTCCTTCAACAGATATCACATGACCCAAGAAAGTCACTTCTTCCAACCAGAACTCACACTTACTGAACTTGGCATACAACTGATGTTGACGAAGAAGAGTCAACGCTTGACAAAGATGTTGCTCATGCTCTTGCCTGTCCCGATTGTATATCAAGATGTCATCTATAAAAACTACAACAAACTGATCTATGAATGGACAGAATGCTCTGTTCATTAGATCCATGAAAGCTGCAGGTGCATTGGTTAACCCAAACGGCATAACCACAAACTCGAAATGACCATATCTCATCCTGAAAGCTGACTTTGGTATGTCATCCACCTTTATCCTCAACTGATGATATCCAGACCGTAGATCGATCTTCGAAAACACTGTAGCACCACGCAACTGATCAAACAGATCATCTATCCTCGGCAACGGGTACTTATTCTTGATCGTGACCTTGTTCAACTGCCGGTAATCTATACACAACTGCATCGAACCATCCTTCTTCTTAACAAACAACACGGGAGCACCCCACAACGATGTACTTGGTCGGATAAAACCTTTCTCCAACAACTCTTGCAACTGCTTCTTCAACTCTGCCATCTCCGCTGGAGCCATCCTATATGCTGACTGAGCAACTGGCTGCGTTCCAAGAACCAGATTGATCTCGAAATCAATCTCTCGGGGTGGAGGAACACCAGGAAACTCCTCAGGAAACACGTCTGCAAACTCTCGAACCACTGACACCTCCTCAAGACTAGGACCTTTCGCCTTGGTAACCACAACAGTATCCACCACGTGAGCTAAGAACGCCTCACATCCTTGTCGTAACAACTTGTCTGCCACCAAAGCTGATACCAAACATGTCGGAAGAATCTTCCTATCTCCCTAGAAGATCCACTTCTCTCCAGCAACATCAAACATTGCCTGCTTGGAACCGCAGTCCAAGACAACCTTATACCTCTCTAAGGTATCCATCCCAAGGATAACATCGAAACCATGCATATCAAGTGGTATAAGATCCACTTGGATACGATGTCCCAAAAAAGACAAAACACAAGATGGACACTCTTCTCGAAGCAAAGAAGAACCATCAAGAGGGGTTTCTAACAACAAGCTATCCTTCTTACAACTAATAGGTAAACGACAATTTTCAAGCATACTATAGGCGATAAAAGAGTGTGTAGCACTCGGGTCAACCAGAACAAATATAAAGCAAGAAGAAGACATATCAGAATGAAATAATTCCATCTGACCTGTCACCACTCGCGGGTTGACTATCGCCTCCGGCTGACTCATGGCATAGAATCGAGTCGTTGCTTGCTGTCCACGACCTCTGCTTCCTTGAGCAGACGATCCAGCCTGAGACGCTTGACCGCGTCCTCGACCTCTGCTACCACTGGCCTGTGGTCTCTCAGACTTCTGGAAACTCTGCCTCGGCTACTGTGTCACTTTGAAATCTCTATTCGGGCAATGAAGCCTGAAATGCCCAATTTGTCCACAAAGATGACATGACTTGTCCTCAAACCGTGGCCTAGCTGGCCCTGTTACTACCACAGAGGCTGAACTGTGTGCCTTAGACGGTGAAGAAACATAACCTCTCCCCTTACTTGGAGACCACTGAGATGGTACACCAGAACTTCTCATTGCTGATGGTGCTGAAAACCTAGGCTTCTTAAAGCCACCAAACCTTTGTCCTTGAAACTGAGCAGGTCTTTTAAGAGACATAGACTCTCTTTTCTCCCTTACTGTCCTCTCGATCCGTCGAACTGATTCCACGAACGTAGAAAACCGCTCTCGATTCTCCAACGCAGACACCGGAGTCTTCAACTCAGCACTCAAACCCTTCTCGAATCGTCTGATCCGTTCCTCGTCTGTTGCCGCCATGTGAGGACAAAACCTCAACAAGTCCATAAACTTGGCTTCATACTCGGTAATATTCATCGTTCCTTGCCTCAGATTCTCGAACTGACTCACCTTCTCATCCAGGTACGTCTTTGGAAAGTATCTGGCGACGAACTCGCGTCAGAACACTTCCCGACAGATCACCTCACCAGGCCGCTTCTCTTCCTCGATGGTCCACCAGTGACCAGCACTACCTTTCAGAAGGTAGACAACATGATTTACCTTGTCTGCTTCGGGGATGTCAAGGATCCGGAAAGCCTTCTCGAGACTTGTCAGCCACAGATCTGCATCCGCTGGATCAGCCGTTCCTGCATAATCCGAAGCTCCAACTCGGCGAAGCCGCTCGAAGGTCTTCCCAATACCCGATGCTTCTCCATGGGGAACCTGTGCTCGTGGAGGAGGCACTGGTAATCGCTCAACCATGAGATTCATCGTAGCCATTAACTGCCCCATAAGCTGTTGGTAAGCAGGATGTTCAAGTATGGCTGGGTTAAATTGGGGGACCTCAGGCACCCGATCTTCATGTGCTTGTCCATCTTCTCCATCAACAGATGCATCATCACTATACTCAGCAGAGTGTTCTTCATGGTTTCCAGACATCTTGACTTTTCTTCTGCTGAGGGTAGAAGATATTGTAAGAAAACCTGGACACACATAAGAACGACTCAACCTAGTCCTAAATCCCTGTAGACTCAGTGAACCTAAGGCTCTGATACAAAACTTGTGGCAACACATCCCATTATCATACAGATAACGAGGTGTTATGCGAAAACGTGCGGAAATCACCATAACCACAGATTATGAAAATACGGGTTAATTAAAACCGATTGCAGAAAACTGATAAACGATGAAACTATTACTTTCCAGTCCTCATCCTGCACAGACACATGTCATGTATACATACAAGAGATCTGATACGTGTTGACAGCTTACTGAAACAGCTGTCCATCCATCACATGGGTTCATCACCTGTTCATGTACATCGTGGCCCGCATCTGGACAACATCAGGATATACAAACATCTTTGATCATTCATCATGAAACATCGTCAAAACACTACCAAGGACCTGAGAGTACAGGGATGACTCTAGACTCTACTACAAAACATCCAAAACAGCATCATATCCATCGCTTGCCTTTTACTGCTCTTCAAGATGCTCAGCCGCAACACCACGACCACGACCCTGTCTACCTCGACCACCTGAAAACCAACGGAGTGAGACAATTGAACAATTGTCCCAGCGGGAAACATAACTTCCCACCGCAACTACAGAACCTCAGAGATAGATTATAACAACAGATAACTAAAAACAGATATAACAAGAGCAGTATATATATATATATATATATATATATATATATATATATATATATATATATATAGCAAAGTTATTCTTACTGACAAGCTTACTAGCTGTACAAAAGCATATAACCAGATGTCTTTCAATGAAACATGATTGACAAGATAAGATACATCACTATGTAACATGATTATCAGAACGAGATGTAAAGCTACATAACCTGATTATCAAGATAAGACAGGTTGCCACATGACCTGCAAGTTACAACAGAGATATTTACACAAACAAGGCCTCAACCAATGTTTTGTGCTTGATATGATCAATGAATACTAAACGGCTGTATTATGTGTTATTATGCCCCGAGGATTTGAATCGTACCATTCAAATCCAACCTCTGGCTGCGAAGCCAAAGACTGGTGCCATACAAGGTCAATGGAAGAGCCAGACTCCACGACCTCCCACCTCATGGTCAGTACACGAGTACAACACAAGTAGGACCGTAGTCACCTGCTGAAGTGGTCTAAGCCACAGGGTCAGCTCCATAGGCTACCCTCACTCTAGCCCGCCTTGGTATAGGTCTCGGCGCTAGTAAAACTGAGCCACAGGCCTGTTCACCATGCTCTGCGCCATGAACGCATTCATGCTCTCCACATCACATATCCTGAGCCATGGGCCTGTTCACCATGCTCTATATACGTATCTGAGTCTGTAACTGAAGTTACACTCTTACCTCCTTACTTTAGGCTAGGAGTAACCTCACATATTCAACAATATGCGCTCCGGGTTAACCCGTAGGGGAACCCATTTCACCATCACCAAGTCCTGACGATGATGGATCTATGGCCAGGGAAAACTACATGATATATTTCACTGTGATTAATTAGTATCTTTTAGATGGATTGCAGGATTCAACCAAGTTATATAACATGCAAGATATAACAGAAAGTAAAGAACATTATATTATTATTGAAACCACATCAACCTGATCCATCACAAGGATCCAACATCACATGTTACCACTTGGCCTCTTGCCAACCATCCAGATCCATCTAAAGGATCATCACATACCATGGGATCTCAATCCCTCATCATGTACTATCACTGCCTCTTCAAGGCTCACACCAACATCATGGGACCAACACATCATACATACAACCTCATAGAGTAACTATCAAAGTAATGTTACTCATCACATGTGTCACATAGCCCTTTCATGGCTAAACATCACCTGCATGGTTAGGATACACAATAATCATAGATTCAATCATAAGGAATATGCTATCATCATGAAATGCCATTCAAGATACTTCTATTTATCATTCTTACTCTATTTGCTGATCAAGTGTATAACGTACATCATCATCAAGCCATATCTATACTTATCCTTATCTCAAAACTATATGAATAAACAAGATGTTCAAACATGCAGAACAAGTACTATTGTTGCCACTACCATCATGTCACCATCCACTATCATCGTTATTATCATTATTATCATTATGCAAGCTACTAGTGTAACTAACACCATTCTCTTTTAACAATTAAGTACAAGGATTACTTCATGCATATCATTACTATCATCATTGCCATCATTATTATGATCAACATTATTACTATCATCTTCTTTATTATTAACAAATAGCATAAGGATCACATCATGCATCTTCTTACCATTACCTTCCTCATTATCATCACTACTACCATTATCATCATTACCCACATTATTAGTATTGGCATCATTACTAGTATTAGTACTGTAATTATTGCAAGGCATCATACTCATTATTGTTATTACTAACAAGATACCACCATCGTTTATTGGTGCATAGCTAACCACTTCCTCATCACCAAGGACCGTTACTATATGATTACAAGACTCTCACTATAAATCATCACCGCCCTCACTAAAACCTATCAAGGTCTGTCGGTTGACACCCACTCAACCCTATCAGCCATCACCACCCAAGGCTGTCGCCCAACATGGCTATCGGCCAGCATGGGTGTCGACCAACATGGCTATCGGCCTGCACCATCAAACCATCAAGAGACTATCATCCACCATGAGGAAGAGGATGTCTCTCAACACAAGAAGAACCATCTCGCCCATCATGCTCACCATATCGACCAACACAAGGATCACCATGTTACACATGGTCTATCGTCCATCAAGAACAAGACCATCATGCCGCCCATCACCACCTTATCGGCCAGCCCTACTCTAGCTCACCCTATCGTCCATCACAAGGGCAGGGATATCGCCCAACACCAAGAACAAAGGTGTTGCTCATCACAAGGACCATGTCGCCCAACATGGCCATCATGTCGGCCAACACATCACACTAGCTCATCCTATCGCCCAACATGGTGAACCATGTCGGCCAACACCAAGAACACCACTATATCGACCATCACAAGAACAAGAGTGTCGCCCAACACACCCAAACCAAGGGAGGATATCTCCCAACATGGGTCATCTTCAACCTCCAACTCAAGGAAACTCAAACCCCAGAAAGCAAGGTACACAAAGGAACCTTAAACCCTAGAGATGAAATCGGCCACCAAAGGAAACTCAAGCAAGGTACAAGTCTAGGCTACTAATCTGTGAACAAGAACAAGAACAAGAGGTAAAGAAGTTAGGGTTAGAAGTTATGCAACCCGCCTTAAGCTCCAAGCTCCAAGGTACTCCAAGGTCCAAAGCTATCGTCCACCAAGCTCCTCTAGGAAGGTGTATCGGCCACCACTTCAACTCCAAGGGAGTGTATCGGCCACCACAAGCAAGATGGAGAGGGATATCGTGCACTCAAGGTGGAGGAGAGACCAAAATATCAAAGGAGACCAAGGAAAGGAGGAGAGCTACCTATATAGAACAAAGGGGAGGAGAAACCAAGGTACAACCATGCCAAGTGTCGTCCACCCAAGGGACACTTGTCCTAGGGTTCAAGCCAACACATTAGCACACCAAAAGACACTTGTTCAAGCTAGGCACCAAGTGTCACCAACCAAGGCCAAGCCACATGGGCGACACAAGCAACAACTCCTGCTGGGCGACACAAACAAGCTACTGGGCGACACACCATGGTGTTGGACGTCACAAAGCTTCCTTGGATGACACACACTCACCTTGTACGACACAAGACAAGCCTTGGCCGACACAAGGCTCAAGCAAGCCCAAACAACACATCTCAAGGCCTAAACAAGCTCAACTCAGGCCTAAAGAACTCAAACAACAAGCCCAAGCCTTCCTCTCAACCCTAGAGGAAGCAAAGAGAGAAAAACATCACACAAGATGGCAAACTTACACACAAAACCCTAATCTTGGGTTATTTGCAAGCATCCCCTCGAACTCTCAACAAAGCACAACAAAAACCCTAATCACCACTCAAAGGTGATTAGCAAGCATCAAAGCACCAAGATTAAGCAAAACAAATAGGGTAAACCCTAAACGTAGGTCAGGGTCCTTACACAATCATTGAACTATCTATCAACTGAACCACTGATTTATTATTCAATTGAACCATTGAATCACCCTTCAATTAGACCTTCAATAAGGGTTTGGAACCCAATTGAACTAGGGTTTATAATCAGGAGACCATCAATTAGGGTTTTGAAATCGAGGAACCTTTAATGATTAACATTGTGGAACCGATTCAATTGAAAGAAATCAGTCATCATCAAATTATGATATGACCTGACCTCAAATGGTCTTGAGGTCATTTGGATAAACTTCAAATGGTCTTGAGACAGTTTGCCCCATTCATCTTTGAAAATTTGTGAAATTTCATTAGGGTTTAGATCATTGGATTGACCACCAGTTGAACTATTGATTTCATTTCAATTTGCTATCTCTGATCCTTCAATTACTCAACCATACTCAACTCTAGACCTCCAAACGGCCTTGGTAGACCTCCAAACGGTCTTGAGACCGTTTGGTTTAATAAACCCAAAATTTTAAATCAACCAATTGAAATTTCAGCACTTAACCCGATTAGGGTTTCTAATTGGAGGATTGTCCATATATTGAATTAATCAATTGGATCCATTGGATCATCATCCAACATGTACTAGGGTCCTGAACTCAAATGGTCAACCCATTCAAATGGTCAACCCATCCAAATGTTCAACCCATCCAAACGGTTTGTGATCCAAACCTCCAAATGATTTGCAAACTGTTTGGTCTCCAAACGGTTTGGTGAAACTGTTTGGACCAAGGTCTTAAAACCATTTGCCTAGGATATTTTTGAGGTGTGTGCTTAGGATGATGTAATCACCATCAATATATGATCCTTCATATTTTGCTATAAATTTCATGGTGGTTCTATTGGTTTGATCAAGTGAATTTCAAGAAGAACAAATGATCAACAATTGATAAGGAATTGAATGCAATAACAATAGTAAGGGTTCAAGTTATAAAACCCACCTCCAATTGAGCTTCAAAGCTTCAAGCTCACGTAACAAATGGTGGATGAAACTCCTTTCACTATCCCAAGGCTCGTCCTCAAGGTTTGAGTGAAAATGAATGATTAGAATTGAAGATGGGATCGAGATAAGAAGAAATCATGCATTGATTTTCGATTTCCACCATGGAATCAAGGTGAAAGAAGGTCAAAAAGCTTACCAACAGGTTGGTGGCCGTCCTCCTGTTGCTCCAAGCTCCCTTGGTCGTTTGTGCAAGCAAGAAGTGAAGGTGGATTCGAAATTACCCATCCAAGCTATGGATAAAGGAGTATATATGCATTTTTATTAAAATTTATTTTAAGAGAGAGAAAGTAGGGATTATCTCCTCCATTTCCTTGCCACTTTCCCCCTTCCCTTACTTGGATACGAGGATATCTACTTTGCCTCTTATTCCTCTCAATTATCCATGATTTAAAGAAAAGCAAATTAAGCACCTCAGATCATATTATAATAATATCCATAAGTGAGTGGATATTTCTTTTTCTTATAATAATGCGAGTGGGTTCTTCACCTCCTTAAGATATTTTCGTTGCATTTTCAATGCATAAGGACGTCCACATATATGGATTTCAACCAACACAATTTTGGTTGAAGATCACTTCAATTAATATATTTATTTTTGCATTAAATTGAAGTAAAGTTCCAATTATGCTTAAATCTTGATTATTTTAATATCAAGATTCTCTCTCTTCCAAAGTGATTCAAATGAGACACCCCTCTCATTTTCTTTGGTCTACATGATTCCAAGAAACATTAGGGACTCTCTAGAAGTGGTAATTTGCATATTGAACCCTGGGTTTTGGGTAAATTGCACATTACACCAAAACTGGGTTTTAATGCACAAACATTGCTTTGTCAGCTCTTTCTTGGTACTTAGGCTACCACAAGCCATACCTATGCATCATATTCATTCTCATGATGCTTCAACACATGAGGAACATCTTATCATGTAACATTTGCAATTTAACCCCTCAACTTGGGTAATTTGCACTTTAGTCCAACACAAGCAAAACATTATTTCAACATTATTTGAAAAGGACTACAATTAAAACATAAGTTCCTCTTGAGCCTTAATTACTTTCCAAGAAATAAGAGCAAGCATATAATTAACTTTATTAAGTAAAACATCTAGGGTTAAGGTATAACCCAGGTCAGGGATGTTACAAATCATAAACCCCTAACAAGGATTTCATCCCCGAAATCCCAGATAAAAGGAGACAAATATTATTCATTCGTTATATCATCAAGTTTCCATATAACATATCATTGTTATGGAGACACCATAGAACTTTGATCAATACAAAGTCCTTCCACACAAAATTCTCATAGAATCAAATACACAGGACACATACTCCACTGTCCTTTCATTATTGACTGTGGAGTTAATTCTGTGTCAGATAACACTTTTCATATTTAGATAGAGGTTATTTGTTAATTTAATTTGATAAACTTTTCTTTAAATAATTTTTACAATTATTCCTTCAAATAGTTCATTCTCATCAATGTTATGTTTATGGAAAGCATAAACCCCTAACATATGATGTCCATACTACATTAGGTAACTGGACAGATTCCACAGTTAACCATTCCAGGTAACCATCATAAAATAGACTATTATTTCTCAGATACTAGAATTCCTTACCTTGGTATCTAACACATGTGTTGATAACACATCACATCCTCATCTTCATTTTTGTTTATAAGTTGATTTATAATTAAATCAAATTCCTCCGTATTTCAATTAGAATGTGGTAGAAATATCCATGCCACATCTCCTTCTTGATTAGGATTCTTTGGATTGTTTCAGAATGATTACTTGTTCAAAGTAATCAGAAAGATAACAATCTAGATATGTCATACTTACCTTGCCTTCAATAAATGAATACCTGGCCAGGGTATTCAAGAACTTAAATTAGGTAGTATGGATTTATTTTATTTTATGTTTTCATCTCTTTAAATTTTTGATATACTTAATATCTCATATTTTTTTCTGAGTTCCTTTTTCATCTCTTCCCTTCCTTAATGAAGACATAAAAATTTCAAAACATATAAAAGGATATTAAACTGAACACAAGTTTTCATTCTACTTATCTCTTCCTCATATCATCAAAGGATTATACAGATGAACTAAACAACAACTACCTTTCTTATAGTAGGGAATAGAAGATAATTCAAAATAGAAAGTTCTATCTTGACAAGTCTACCTTGTACAAGTTATCTAGTTTCTTGTATTTTGGGTCACCCCATCACTTTCTATTTGGACATTGCCACCTCAGATGTCCTCTCTATCCACATCTATAGCAGGCTCAGAGCCTTTTAGGTGATTGCTGCTTGGGTGCACTACATTGTGGTTGAGTCGGTACTACTGAAATCTTTGATTGTTTAGTACCACCAATTTCTTGTTCCTGTGACTGTTTAGACTTTCTTTTAAGGTCTGTCTCATGTTTCTTTGTCATAGACCCTTCTATCCTTCGAATTGACTCCACAAATGTGGCAAACCTCTATCTACTTTCTCAAAACATTGAATCTTTTCCTCCTCAATAGCAGCCATCTGAGGACAAAATCATAAAAGTTCCATGAACTTAACCTCATATTCACTTATTGACATGGCTCCCTGTCGAATCTTCTCAAACTGTGAGATCTTTTCATCTAAATAAGTCCTTGGAAAATACTTATTGACGAATTCTCGAAGAAATTCCTCCCATCCAACATGTTCATCATTCCTTTTTATTTCTTCTATAGCCCACTAATGTCCAACACTACCCTTCAAAAGATACACAACATGTTTACTTTGTCAGTATCTGGGATACTAAGGATCTTAAATGCTTTTTCTAACTCGGTGAGCCAGAGACCAGCATCTGCTGGGTCAGATGTTCCAGCATATACTATGGCTCTGACACGACGTATTCGTTCAAAGGTCTTACCAGACCCATATCCCTCATTGGAAACTAGTGCCCTAGGTGCCAGTGGTGGCATTCGGTCTTCCATATACTTTAGTGTGGTCATGAGTTTCCCAAAAATATTATGAACATCTGGGTTTCCTCTCATGACTTCATCAACATGGGGATTTTTAGGCACTGGTTCCTCCCTTGCCTGATCCCTTACACCTCCCACTGGTGCAGTAACATTGCTCTCAGCAACGTGTTCCTCATGTTCTCCAGACATCTTGGAGCTATATATCTTCTTTTACATAAGAAGAAGGCACTATAAGATACACTGGGTACACTTAGAATAGACTCGACACCTTAGTCCTATGTCTCTATAGACTCAGCGAACCTAGACCTTTGATACCACTAAATTGTGGTGAAGCGTTCAAAACATACGTTATTAACTAAGCGGAAGCGATCATTAACGGCAGATTACTTAAAATCTCTAAAAATTTAAACCTTTTGCAAAGAGATCCATACACAGGAAAACTCTTTTATCAAGAACCAATGTATTTCATTTACATCCTGGTTCATAAGCATATAACATGTACAATCTCTTCTCAAAAATTTCATACGAAGTTGCTTTGCCAGAATTATACATAAGCAACTCAAAATCTCAAGGCATCAAGCCAAGAACTTAGATCGATGTATTAAAAATACTAACTGCTAACTTCGAGGACCTAAGAGTACAAAGACGACACATAGGACTTCTATCTACAAGACACGACAAACAGTAAACTCAACCTGAGCTGTCACTGCTGCTAGTGATGTTCTTCCTCTACAAGATATTCTTAGTCTTCTTCGTGCTTGTCCACCTAAAAATGTTAGATCCCACGGGGGTGAGACAATTGTAATTGCCCCAGTGAGAGATATAACTCTCTGCCAAAAACATTATTATTCAGTTCAATGGTATAAAACTGGGCAGGGGATAAGCAGTTTAAAGCATTCTCAACTTTTAAAGGATTGCAACTATTTATGATAGAACAACAGATCATCCATTCTCTTAATAAGGAATAGGAAGAACATGTATATCATTTATCCATTATATTATACCATCATGTCAAACTTCTCTTATGACACTCATTATCTTGATATGTCACCCATGAGACATTCTTGTCTCAATCTTTTGGCCTTAGCCAATCTACTAAACAGATAAGGGATTATATCTATCATGTACTCATATATCATTAATACAGGAATTGTGTTATAACCAATCATGTGTCATGATTACAGGCATTGGGTTATTACCAATCCTTTGTCATCATTACAGGCATTGGGTTATTACCAATCCTGTATCATCATTACAGGCATTAAGCCTCTGCCAGGTATTGGACTCTTCTAAACCCGATTACACCGCCAGACATTGGATACTATCAATCCTGATTTCACAACCAGGCATTGGATTTTAACCAATCCTGATTACACAGCCAGGCATTGGACTCTAACCAATCCTGATTACACAGCCAGACATTGGACTTTAACCAATCCTGATTACACAGCCAGACATTGGATTGTAACCAATCCTGATTACATAGCCATGCATTGGACTCTAACCAATCCTGATTACACAGCCATGCATTGTACTCTAACTAATCCTGATTTCACAGCCAAGCATTGGACTTTAACCAATCCTGATTTCACAACCAGGCATTGGACTTTAACCAATCATGATTACACAACCTGGCATTGGACTCTAACCAATCCTAATTTCATAGACAAGTGTTGGACTTTAACCAATCCTGATTACAGGCATTACACCTCTGCCAGGTATTGGACTTTAACCAATCCTGATTACAGGCATTACACCTCTGCCAGGTATTGGACTTTAACCAATCCTGATTACACCCCATATCTGTTTACACAACACTGGGCACCTCATCCTTTTACTAGCATTAAACTTTGGCCATGCCAATCATACTCAATACATTCTTTATGTATTACAATTATTCCTCTTTTCTCCACACATGTATAATCCAGGTTTCATTATTATAATTGTATCCTTTCGTTATTATTATTATATTACTAAGTTTCCATTCCTTGGTTTATTATGAACATTATCATCTCTTACAAGAGACTTTTATAATCATATTTTTACCTCTCACTAGGTAACAACTAATCTCATGGCTCACAAATCCCAATAAAACATCTTGTTACCTCTCACTAGGCAACATCTAACCATATGGCCCATAAGGCCATTAAACATATTATCACCTATCATTGTGCAACAATAACATATTACATTATGTAAAACAATAGTAACACCACTATTCCCTCAATAGGGTTAGAGATTGCTATTCACATTACATTAGGGTTTCTCATGTCCCATTACCCAATTTAGAGTTAGGGTTTTCCCATCTCACATTGCTTAGGATTTCATATTAATCAAATCAACCCTGATATATTGCTCCACACCTCTAGGAGCATCCATTAACACCTTGATTATTCAATCATGTTTATTACCCTTAACATTTACCATTAAATGATTATCAATACAAGGTATGAGTTCATTTCTCATCCTTATCATGGTATAATTACATCATACTCATTAGTTTGGCTTAACCCCTTTCTCAAAGTATATTAGGCTATACTTATCAAAGTATATTAAACTCATTACATTTCATTGTAACAATTTACATAACATACTTCATGTGTTTCATGTCCAAGTATATTGGATTTGAGGTGCATCAAGGTATATCAACCCTAGAATGCTAAAAGTGATATCTATCACATCTTGATGTATCACTTTCCTCATCACTTCCAACTTTCTTGAGTTATCAACTTATCTTGGATTAAGGTATTTCCCATCCTAATACTTTCATCCACTAACCTATCACTCTTACCATGAAGTGCATAGGTCACACACAAGAATAGTCCAACTATCTTCAATAATATGGACTCATCTCAAGTTAAGGCATTGCTTGTTATAAGGTTACCTATAATCAATCACTTTAGATATTTCCCTTATCAATGTATTAGTCCCCATTCCATTATTAGGATTAGGGTCTCCCATACCATCATCCTTTATTAGGGTTAGGGTTCATTAACCTTCTGGATTAGGGTTTCATGATATCTTTACTAAGGATCATAACCTAATCACCACATGATCAATACTCATGTATGAATTCCTTTCCATCATTCTCTAAACCTGATTAGGTTACATCAACCTTTCAATCAAATATATATATACAACTATGGTTGACATAGTGTACTGAGACATTTCTTTCATAAGCTTGTAGGGTTAACCATTTTAAAGGTACTGATTATCTAGGTACTTTAGGGTTTCAACCTTTATACCTATCATTGATAATCATTAACATCAACCATTGGATCAATGGATCAATCATCACCTTAAGTTTCCAATTGACTTAATCACATTGAAACATCCAAATGTTCTTGACCATGATGCTCCAAACGATTTGAAACCGTTTAAGCAAAACAATGATGAAACCGTATGGACAAATCACACTTAAAACCCCTTGGGTCTCCAAATGGTTTGAGACCGTTTGGTCTCAAATGGTCTTGAGACCGTTTGGACTCAAATGGTCTTAAGACTGTTTGGTCCAAACTCTCTCAAAACCGAATGGACCAAAAAGGTCTTCCATCACTTAATAAATTCAGGGTTTCAATCATTGAACCATCTATCAATTGAACCACTGATTTATTATTCAATTGAATCATTGAATCACCCTTCAATTAGACCTTCAATTAGGGTTTGGAACCCAATTGAACTAGGGTTTATAATCACGAGACCATCAATTAGGGTTTTGAAATCGAGGAACCTTCAATGATTAACATTGTGGAACCGATTCAATTGAAATCAATGATTCATCATCAAATTATGATATGACCTGAACTCAAACAATCTTGAGGTCATTTGGATAAACTTCAAATCGTCTTGAGACTGTTTGTCCCATTCATCATTGAAATTTGTGAAATTTCATTAGGGTTTAGATCATTGGATTGACCACCAGTTGAACTATTGATTGCATTTCTATTTGCTATCTCTGATCCATCAATTACTCAAACATACTCAACTCTAGACCTCCAAACGGTCTTGGTTGACCTCCAAATGGTTTTGAGACCGTTTGGGTGACCTCCAAACGGTCTTGAGACCGTTTGGGTTAATCAACTCAAAATTTTATATCAACCAATTGAAATTTCAGCACTTAACCCGATTAGGTTTTCTAATTGGAGGATTGTCCATATATTGAATTAATCAATTGGATCCATTGGATCATCGTCCAACATGTACTAGGGTCCTGACCTCAAATGGCCAACCCATCCAAATGGTTTGGGACCCAAACCTCCAAACGGTTTGCAAACCGTTTGGTCTCCAAGCGGTTTGGTGAAACCGTTTGGACCAAGGTCTTAAAACCATTTGCCTAGGATATTTTTGAGGTGTGTGCTTAGGATGATGTCATCACCATCAAGATACGATCCTTCATATTTTGCTGCAAATTTCATGGTGTTTCTATTGGTTTGATCAAGTGAATTTCAAGAAGAATAAATGATCAACAATTGATAAGGAATTGAATGCAATAACAATAGTAAGGGTTCAAGTTATAAAACCTGTCTCCAATTGAGCTTCAAAGCTTCAAGCTCACGTAAACAATGGTGGATGCAACTCCTTTCACTATCACAAGGATCATCCCCAAGCTTTGAGTGAAAAGGAATGGTTAGAATTGAAGATGGGATCGAGATAAGAAGAAATCATGCATTGATTTTCGATTTCCACCATGGAATCAAGGTGAAAGTTGGTCAAGAAGCTTACCAACAGGTTGGGGGTCATCCTCCTGTTTCTCCAAGCTCTCTTGGTCGTTTTTGCAAGCAAGAAGTGAAGGTGAATTCGAAATTACCCATCCAAGCTATGGATAAAGGAGTATATATGCATTTTTATTAAAATTTATTTTAAGAGAGAGAAAGTAGGGATTATCTCCTCCATTTCCTTGCCACTTTCCCCCTTCCCTTCCTTGGTTATGAGGCTATATCCTTTGCCTCTTATTCCTCTCAATTATCCATGATTTAAAGAAAAGCAAATTAAGCACCTTGGATCATATTATAATAATATCCATAAGTGAGTGGATATTTCTTTTTCTTATAATAATGTGAGTGGTTCTTCACCTCCTTAATATATTTTCATTGCCTTTGCAATGCATAAGGACGTACACATATATGGATTTCAACCAACACAATTTTGGTTGAAGAACACTTTAATTAATATATTTATTTTTGCATTAAATTGAAGTAAAGTTCCAATTATGCTTAAATCTTGATTATTTTAATATCAGGATTCTCTCTCTTCCAAAGTGATTCAAATGAGACGACCCTCTCATTTTATTTGCTCTACATGATGCCAAGAAACATTAGGGACTCTATAGAAGTGGTAATTTGCATATTGAACCCTAGGTTTTGGGTAAATTGCACATTACACCAAAACTGGGTTTTAATGCACAAACATTGCTTTATCAGCTCTTTCTTAGTACTCAGGATACCACAAGCCATACCTCTGCATCATCTTCATTCTCATGATGCTTCAACACATGTGGAACATTTTATCATGTAACATTTGCAATTTAACCCCTCAACTTGGGTAATTTTCACTCTAGTCCAACACAAGCAAAACATTATTTCAACATTATTCGAAAAGGACTAAAATTGAAACATAAGTTCCTCTTGAGCCTTAATTACTTTGCAAGAAATAAGAGCAAACATATAATTAACTTCATTAAGTAAAACATCTATGGTTAAGGTATAACCCAGGTCAGGGATGTTATAAGAACCAAGCGGCAGAGAGCTCAAGGAAACATAGATCCTTGAGTAATGGAGCACCGAGACCTTATCATTCCGGTGAAGTAGTAAAGCCTTACACCAAAGGAAGAGGAAAACGATGGTGAGGTGGCACTGCTGGAGGTTGGTTGCTTGCCAAAGTTTGACCAGGAGGCAACGCTCACACCTTGCATGGAGCAACCAATCCATAAGAATGCGTGAATGAGAGACAGAGAGGACCAATTGGTCCATCCATTGAACCAGGTGACCCAATCAGTAGACCAAGTGACCCCGTGAATCAGACCAACTAATGCAAGCAAGAAGGTGCGCCAACCCTAGAGCCACGTGGTGACACCTTATTGGCTCGCAAATGGTAATTACCCTAGAAATATGCAGATCTCCAATAAATTAATGAAAATATCCCAACACAAGTAAGATATCGAAATTCTCAAAAAAAAAAGTAGAACCACATGAAGTGATAGATCAGGCTTTTGATTCACTAATATCAGTGATATCATGTAAGTTGTGAAATGCTTATCTCATGGATAATAAATATCAAACAATTACGTAAAATTATGATAAAGTGTTATTAGATCCATATTCATGTTTATAACCCATTTATGGTCAGTGCTTATGATGTTGATCCATGAAATCAAGTAATTTTCTCCATATGGCTAATTAGGTCTAATAACCCTAATTTATGTGCAATAATTACAAAGATGCTCAAGAAATATTGGAAATTTCAGAGTAAGCTCATATCAGTAACTAGAAGCTAATATGTAAGTTTGATATCAGTTAGATACACATAATTCATGTTATATGAAAATGACCCTTAATACATGTGTTGGAACCCTAATATGATTAATGATTGTGACATAGTGTTAATATGTCACCTAATGATGGAAACCATGATTATGGCATCAATAATATGAGGCAATAATATGGAATAGGACATCAATAAGATAATTCCCAGAAGATAAGACAAGTAATGATGGGAATATCCTAATAAACTAAGATAAACCCTAGAATGGACATAATTAGGGTTTAGAGGAGATACAAAGTAATGGTGAATCTGATGATGGTACATGTGATCTTTTCTTAGCTAGGGGTTTGACCAAGATATAGTTGACATGAGGATATATCTAATATGAGGAATGTGATTAGATTATCTTAGTTGAAGGTACATCCTTACCTCTTACTTGGCCTACTATTTAGTATGGTTGCATTATATGTGTAGTAAAATACTTGGCATATGATATTGGATGAAATGATTGTTCTTGTATGATATGTTTCTTATTTTTCCATACTATTGCTACAAAAACATGAAATGTAATATATTTTTCCCATTATATCTCAACACTTCAATTCTTTGGCAGTCAAGTGTTGGAAATAAAGTACTTCAACCATTTGGTAGTCAAGTCCTTGAAAGTGATCCAACTCTTTGGTAGTCTGATCAAATTATGAAATGATCCAACTGTTTGGTAGTCTGATCTCATTAGGAAATGATCCAACTCTTTGGTAGTTGATTATAAGGCCTTCAATGCATTCAACCATCAACGGTCAATGCATGGATGATATAATGGAAAATGTGCCTAAAATATGTGTTCTCTTTTGGTAATAAATATCTTTATTGCAAGTATATGCTTTTACTTATATTTGTTTATTACTACCAAGTATTAGTTTTATCTTATTTCCAAGTCTTTGTAATGGGAGGTATATGAAAGACATATAGGCATACCAAATACAATATTCTTGAATATTGTGTTGATATGTACCACATGTAATATTTGTTTAGGTTGTAAACATATGATTTTGAAGAACCAGGATAGTTGAGAGTTGTGTGTCGAGATGATGTACATGTGGACTTATTGTCTTAAGTTCATGTTGTTTAGTGGTAGTACATGTATATGTAAAAGTTCAATGTTCAACATGTAATATCAAATGTTGTAACAGTTCATTTTATAATTATATATTGAATGGTGAACATATGTTGTATGGTTTTGTTTTTTCTCATGTGCATGTGCTACTATTGTTTCGTTTTGACTTCCTCTGAATTTTTTCTTCTTAGCCTAGTGTGGGGTGTTTAAATTGGGATTCTCACTGAGGTGAGGTATCAATTTGGACGTCACACATAAGATTAAGTTTTAGAAAATCATGGGACGTCATAGGTGGTATCAGAGCATGAACAATAGCAAATCCTGGCATTTGCTTGTTATGCTACTGAAACTAAAGAAAACCTTAAACTTAATAATCTTTAGGGTTAGATTACTCATCTTTTAGAGACTACATCTGACCTAGCCTCAAGGCTAGCACCTAGATGTCTGTGAACTAGTTTTAGACTAGTGCTTTTCATATAGGAAGTCCTAACATGTCATTATTTCTTAATAATGTATTGGTATGGGATGTTGCATTATTTGGAGATAATGTGCATCAAGGGAAGAAAAACCCTAGACATATGGCGCTCATTATCTAGAGTAGCTACACTAGTCTACACCATGTTCTCACCCTTTTCACTAGTTTTCATGGAACTATACTCTCTACTATGTGTTGGACACTCATTTTCTAGATTTGGTTTTATGATTCCAATCAGATCGAACCTCGACAGTATTCTTTGATGTTTGTTTTATCAGAGAAAAACTATATAACATTTTATCATATATGTAAGTATTACAAAATTGTATCCCCACACATGTACGAGTAGGAAGTGGTCATGCAACCTAAGTGAAAGTGAATGACATCAGTCTAGAAGAGAGAGTAGTTCTAGATTAGATGTCTAAATCCTTGTTGGAATATGCAATATATGTAATAGATGAAATATGTTTAGATGATTGATATAAGCCATATATCAATGATATAAGATGAATTGTGATGATACATGTTTTTCTTTGAAGATCTAGGTTCTAATTTGAGGATTTGAGATAAGTCTTGATGATGCAAGTACATGAGGTTTTCTTAGTTAAGATAAGCTAAGACAAGACATAAATTGGCAAGAGCCTCAAGTTATTATATAAAGGAGGACCTCTAGTGTTAGGACCTATTATAGGTTTAACTCTAGAGAGAGTGAGACCCAGAGGGAGAAGGTTAGATAACCTAAACTCCAATATATGATAAATATGAGAAATATGTGATATGGTATGTCGTAAACTAGACTATTCCTACGTGAATGACTTGAGTTGCTCTATGTGTGATTCCTATAGTCTTATTGAACTCAAGATGTCCTTGAGAGGACCAAACCCTAGAGTCAGGGAGAGGTTGTCCATATATGTATCTGTGAACATGAATATGAGTACCTACCATCTAGGTTAGGGCAATGGAGTCCCAAGACCCTAAGGGAGGTTTGAAATGCTAGTATTGTAAGGCCCCTAAACTTTGTTAATGAGTTGAATAAGATTAATTATCATAATTTAATTCTTATAACCCTAATATAACCTTGTGATGTGATTTGAAATTATAATACAAGCTTATGTTTCAAATTTGGTCCAATTTGGACACTGGTTGAGCAAGTTATGCACATTTTGGACTTTTCTGCAATTTACCCAATTGAGAGGTCTTATTTGCAATTTATCACTTGTATGATGTTCCTTGGATATTCTATCATCATTCTTGAGCTTTTTGAGACATGGGGCACATATTTAAACCTTGGTTTGAAGGTGTTTTCTCCAAGGGTATTTTAGGGTTTATCCCTTCATGGATGAGCTACCTTTAGTAGCTATCAACTAGTGAGTTATTTATTTTTCTTGGAAATTCAAGAAATGAGGGATAAGAATGTCTATATGGATGGTGAGGGAGCTTATTTTGTGTGTGCTTGTATATTCTTAATAGTTTAAGGACATGGACACTTGGAAAGATATTAGAACTTCAACTTTTACTTTTTCTTTATCTTAAAGTTTGATATTCTTATCCCTAAGCACCAAAATGAGCCATTTTCTCTCCACCACTTCTCTCCTTATACAAATCTCATCCTCCGTCTATTCTACTGCGAATTTTCTATCCAAGGAAGAAGAAAGAGGGGACCTTCTTGGAAAAAGAATCTAGGGTTGCAATTGACTTCTTGTTAGGGTTTAAAAAGCTTCCTTCTAGTGATCTTAACCTAAACAAGTAAGAATCCCCTTCTTTCCTCCATTTATTTCTTTTTTTATCCTTCCTCCTATATTTCTCCAGGTCATAACCTTTCTGTACCATGGTATAAATTGCTCTAAATCTCTAAAACCCTACCTTTCTTGCTCCTTATGCTTAGGGTTTGCTCATTTGATGAAGAGAGGTGCTAGATGGACGAATTCATAGATTATGATTGGATTTTCTACCCTAATTGCTCGAGTTTTCTTATGTGTGGGAGTTTAACTTCTCATTTGAGGGAAGTTGTATAACTTTTTCCACGTTTATTGCTTACCATAAGCTTGCTAGCTCATGTTCTTGCTTGAAAATGATGATTCTTGCACTAAAAAGCTATGCTTGACTTGGATTTCGATTTTTATAATGTTCCCTGTTCTGATTTAAGTTCTAGATGAACCTGTGATCATTTTTACATTATTAATAAGGTATAATATGACTTGGATCAGGTTGGTTGGGCAACCTATGGTGCTAAGCACCTATCAACCAATGGTCAATTTTAGGGTTTAAAGCTGATTTCTTCTATAAACCCATGGCCCGATGATGGTACCATTGCAACAACCCTATGGTGTTGTCTTCATGACAACTTATGGTTGAGACAAAAGGTGCCAGATAATGGTGACAACCTATGGTCACCCCCTTAGGTCAGGTTTTGGATCAAGTAGAAGTTTAATGATCAACCATTAAGTACCGTACTGATGCTATCAATCAATAATGACATTAGCTTAATATTTGATGCTGATTAATGAATATAGTGTTGATCTAACAATATATGGTGATTTAATGGTCACTAATGATGGTGGATCAGGTCTCTACAACGTATGTTGAGTTAAGCATTGTAGTTGTAGCATCAATATAGCCTTAGACCAATGGTTTCTTGGGTCACTTGATGCAATGGTCGGACCTAACTGTAATTGATGGTTTTAACATATGAACTTGACCCAATGGTCAAGATCTACTATTTATTCCTCCAATAAAGTGGAATGATGGATAATGTAATATGTTGGTCTTAATAATGTGATTTAGATGGTTTCCTTTATATGATCAACTTAAGGAGCTTAATTATTGACAATGGATGACTTGTTTTAAATGAACAGTCGATTGTGGAAATTACCCTACTCTTAATGGAACTTTTTGTGTTGTTAATCAAGGGATATATCGGGTTCAATGGTGACCCTTTCTAGAGATTAAATCAAGGACTTCATATGTGGTTTATCCAAGGTGTTTACTTATGTAAACAACCAATGGTCTTACCTTTTAAACATCCAATGGTACTGGGTGACATTGTGGTATGGTGATATGGGTTGAATGATGATGGAACAAATGGAGGGTTACCCTTAACAAGGTAGTCTTACCTATACACTCATATGAAACAAAGGGGTGATAACCATATTGTGTAGATATGTAACCCTAATGATGTATATCTTATTATACCTAGAAATAATATAACTAAATGATGGTAATTGGGTATGAATAGTCCTTGAATGACTAATGGAATCATGCGATACTCTCTTATTGTTGTTGAAACCCTAGTATGCTATAACCTGATGGTTACATCTTGATTTATGTGTGGGTTCATACTTGAGAATAGAATGGAATGTGATGGTGATGCTTCACCTTATGAATCCATGATCCAATGGGGATGTTGTGAGTTAGGGTTTGGGTATAAGTGATGATTAGTAACATTTGATATAATTTATCATGTTGAACCTAACTCTAATGCAAATAGATAAATATGAGTATTCATGTTTAACATTTTTATATGATGGAATGATGGTGGAATAACCTCCTTAATATGATCATAACCTGAATATGTAAATTGGTGGTTATCATAGCCGCATGGTTGATACTTTATTTTGCTAAACATGTGCATTATGAATATGATGAGGGTTATATGTAAGTGATGTTGTTGAGCCTTATTATAAGGCAGGAAAAGATAATGATGATCTTGCAGGGAATAATATGATGGTCTCAATGACCTTTGGGCATGGTTGATCCCTAAATGAGGTGTAATCCTCTTGTGCTGATAATGGTTGATACTGTGTGCGATTGTGAAAAGGATTTATATCATGTGATAGTATGATGGTCTTAATGACCTTTGGGCATGGTTGAGCCTTGAATGAGGTGTAATCCTATTATGTTGATAAGGGTTGATACCCTATGATATTTTGAAAAAGATTTATATCTTGTGATAGTATGATGACTAGTGTGGTCTCATGAATGTCAATTGAATAGTACCATGTGATGATGAGATGAGAAATTATGTTTCACACGTTTTATATCTTTTCAAAGTTGTGATATTTATATGCTTACTAGAAATGAATTAGGGTTTGTATGTCAACTTGTTTGATGCAGCCTTAATATACCCAATTGGCATAACTAATCAAGTGCAACTCTAATCATGTAGTGCCCTATGCCGTCGAACCATCTTTAGTGTCAGAACTTGCTAGATGGTGAAATGAGTATTCCAAAGGGAAACGCAGAGCGCATACTATTGAGTATGTGGGGGTGACAGGTTGAGGATATATCCTTGTCATCCACAATGCAGATTGTGGAGTTTGGCTATGGTCATGCCTCATACATATGGTGTGATTGAGAACGGCTGCGGTCGTGTCTTAGTAATTATAAGATGATGTGATTAGAGGACAACTGCGGTTGTACCTCAGTGATTGGGTTTGAATACCCTAGATGCTAGTGCCGTCACCTGTACCAAGGTGGGCTAGTTACATGACTATGTGTTGTTGTAGTGGCAACTTTGACTGATATATCACTGCCTTTTTACTCGTACTGACCGAGGGGAAGAGATCTTAGGATATCGACACTCCTAGATCTTATACAGAACCGAATAGCCCTTCACTGGGGTCGGTTGGACTTTGAATGATACGATTCAAATTCCCCAGCGCATAATAAAAGATGTAATACAACTGTGTAGCATATTTGTTTAGGGTTATACACAATGTTTCACATTGGATGATAACCCTTGTTTGTTATCTTTACATAAAGATGATGCTTAGTGCAATTAAGAGATAGTATATACACTTAGGTTGTGGATATCGTTGAGATTGTAGATGCGTACATATAGTATCTATGCTTGTGTTGATAACTATACTACTACTGCTGATTATAATCATGTTGTTAGCTATCTCATCTTGTTAGTTATGTTTAGCATGCTAGCCATGCCTTTGTAACTAGAGATGCATATACTACTAAACATGTTTATCCATATAGTTGTGCTTATGTTGTAGCTCTTATTATGACGTTGATATGTTCAACTTTTTAGACATACTGATGTTGTTAGCTATGAATATGATACTAGATTTATTCATGATGTTAGAGATGCTCATGTTGCTAGACTCCTTACACTGTTAATAGGGATATGAGAATGGTCTGGCTAATGAAGATAGTTATTATCATCTCCTTTGTGTATTTTGTTAATTTTCTTAATTTTTTTATTACTTAAAAATGTTGTAATCAATAAACGTTGCTGGAGGTTATATCTATTGCTCGGACATGGGTCTCACCCTTGTGGTTTGCCACATTTTTTTAGGTAATCGGAAGTGACAAAAACAAACATGTGGCAGAAAATAGGAGCTATAGTAATGAATCTTCGAGAAAGTTGATTAGATTTCTGGTGTGTCCTAGATTCGTCTCTATACTCTTAGGTCTGGGCAGGAAAAGTTTGTATATGGTGTTTCAAACAAATCAAAATTTTGTTAGCATGTTAATGTTTTTTGTGTGGCACATACAAGTATTGTTCTCCTATGTATATATGTTGTGGTTAAGGTGATAAAACAATTTGTATCAAATTCTTGGCATAGTATGGATATAAGAAAGATGTTGGGCTCTTATGCAAATGCTTTTGAGTGGGTGCTGACATTGAAATCAGTTTTAATTTACCCATATTTTTTGGTATGTTATTAATTAGTGATTGATTTGTCTTTATGTTTTGAGCAATCTTGTTTAGTGTAACATGTTCTCACAAGTTGGTATCAGAGCTTTAGGTTCACTGAGTCTACAGGGACACTAGGACTTAGGGCTAGGATGATGTCAAAATAAGGAATATGACAAAAATATGGTGCATATTGCCTAATCTCATTATTTGGGTGCCCTGGCCAATTATTGAAGAAACGATAAATATGGAACTCTTAGATTGTTATCTTTTTTATTACTCTGATCAAGTAGTCATTTTGAGACAATCTAAAGAGCATAATGAAAAAGAAATCATGGTGTGAATATCTCAATCATACCTTAAAGAAGATGAGAATTGCATCATTATCTATCAAAACTTGAATGTTTGGTAGCTAAAGAAAAAGACACAACACCGAGAAATCTAAATCTAAATACAAATAAGCAAAAAAGGAGTTCTTGAAGATGTGATACAGAAGATAATAAAGTAAAAGACAGATAAGTCTATGTTGATAAAGTGATTCAAGGTATGAAATCCACATGAGATGGAGAGAACTCCTATAATAAGTACAAAATGAGAAGATGAATGGGAACAATGAAAAAGGAATAAGGTGGAACCTGAGTTAATCTCAGACCAACCTATGTGTGTAAGAAAGTGTTTATGTAAAATCAGCATGGCATGTGAAAGAAATTAAGGGAGGTGATCCCTGCTTAACGAAGAAAATGAAGAATATGATGATTTACCTGTTGATAAGTGGATGAAAAACATAATAAAATAAGAAAACATACACTAGTGGGATAAATAGACATCAAGGAAGGAGTAAAGTGATATGTTAATCATTATGATTCCTATGCTAATGGCAAGGAACCCGAAATGAAAAAAGTAAAATGATACATAAGAAGTTGTAACCTGCATAATGAAAATAGAATTGGTTACCTTTTTGATAGTGACCCTTGAAAAATACTACTATGGTATGAGAAGTGTGTTTCACTTTGTGTCTTTATTTTCTATGGGAGAGCTTTCAAGTGGATCATTGCCACTTGGTATGTGTGGATTTATTGTAAACCTGAGGGTGGATAGCTTATTATAGCATAAGGTTGTTTGGAATATGGTTCCAAGATCATAAAGTTTGTGATGATTTTGCTTTTGACCCTTCCAATAATTTGGAAGACTCCTCTTATATCTCTTGATATTTGTTATGTTGGTAAAAGTAGATGATATAAGGATGTGAGTTCCTTATAGCACATGAGGTGGATACCAAGGTAATGAATCCTAGTATCCAATATGTATCAATAATATGAGAAATATGTGAAGGTTGGAGATGTTTATTAAATGAACATTCCAAGTATTCCTCTCCTATATATATATATATATATATATATATATATATAGAGAGAGAGAGAGAGAGAGAGAGAGAGAGAGAGAGAGTTGATGATGAACCTATAAATGTTGTTTGAAAGGAAAAACAAAAGTGATTCTATAATGTTGTGTATTGTTCAATGATAGCTGGGCAAGACCATTATCAAGGATAGTTGTTTGTTGGTCAATAGATATGATCAAATATCAATGCATAAGAGTTCAATTGGATGAAATAATTCACATGACCATGATGAGTTAAGAGTTATGTCCTTTAGACTAACCAATGTACAAATAGAATTTATTTAATAGGAGGAACAGAGTGTTCCAGTCATGCCCTACAAGTTATATCAAGCTTTGAATTATGACATGTCAAAGTACTTCAAATATGGTCAATAATATGATCAATAGTTCTTCAAAATCCTTAGGGTTTCCGAAGCAGCAATAGCTATGAGACAAGTTGAACAAGAGTGAGATGGGGTTGATTAAATATCTTTATGGGATCATGATATGTCTTCTAAGTAGGTTGTGTAAATCCTAGTAAGGTGAAGATAGTGTTGCTGTTTCACCCCTAACAAGGTTGACTACAAATGATGTTTCCTTGTATGGAATGACAGGTGCCTGTGTCATCATTTCTTTTGATGCTGAAAAAGAACTGACAAGAGTTCTAGTGTCAGTGTATCTAAAAAAAAGGATGGATGCATTGCCTTTTTTTAATGCTTCAAGGAATGGTATGGGACACATGGCATGACCGGTGAAAAGCTAACAAGTATGAATTTTGAGTAATGTGTTGATACAATAGATATAATTTTAGGATGATAGCTACAATTTAAAGTTGAACATTACTACTAGAGTTGTACACATGACACAACAAGTTTCTACATTCCATATTGAGAATGTCTTCTTAGGTGGGGTTTTTTGTGTTGACCCAAGAGGAGATATGTATGAATGATGTGACATCACCATGATATGTAAGTAACCATGTGAAGGTAATAGGATGAGGTGAAAAGGAAGTATCCATCTTTGTTTACCTTGGATTTTTGGGGCAAAATCCCTACTAGGGGTTTATAGTTGTAAGGCCCCTAAACTTGCTTAATGAGTTGAATAATCTTAATTATCATAATTGAATTATTATAACACTAATATAACCTTGTTATATGCTTTGAAATCATAATACAAGCTTAAGTTTCAAATTTGGTCCAATTTGGACACTGGTTGAGTAAGTTATACAATTTTATGTACATGTTGGACTTTTATGCAATTTACCCAATTGAGAGGTTTTCTTTGAAATTTACCACTTGCATTATGTTTCTTGGATATTATATCATCATTATTGATATTTTTGAGACATGGTGCACCTTTTTAAACCTTGGTTTGAAGGTGTTTTCTCCAAGGGTATTTTAGGGTTTACCCCTTCATGGATGAGCTACCTTTAGTAGCTATCAACTAGTGAGTTATTTGTTTTTCTTGGAAATTCAAGAAACGAGGTATAAGCATGTATCTATGGACGGTGGGGGAGATTCTTGTGTGTGTTCTTGTATATTCTTAATAGTTTAAGGCCATGGACACTTGGAAAGATACTAGAACTTCAACTTTTTCTTTTTCTTTATCTTAAAGTTTCATATACTTATCCCTCAGCACCAAAAGAGCCATTTTCTCTCCACAACTTCCCTCCTTATAAAAACCTCATCCTCCATCTGTGCTGTTGTGAATTTCATGTCCAAGGAAGAAGAAAGAGGGGACATTTTTGGAAAAAGAATCTAGGGTTGCAATTGGCTTCCTTTTAGGGTTTAAAAAGCTTCCTTCTAGTGATATTGACCTAAAAGAGTAAAACTCACCTTCTTTCCTCTGTTTATTTCTTTTTTATCTTTCCTCCTACCTTTCTATAGGTCGGAACCTTTCTGTCATATGGTAAAAATTGCTCTAAAGCTCTACAATCCTACCTTTCTTGCTCCTTATGCTTAGGGTTTGCTCATTTGATGAAGAAAGGTGCTAGATGGATGAGTTCACAGTTTATGATTGGATTTTATACCCTACCTGCTCATGTTTTCTGATGTTTCAGAGTTTAAATTCTCATTAGAGGCAAGTTTTATAACTTGCTCCACGTTTATTGCTTACCATAAGCTTGCTAGCTCATGTTCTTGCTTGAAAATGATGATTGATGCACTAAAACGCTATGCTGGACTTGGATTTCGATTTTTATAATGTTCCTTGTTCTGATTTCAGTTCTAGATGAACCTATGATCATGGTTGCATTATTCCTAAGGTATAATATGACTTGGATCTGGTTTGTTTGACAACCTATGGTGCTAAGCACCTATCAACCAATGGTCAGTTTTAGGGTTTAAAGCTGATTTCTTCTATAAACCCATGACCCGATGATGGTACCATTGCAACAACCCTATGCTTTTATCTTCATGACAACTAATGGTCGAGATCAAAGGTGTCATATGATGGTGACAACCTATGTTAACCCCCTTAGGTCAGGTTTTGGATCAATTAGAAGTTTAATGATCAACCATTAAGTACCCTACTGATGTTATCAATCAATGATGACATTAGCTTAATATTTGATGTTGATTAATGAATATAGTGTTGATATAACAACCTATGGTGATTTAATGGTCGCTAATGATGGTGTATCAGGTCTCTACAACCTATGTTGAGTTAAGCATTGTAGTTGTAGCATCAATTAAGCCTTAGACCAATGGTTTCTTGGGTCACTTGATGCAATGGTCAGACCTATACTGTAATTGATAGTTTTAACATATGAACTTGACCCAATGGTCAAGATCCTCCAATAACGTCGAATGATGGATAATGTAATATTTTGGTCCTAATAATGTGATTTAGATGGTTTCCTTTATATGATCAACTTAAGGAGCTTACTTGTTGACGATGGATGGCATGTTTTAAATGAATAGTCGATTGTGGATATTACCCTACTCTCAATGGAACTTTTTGTGTTGTTAATCAAGGGATGTCTAGGGTTAAATGGTGACTCTTTCTAGAACACAAGTAAAGGAATTCATAGGTGGTTTATCCAAGGTGTTTATTTATGTAAACAACCAATGGTCATACCTTTTAAACATCCAATGGTACTGTGTGACATTGTGGTATGGTGATATGGGTTGAATGATGATGGAGAAAATGGAGGGTTACCCTTGACAAGGTAGTCTTACATACTCACTCATATTAATAGAAGGGATGATAACCATATTGTGTGGATATGTAACGCTAGTGATGTATATATTTTTATACCTAGCTTTAATATAACTAAATGATGGTAATTGGATATGAATAGTCCTTGAATGACTAATGCAATCATGGGGTACTCTCTTATTATTGTTGAAACCCTAGTATGCTATAACTCGATGGTTACATCTTGATTTATGTGTGGGTTCATACTTGAGAATAGTATGGAATGTGATGGTGATGCTTCACCTTGTGCATCCATGATCCAATGGGGATGTCGTGAGTTAGGGTTTGGGTATAAGTGTTGATTAGTAACATTGATATAATTTATCATGTTGAACCTAATTCTAATGAAAATAGATAAAGATGAGTATTCATGTTTAACATTCTTATATGATGGAATGATGGTGGAATAGCCTACTTAATATGATCATAACCTTAATATGTTAATTGGTGGTTATCATAGCGGCATAATTGATACTTTCTTTTGCTAAACATGTGCATTATGAATATGATGAGGGTTATCATATCTAGATTCCTTGCATGTTGATGTAATTAAGGAATGTTCTTAACATTAATATAACCCTACTGTGATTGTTTATGAATATATCGTAGCTCATTAATGCAATATTGTGTTGATCTAGTGTATTATATGTAAGTGATGTTGTTGAGCCTTGTTATAAGGCATGCAAAGATAATGATGATCTTGCAGGGAATAATATGATGGTCTCAATGACCTTTGTGCATGGTTGAGACTTGAATGAGGTGTAATCCTCTTATGTTGATAAGGGTTGATACCCTGTGATATTATGAAAAGGATTTATATCCTGTGATAGTATGATGGTCTTAATGACCTTTGGGCATGGTTGACTCCTGAATGAGGTGTAATCCTCTTATGTTGATAAGGGTTGATACCCTATGATATTGTGAAAAGGATTTATATCTTTTGATAGTATGATGACTAGTGTGGTCTCATGAATGGTAAGTGAATAGTACCATGTGATGATGAGATGAGAAATTATGTTTCACATATTTTATATCTTGGGACTTAGTTCAGTTGTTGAAGCTTCTTCGTATGCTTTTGTGGTATCTAGGGCCCAATATTGGGTGCTTCAGGATCACATCTTGCGAGGTAGTGGGATTCACGGTATGGACACTGACTTTGATATCGCCCTAGATCATCTTTGTGTCATGATTCCTTCTTTTGATCTCAGTTATTTTTCTAAAAAAGACATCGTCCCCCCAAAGGCACAAAATGCTTTGGCGAGTGCTCTTTTTAGTAAAATAGTTGAGGATATGGAAGTTAAGTTTCTATCACCATTCGACAAAAGGCAGTTTTTGAGTGTCTACAAGCTGGTCATGCTCAAGATTTTCTCCTTACTATTCCTATTGATGGACTTGTTCTGCACATGTCCCTAGTGGAGTATTGTAGTTGTAACATCCCTGACCTGGGTTATGAATTAACCCTAGGTGTTTTGCCTAAATATTAAATTAAATCCTTGTGATTAACTTTGGGCATGTAATTAAGTTTCTCAGAAGCATATATTTCAGTTTTTGCTCCTTTTTATATAAAGTTGTAGCATTGTTTTGTAATACAGGGACCTATGTGCAAATTACCCAGTCAGAAGGGTTAACTTGCAATTTGCACATGTTGAGATGTTCCTCTGATGTTGAGACATCATGAGAATGATGATGGTAAGGTTTGAGGGATTTCCCAAGCTTGGGCACCAAGGTGCAGCTGTGGAAGCAATCTCGGTGCTTGAAAACCCTAAATTGGGGAAAAGTGCAATTTACCCAATTTGAGGGGTACAACTTGTAAAATACATCATCTAAATATATTTTATAACTTTTGTCATCATTTAAAGTAGAAATTATGAAGATGTCACTTCATTTGAATAATCATATAACAAAGAACACCTTTGTGATTGAATAAACAAGGTGTATGTATAATAGCCCTTTTATGTGTATGCTTTAGTGATGGGTTGATCCTCTTTTCCTTCAATTCTTGATCTTAGAAGAATTTTGTCCTTAGAAAAAAGTTGTGGGGACGTGCAAAGAAGAAAGGAAGGACTTAGATGAGAAATGAGGAAAACATATGTCCTTATGTTGAAAATTCACCTAAGTATATATACAACTTTTCCACTTAGCAAGGGAACGACCCTCTCCCTTTCATTTCTTTTCCCCTTGCTCAAAACCGACCAAGGCTAGGCTCTGGAGCAGAGAAGGATGACCAAGGGTCCTAGGTAAGTTTGGATCATCCCTTTTGCTTGAATTCATGGAGGAAACTAGTTTTCAAGGTTGAATTCATGGCTAGCTCACCTAGCTCTATCTTTCTAGCCATTCCTTTCCAACTTTTCCTTGGAGAATTCACCTTGGCCGACCTTTGGAGCTCAAAGACGCCATTAAAGCTTGGATCTTGAAATCTTGGAGCTCAAGGAACAACCTTTAGGCGGGTTTTATAACTCTAAACCTTATGCCTTGATTATACATCTTTTTCTATGCATATAGTTGCTAGTTCTTCTTCTTCCCTATCTTCCCTTGCATCCTTGCAAGAAAAATCGTGAAGAACTGCTAAGTTTCTCAAGGTAGAAGATAAGGGCGTCAATTCCTATGCTTATCCACGGATTTCCACTTTATCAAATGACCTCCACCATTTGTTCAAACAGTTTCAAACCGTTTGGTGGGCAAACGGTTTCAGGGTCGTGTGAGGGAAAACGGTCTTCAAGACCGTTTGGTCCCATTGACCAAGCGAAAAACGTATGGGAATCTTGTTCATAATTATGTAGGTTAATAACCCACAAAATTTTAGAGGTTAACTCCAAAGGAATCGTGAGATATAAGCAAATCAATTAGCAAAACCAATTGAATTAAGTTCTGATTTACAATCTGTTTAATTTGCCTTTTTTGGGCAATCGGTCTCAAGACCGTTTAAGATGGTTTACCAAACATTGACCGTTTGGGATTACTGTTCATAATGATGTTAATTAACGACCCACCAAATTTGAGGGATTAATTCCAAACGAGTCATGAGTTGAAGGATGATTAATAGGGCAAACCCTAATTGCAATTAGTGCTGAATCTCCAATGAGTTAAGTTGAGATTTTGGGTTGATTAGCCCAAACGGTTTCAAGACCTCAAGACCATTTGGGGGTCACCCCAAGACCGTTTGGAGGTCTGGGATCAAGTATAGTTGACCAATTGAAGGTCCAAAGGTACCAAATCATATTGCAATTAAGTATTGATGTGATGATTAACTCAATAGATCCAACCTTGATGAATTTTCACTAGAGTCCAATGATTGGATGGGCAAACGGTCTCAAGACCATTTGGAACTCATCCAAACGGTCTCAAGACCGTTTGGTGTCAACCCAAGACCGTTTGGAGGCCTAGGGTTAAGATAAATTGATCAATTGAGAGCCCAATTACAATGGGTTATTGAAATAATCAAATTGCTGATTTGTGACTTAATTAAGGTTCAACCCCTATCAAATCAAATTATATTTTTATGATTTCTTGGGCAAACGGTCTCAAGACCGTTTGGAGGTCATCCAAACAATCTCAAGACCGTTTGGGCCAAGTTTGGGCCCAGTCGGAGGTCAATTGATAGGTTCAACCTTGAATTGATTCACATTGTTGAATATTGATGACCATCCGATTTGAAACCCTAATTGAGATGGACTTAAACCTAATTGGCTTTCAATTGAGGGTTAATTTGGTGTCCAATTGATTGAGGCTCATCCTAATTGACTCAATTTATAAGTGGTTAACATGGCTTTGGCCAATTGAGGGCTTCAACATACTTAATCATAAACATTTGTAACTTTTGAACCATGTTGGAGGTCCAAACGGTTTGAGCCCATTTGGACCAAACGGTCTCAAGACCGTTTGGATCCAAACGGTCTCAAGACCGTTTGAGGCCAAACCGTCTCAAGACCATTTGGGTCCAAACGGTCTCAAGACCGTTTGGGCTCAAACGATCTCAAGGTCGTTTGGACCAATCGATCTCAAGACAAGTTGATCAAACGGTTTCAAACCGCATAAGCTCAAACGGTTTGGAAAGTCAACCTTTCCAAACGGTCAACGCACCCAAACGGTTTGGGCAAATGATCTTGAGGTCATGCGGTCTTGGAGTCAAACCTAGCAAATGGTCAAAGCATCCAAACGGTTTCAAACCGTTTGGTGGTTGAAGGTTGAAACCGTTTGGAGGTTTTCAATGTTATTTATACATAATCACTTGAAGTTGTAATTGGTTCAATGGTGATCTAATCTAAACCCTAATGGTAACTTAGAACATTAAGGGACTAAGTGATTAATAAATTAACCCATGATGGTGATCAATTAAGTGAATTACCAAAATACCCTTGATGGGTTCAATTGAGTAATACCTTGTTCAAATCAAACCACTAATCACATGATAGTGATGTTTTGGCTTATGTTAGCCCATGAGAACTTAACCCAACCTGATCTAGAGTGGTGTTATCACCATCTACTAGTATGAGGAGAGAGAAGGTCTCTTAAGAGAGAGAAAGTACCTTATGAGAGAGAACGTATCCTTTTAGGGTGAAAACTCAAGTAAAGAACCTTCAATACACATGAATGTGTATGATTAGGGTATGATCCACCTATGTGAGATCATGGAAACCCTAATTATGATATATGATAAATCCTAAGATTATCTGAGAGCATCAATGATGATGTTCCTCATACATGATGGTGTTATGAGTTCGATTCACCATGTGATGTGAATAGTAAACCCTAATTCAAGGGTAATGACGTGTGATGTGAATAGTAAACCCTAATTCAAAGTTGATGACATGTTATATGAGTATTAAACTCTATTCGACAAGAATCAAAGAACTTAGCTCTTATGACAAGAGTGGAAAGTATAATCATTGTTTTGAATTACCTTTATTAGTTGAATTAACCATGCAGGTTCTGATATGGAGGTGATCATATCCAGGTATGGATGATGATACTAAATTCATTAAAGGCATATTGATAGCTTTATGAATAAGTAAAGTATCTTGATGCCTTGTCAATGGCATTCTATGATAATAATGGGCTGTGAGAACCATGAATACCATCAAGGTCATGCTTTAGAGATGACTTGTAATGAGTATAATGAGAAATGATGATTGATGTGAGTTAGGCTTGGTACATTTAGTATTCTCCTTTTATAGCTGTTATGCTACTGTTATTGTTTGAAGAACAATGTGTGATGTTAAATGAATACTGAATGTACCTAACTAATCAAGTATAATGTAGAGCCCTGATCATAGACCCATCATTGTCAGAAATCAAATGATGGTGAAATAGGTTTTCCTAAGGGAACTCCTGGATCACATACTATTGAGTATGTGGGGTATATGGATGTGTAGAACCTTACATCCTAGTGTAGGAATTTGATGTAGATATGTAATCCGTCAATCCTTCACTACAATCCCATACCGTATCAGTAGTAGGTAAACATGAAACCTCCTGACGACGAAGAAACATAGATATCCGTATCAGTGAAGATAAACATGAAATCTCCTGATGACGAAGAGAGTACAGAATGCCACTGTAACTCTAAAATGGCGAAGGACCAGTTTACCCTGGTGAGCTATAATAGTAGAGACTCAAGATGTCCTATAAGTGATCCTCTTACTGACTGAGGAAGGTGAAGGTCATGAGAATCCAGCTCTCTTAATGACCTATGTATGATACTGATGTGACTTCTTAGCAATCAGTTGGAGTATGAGTGGTATGCCTCATCTCCACAGGGCATAATATTGTTTGTAAAACATAATCAACCGCGTAGTATACATGTTAGAGATAACTACGAGTTAGTTGATTGATCATACACTGTAATAGTGCTTATATTCTTCATGTCTCATAAGTGTTGAACTCTTATTTATAGTTGCAACTGCTATTGAATACTTTGAAAGCTTTACTGCTTAAGATATTCCTTGATGTTATATTAAAGCTTCTGGCGGAGAGTTATAACTCTCGCTGGGACAATTATATAAAATTGTCTCACCCTGTAGACTTCAAATTTTTAGGTGGACGTCGGAGACGGAGGAACCGGTCTACAGGTGACCAGTCCCAGCAGTAGCAGCAGCAGCACCAGGAGCAGCAGTAAATCTCAGGTGGAGATTTAGCCTGCCATGTGGTGTAGTTAGAGTCAGTCCTATGTGTCCTCTGTACTCTCAGGTCTTGGAGTCTTTTTTTATGAGTTCTTGAGATTTTGTATCTTGATGTATATAATTACTCAAGAAGTAATTATCATGAGATGTAAACAGTTTATCTCTTGTTAGGAAAGAAGCTTTTATGGATTCAAGCTCTTGTTTCGAAAAGTTTTAATTTTCCGTGATTTTTTGTCTTCCCCTATTAATCGAATCGCTTCCGCTAAGTTTGAATCGTGTTTATATCATGGTTTGGAGATCAGAGCCCACAATTAGTGGTATCAGAGCTCTAGGTCAGTTGAGTCTACAGAGGCATAGGACTTAGGATGTCGAGTCTATCTTTAGTACTCCTTCCTTATCTAATAGAATCTTCTGCTCCTCAGGAGAAGAAGATACATAAGGATGACTGAGCCTCATGATAAGCACGTGACAGAGAGTAGTGCTAGTGCACCTCAAGGCGGTGTAAGGGTTCCAAGAATCGAACAGCCTGCACCAGAGTCACCAAAAGAGCCACCCCAGTTTGACCCAGCCGACATGGGTAACCCAGCTGTACAGACAATGTCCGGGCAGTTCATGACTGCCATGACACACATAACCGACAGGATGCCCATGCCTACACCTAGGGTGCCTGTCCAACCTGAAATACAAGGTATCGGTAAGACGTTTGAACGACTTCGTCGTGTCGGAGCTACCGAGTACTTTGGGACTGCTGACCCCGCAGATGCTGATTTATGGCTGACAGAGTTGGAGAAGGCTTTCAAGATTCTTATTATCCCGGAAGCTGAGAAGGTTAGACATGATGTCTATCTTCTCAAAGGTAGTGCTGGTCACTGGTGGAACATGGAAGAGCAGAAGAGACCTGGAATCGAGTTCTCATGGGAAGAGTTTCGTCGGGAATTTATCAATAGATATTTTCCAAAGACCTTCCTAGATGAGAAGATCTCTCAGTTTGAGAGACTAAGGCAGGGTATGATGAACATTAGCGAGTATGAAGCTAAGTTCATGGAGTTGTTGCGGTTCTGTCCGCACATGGCTGCCACAGAGGAGGAAAGAATCAGAAGATTCGAAAAGGGTTTGAATGCTGATATATCAACCCCTGTGTCTGCCTTGGAAAACCGAGAAAGATTCTCTACCTTCGTTGAGTCAGTCCGAAGGATAGAGAGATTTGTGGTTGAGAAGAGACAAACTCAGAAAAGATATCCACAGTTCCAGGGTTCTTCATCTAGGGATCCCAAGAAACCTAGATTCTCTGCACCTAACCCTCCACCACCTAGGTCAAGTTTTCAAACTCAGTGGTCACCAAGCAGAGGTAGAGGACGGAGTCAACTGCTCCAAGGGACGCACAGTTCTGCATCAATGTCAGTTACTGGACCACCCCGACCACAACAACAGGAGAGGAGACGCTACAACTGTGGTAAGGTGGGACATTTGATGAAGGATTTCCGTTCTAGGCCTGTCAGTGTGACACAACCTCCGAGACAGAATCAACAAGGACCTCAGAATAGACAACATCAAGGAGCAGCTCGAGGACGTGGACAAGCATCTCAAGCTGGATCATCAGCACCACCTCAACACCAGGCAACAGCGAGGTTCTATGCTATGAACCCACCATATGCAGTGGTCAATCCACGGGTAGTGGCAGGTCAGATGGAACTTTTATATCCTGATATGTCTACATCCTGTGTTGTATCTGTTCTGATTGACCCGGGTGCTACACACTCTTTTATCACTCGGAGAGTGATTCTTAACTGCAATATGACAGTTAGTCATAGGGCAGATAGTTTGTTGTTGGAGACTCCGTTGAGTGGGTCTGCCGTTTTGCAGGAGGTATGTTCTCCCTGCATCCTCTTCTTTTCTGATCATCACATTCAAGTGGACCTTATACCACTTGATATGCAAGGATTTGATATAATCCTCGGGATGGATACCTTAGAAAGGTATAAAGTTGTCTTGGATTGTGAATCCAAGTTGGGTGTGTTTGCTGATGAAGGCGACACATGGATCTTTCAAGGTGAAAGAAAGATTCTGCCCACCTGTCTTGTATCAGCTATGGTTGCTGATAAGATGTTGAGACAAGGATGTTATGCATTCTTGGCCCATGTGGTAGATGTTACCAAGGAAGGTCCCAATCCTACTGAAGTTCCCATAGTCAGGGAATTCGAGGATGTGTTTCCTGAAGAACTTCCTGGTATACCACCACCTCGGGAGATTGATTTTGAAATCAATCTGATCCCAGATACGAAACCCATAGCCCAGACTCCGTATAGGATGGCGCCTGCCGAGATGGCAGAACTCAAGAAATAGCTTCAAGAGTTACTTGAGAAGGGCTTTATCCGACCAAGCACTTCACCATGGGGTGATCCGGTTTTGTTTGTTAGAAAGAAAGATGGGTCAATGCGGTTGTGCATTGACTACAGACAACTTAATAAAGTAACAATAAAGAATAAGTACCCTCTGCCAAGAATTGATGATCTCTTTGACCAGTTGCGTGGTACAACCGTCTTTTCCAAGATAGACTTGAGGTCTGGGTATCATCAACTTCGTATTAAGGATAGTGACATATCCAAGTCTGCTTTTAGGACAAGATATGGTCACTATGAGTTCACGGTTATGTCGTTTGGACTAACCAATGCACCAACTGCATTTATGGAACTCATGAATAGAGTTTTTCGACCCTTCCTTGATCAGTGTGTTGTCGTCTTTATAGATGACATTCTGATCTATAGTAAGGATGCTCAGCAGCATGAGCAGCATCTTCGCCAAGCTTTGACCTTGCTAAGAGAACATAAGTTGTATGCTAAGTTTAGCAAGTGTGAGTTCTGGCTGCCGGAGGTATCTTTTCTTGGACATGTGATATCTACCTCGGGAATTCGTGTTGACCCTGAAAAGGTAGAATCTGTTCTACAATGAGAACAACCGAAGACTCCGACGGAGATTCGAAGCTTCTTGGGGTTAGCTGGTTACTATCGAAGGTTTATTAAAAACTTTAGCTCTATAGCCTTACCTTTGACCAAGTTAACCCGGAAAGATGCTCCTTTTTCTTGGAGTGATAAGTGTCAACAGTCTTTCTAGTTGTTGAAGGAGAGGTTGACAAGTGCACCTGTGCTTGTGCTACCTGAGCAAGGAAAAGGATATGTAGTCTTCTGTGATGCCTCTAAGAATGGACTTGGATGTGTGTTGATGCAGGATAAACAAGTGATTTCTTTTGCTTCCCGACAGCTTAAGAAACACGAAGAGAATTATCCGACACACGATCTAGAGTTAGCTGCCGTGGTTCATGCCTTGAAGATCTGGAAACATTATCTTTATGGAGAGACGTTTCAGATTTTCACAGACCATAAGAACCTTAAGTATATCTTCTCTCAGCATGAACTCAACATGAGGCAACGTCGCTGGATGGAGTTAATCAAGGACTATGATTGTACAATTGATTACCATCCAGGGAAGGTCAATGTTGTTGCAGATGCCTTGAGTAGGAAATCAGCAACATCAACCATGGATAGAGCACAACTAAACTCTTTAGTATGCTCTAAGAGAGATATGCTTATCTCTTTAAGGCAAGACAATGTACAGTTGAAGGTGTCATTGGTAGCCGGGTTGATGGCTGAGATGCATATTAAACCTACCCTAACAGAGCAGATTAAGGAGGCACAACATGTTGATGCTGCAGTTCAGCAGATTAGATCTGAGTATGGAAATGAGAAGCGAGATGGTTTCCATGACTCAGATGACCAAGTAGTCTGTTATAATGGAAGGATGATAGTGCCGGATGTGGATGACTTGAGGAAGTTAGTCCTAGAAGAAGCTCATTCTTCCATGTATGCTATGCATCCAGGGAGCACCAAGATGTATCGAAATTTGAAAGATCTGTATTGGTGGCCTGGAATGAAGAAGGATGTTGCAGAATTTGTTCTGAGATGTCCTGTGTGTCAGCAAGTTAAAGCTGAACACCAGAAACCTGCAGGAACAATGCAACCTTTACCCATACCACAGTGGAAGTGGGACCATGTGACCATGGACTTTGTTGTTGGCCTACCCAGGACAAACAAGGGACATGATTCCATTTGGGTAGTTGTAGATAGGTTGACTAAGATAGCACATTTCTTACCTGTCAAAACAACCTATTCTGCTGAAAGGTTATCACAGTTGTATGTGCAAGAGATAGTGCGTTTGCACGGAGTTCCTGTCACAATAGTTTCTGACAGAGGTCCTCAGTTTACAAGTCATTTTTGGGAACAGTTACACAGAGCCTTAGGCACCAAGCTAAGGTTTAGTATGGCCTTTCATCCACAGACTGATGGACAGTCAGAAAGGACCACACAGACCTTAGAAGACTTGTTGAGAGCATGTGTTCTCTAGTTTACTGGGAGTTGGGATCTACACCTAAGCTTGATAGAATTTGCCTATAACAATAGCTATCAGCATAGTATTGATATGGAACCTTATGAAGCCTTGTATGGTAGACGTTGTAGATCACCTCTGTGTTGGTTCGAGACTGGTGAGCGTCAGTTGTTAGGTCCTGATCTTGTGCAGCAGACTACAGAAAAGATTAAGATAATACAACAACAGGTTAAGACTGCACAAGATAGGCAGAAATCTTATGTTGACAAGCGTCGTAGACCCTTAGAGTTCCAGGTTGAAGACAGAGTGTATCTCAAGGTCTCGCCTTGGAAAGGAGTCCTTCGTTTTGGAAAGAAAGGGAAGTTAGCTCCTAGATTAATGGGACCTTATCCAATCATTGAATGGATTGGAAAAGTAGCCTACAAACTAGAGCTTCCACCAGAGTTACAGAAGTTACACCATGTGTTTCACATTTCTATGCTAAAGAAATGTCACCCAGACACCGAGTCAATTCTACAACCTATGGAGGTAGAATTGAATAATGATATATCCTATGAGGGACCAGTGTCAATCCTTGATAACAGAATTAAAAAGTTAAAGAAGAAAGATATAAGTCTTGTGAAAGTCCTCTGGAACCACCGTGGTGTTGAAGAAGCCACTTGGGAATTAGAGGATGAGATGAGAAGGAAGTATCCTACCCTTTTCTCTTAATATGTCTTATCGATTTCGGGGACGAAATCCTTGTAAGGGGTGGATAATTTGTAACATCCCTGACCTGGGTTATGAATTAACCCTAGGTGTTTTGCCTAAATATTAAATTAAATCCTTGTGATTAACTTTGGGCATGTAATTAAGTTTCTCAGAAGCATATATTTCAGTTTTTGCTCCTTTTTATATAAAGTTGTAGCATTGTTTTGTAATACAGGGACCTATGTGCAAATTACCCAGTCAGAAGGGTTAACTTGCAATTTTCACATGTTGCGATGTTCCTCTGATGTTGAGACATCATGAGAATGATGATGGTAAGGTTTGAGGGATTTCCCAAGCTTGGGCACCAAGGTGCAGCTGTGGAAGCAATCTCGTTGCTTGAAAACCCTAAATTGGGGAAAAGTGCAATTTACCCAATTTGAGGGGTACAACTTGTAAAATACATCATCTAAAATATATTTTATAACTTTTGTCATCATTTAAAGTAGAAATGATGAAGAGGGCACTTCATTTGAATAATCATATAACAAAGAACACCTTTGTGATTGAATAAACAAGGTGTATGTATAATAGCCCTTTTATGTGTATGCTTTAGTGATGGGTTGATCCTCTTTGCCTTCAATTCTTGATCTTAGAAGAAGTTTGTCCTTAGAAATAAGATGTGGGGACGTGCAAAGAAGAAAGGATGGACTTAGATGAGAAATGAGGAAAACATATGTCCTTATGTTGAAAATTCACCTAAGTATATATACAACTTTTCCACTTAGCAAGGGAACGACCCTCTCCCTTTCATTTCTTTTCCCCTTGCTCAAAACCTACCATGGCTAGGCTCTGGAGCAGAGAAGGACGACCAAGGGTCCTAGGTAAGTTTGGATCATCCCTTTTGCTTGAATTCATGGAGGAAACTCGTTTTCAAGGTTGAATTCATGGCTAGCTCACCTAGCTCTAACTTTCTAGCCATTCCTATCCAACTTTTCCTTGGAGAATTCACCTTGGCCGACCTTTGGAGCTCAAAGACACCATTAAAGCTTGGAGCTCAAGGAACAACCTTTAGGCGGGTTTTATAACTCTAAACCTTATGCCTTGATTATACATCTTTTTCTATGCATATAGTTGCTAGTTCTTCTTCTTCCCTATCTTCCCTTGCATCCTTGCAAGAAAAATCGTGAAGAACTGCTACTTTTCTCAAGGTAGAAGATAAGGGCGTTAATTCCTATGCTTATCCACGGATTTCCACTTTATCAAACGACCTCCACCATTTGTTCAAACGGTTTCGAACCGTTTGGTGGGCAAACGGTTTCAGGGTCGTGTGAGGGAAAACGGTCTTCAAGACCGTTTGGTCCCATTGACCAAGCAAATACCGTATGGGAATCTTGTTCATAATTATTTAGGTTAATCACCCACAAAATTTGAGAGGTTAACTCCAAAAGAATCGTGAGATATAAGCAAATCAATTAGCAAAACCAATTGAATTAAGTTCTGATTTTCAATCTGTTTAATTTGCCTTTTTTGGGCAAACGGTCTCAAGACCGTTTAAGATGGTTGACCAAACGTTGACCGTTTGGGATTACTGTTCATAATGATGTTAATTAACGACCCACCAAATTTGAGGGATTAATTCCAAACGAGTCATGAGTTGAAGGATGCTTAATAGGGCAAACCCTAATTGAAATTAGTGCTGAATCTCCAATGAGTTAAGTTGAGATTTTGGGTTGATTAGCCCAAACGGTTTCAAGACCGTTTTTGAATCACCCAAACGGTCTCAAGACCGTTTGGGGGTCACCCCAAGACCGTTTGGAGGTCTGGGATCAAGTATAGTTGACCAATTGAAGGTCCAAAGGTATCAAATCATATTGCAATTAAGTATTGATGTGATGATTAACTCAATAGATCCAACCTTGATGAATTTTCACTAGAGTCCAAAGATTGGATGGGAAAACGGTCTCAAGACCGTTTGGAACTCATCCAAACGGTCTCAAGACCGTTTGGTGTCAACCCAAGACCGTTTGGAGGTCTAGGGTTAAGATAAATTGATCAATTGAGAGCCCAATTACAATGGGTTATTGAAATAATCAAATTGCTGATTTGTGACTTAATTAAGGTTCAACCCCTATCAAATAAACTTAGATTTTTATGATTTCTTGGGCAAACGGTCTCAAGACCGTTTGTAGGTCATCCAAATGATCTCAAGACCGTTTGGGCCAAGTTTGGGCCCAATTGGAGGTCAATTGATAGGTTCAACCTTGAATTGATTCACATTGTTGAATATTGATGACCATCTGATTTGAAACCCTAATTGAGATGGACTTAACCCTAATTGGCTTTCAATTGAGGGTTAATTTGGTGTCCAATTGATTGAGGCTCATCCTAATTGACTCAATTTATAAGTGGTTAACATGGCTTTGGCCAATTGAGGGCTTCAACATACTTAATCATAAACATTTGTAACTTTTGAACCATGTTGGAGGTCCAAACGGTTTGAGCCCATTTGGACCAAACGGTCTCAAGACCGTTTGGATCCAAATGGTCTCAAGACCATTTGAGGCCAAACGGTCTCAAGACCATTTGGGTCCAAACGGTCTCAAGACCGTTTGGGCTCAAACGATCTCAAGGTCGTTTGGACGAATCGATCTCAAGACAAGTTGATCAAACGGTTTCAAACCGCATAAGCTCAAACGGTTTGGAAAGTCAACCTTTCCAAACGGTCAACGCACCCAAACGGTTTGGGCAAACGACCTTGAGGTCATGCGGTCTTGGAGTCAAACCTAGCAAATGGTCAACGCATCCAAACGGTTTCAAACCGTTTGGTGGTTGAAGGTTGAAACCGTTTGGAGGTTTTCAATGTTATGTATACATAATCACTTGAAGTTGTAATTGGTTCAATGGTGATCTAATCTAAACCCTAATGGTAACTTAGAACATTAAGGGACTAAGTGATTAATAAATTAACCCATGATGGTGATCAATTGGGTGAATTACCAAAATACCCTTGATGGGTTCAATTGAGTAATACCTTGTTCAAATCAAACCACTAATCACATGATAGTGATGTTTTGGCTTATGTTAGCCCATGAGAACTAAACCCAACCTGATCTAGAGTGGTGTTATCACCATCTACTAGTATGAGGAGAGAGAAGGTATCTTAAGAGAGAGAAAGTACCTTATGAGAGAGAACGTATCCTTTTAGGGTGAAAACTCAAGTAAAGAACCTTCAATACACATGAATGTGTATGATTAGGGTATGATCCACCTATGTGAGATCATGGAAACCCTAATTATGATATATGATAAATCCTAAGCTTATCTGAGAGCATCAATGATGATGTTCCTCATACATGATGGTGTTATGAGTTCGATTCACCATGTGATGTGAATAGTAAACCCTAATTCAAGGGTAATGATGTGTGATGTGAATAGTAAACCCTAATTCAAAGGTGATGACATGTTATATGAGTATTAAACTCTATTCGATAAGAATCAAAGAACTTAGCTCTTATGACAAGAGTGGAATGTATAATCATTGTTTTGAATTACCTTTATTAGTTGAATTAACCATGCAGGTTCTGATATGGAGGTGATCATATCCAGGTATGGATGATGATACTAAATTCATTAAAGGCATTTGATAGCTTTATGAATAAGTAAAGTATCTTGATGCCTTATCAATGGCATTCTATGATAATAATGGGCTGTGAGAGCCATGAATACCATCAAGGTCATGCTTTAGAGATGACTTGTAATGAGTATAATGAGAAATGATGATTGATGTGAGTTAGGCTTGTTACATTTAGTATTCTCCTTTTATAGTTGTTATGCTACTGTTATTGTTTGAAGAACAATGTGTGATGTTAAATGAATACTGAATGTACCTAACTAATCAAGTATAATGTAGAGCCCTGATCATAGACCCATCATTGTCAGAAATCAAATGATGGTGAAACAAGTTTTCCTAAGGGAACTCCTGGATCACATACTATTGAGTATGTGGGGTATATGGATGTGTAGAACCTTACATCCTAGTGTAGGAATTTGATGTAGATATGTAATCCGTCAATCCTTCACTACAATCCCATACCGTATCAGTAGTAGGTAAACATGAAACCTCCTGATGACGAAGAAACATAGATATCCGTATCAGTGGAGATAAACATGAAATCTCCTGATGACGAAGAGAGTACAGAATGCCAATGTAACTCTAAAATAGCGAAGGACCAGTTTACCCTGGTGAGCTATAATAGTAGAGACACAAGATGTCCTACAAGTGATCCTCTTACTGACTGAGGAAGGTGAAGGTCATGAGAATCCGGCTCTCTTAATGACCTATGTATGATACTGATGTGACTACTTAGCAATCAGTTGGAGTATGAGTGGTATGCCTCATCTCCATAGGGCATAATATTGTTTGTAAAACATAATCAACCGCGTAGTATACATGTTAGAGATAACTACGAGTTAGTTGATTGATGATACACTGTAATAGTGCTTATATTCTTCATGTCTCATAAGTGTTGAGCTCTTGTTTATAGTTGCAACTGCTATTGAATACTTTGAAAGCTTTACTGCTTAAGATATTCCTTGATGTTATATTAAAGCTTCTGGCGGAGAGTTATAACTCTCGCTGGGACAATTATATAAAATTGTCTCACCCCGTAGACTTCAAATTTTTAGGTGGACGTCGGAGACGGAGGAACCGGTCTACAGGTGACCAGTCCCAGCAGTAGCAGCAGCAGCACCAGGAGCAGCAGTAAATCTCAGGTGGAGATTTAGCCTGCCATGTGGTGTAGTTAGAGTCAGTCCTATGTGTCCTCTGTACTCTCAGGTCTTGGAGTCTTTTGTTATGAGTTCTTGATATTTTGTATCTTGATGTATATAATTACTCAAGAAGTAATTATCATGAGATGTAAACAGTTTATCTCTTGTTAGGAAAGAAGCTTTTATGGATTCAAGCTCTTGTTTCGAAAAGTTTTAATTTTCCGTGATTTTTTGCCTTCCACTGTTAATCGAATCACTTCCGCTAAGTTTGAATCGTGTTTATATCGTGGTTTGGAGATCAGAGCCCACAGTAGTATCCTCAAATACCGTCTCATGATTCCTTTATTTCCAGTCGACGAGATATGTCCAGTTTGTCATAAGGTGTGTTTGGACTCTGTTAGGGAGCATTGAGTTCATTGCAGGGAACTTCTAGGTTTTAAGTACAGACATGATCTTGTTAGAGATGTTCTCTTTGATGTTCTCAGACGTGCACGTATTGCTTCTAATAAAGAGGCACTGATGAACTTTCTAACTGATCCACAAGAGGGGAGGTCGACACTTAGACCTGATGATGTTTTGGTTTTTGGATGGATAGGAGGAAAACATGCATGTGTGGATCTAACAGGGGTTTCTCCATTAGTGGGATTAAGAAGTGAAACTTTTACAGCAGGACATGTTGCTCTTAAAGCTACTTCAACCAAAGTAGCCAAGCATGAGAAAGCATGTATTGAGAATCAACACACCTTTATCCCATTTGCTTTTGATACTTTTGGATTCTTAGCACCAAAAGTTGTGGAGCTTCTAAAGAGGGTCCAAAAATTCATGAATAGTAATGCAATGTCTCCTAAGTGTATGGATGTAGTGTCTCAAAGGATTGGCTTTGCCATCCAGACAGGACTAGCGGCACAACTTGTTGCCCGCTTGTCTTCTGTTTCATTGTAATTCCTTCTTCCTCATTAAAGGAATCATTAAGTTGTGATATTTATATGATTTCTAGAAGTGAATTAGGGTTTGTATGTCCACTTGTTTGAGCTGCCTTAATTCACCCAATTGGCATAACTAACCAAATACAACTCTAATCATGTAGTGCCCTATGCCGTAGAACCATCTTTAGCGTCAAAACTTGCTAGATGGTGAAACAAGTATTCCTAAGGGAAACTCGGAGCACATATTGTTGAGTATGTGGGGGTGGGAGGTTGAGGATATATCCTTGTCATCCACAATGCAGATTGTGGAGGTTGGCTATGGTCATGACTCATACATCTTATGTGATTGAGAATGGTTGTAGTCGTGTCTCAGTGATTATAACATGATGTGATTATAGGAAAACTATGGTTGTACCTCAGTGATTGGGTTTGTATACCCTAGATGCTAGCACCATGACCTGTACCAAGGTGAGCTAGTTATAAGACTATATGTCACTATGGTGGTGGCTTTGACTGATATGTCACTGCCTTTTTGCTCGTACTGACTAAGGGGAAGAGATCTTAGGATACCGCCACTCCTAGATCTTGTACGGAACCAAATAGACCTTCACATGGGTCGGTTGGACTTTGAATGGTATGATTCAAATTCCCCATGGCATAATAAAAGATGTAATACAGTTGTGTAGCATATTTGTTTAGGGTTACACACAACATTTCACATTGGATGAGAAACCTTGTTTGTTATCTTTACATAAAGATGATGCTTAGTGCAATTAAGAGATAGTAGATACACTTAGGTTGTGGATATGGTTGAGATTGTAGATGCGTACATATAGTATCTATGCTTGTGTTGATAACAATACTACTACTGCTGATTATAATCATGTTGTTAGCTATCTCATCTTGTTAGTTATGTTTAGCATGCTAGCCATGCCTTTGTAACTAGAGATGCATATACTACTAAACATGCTTATCCATATAGTTGTGCTTATGTTTTAGCTCTTCTTATGATGTTGATATGATCAACCTGTTAGACATATTGATGTTGTTATCTATGCATATGATACTAGATTTATTCATGATGTTAGAGATGTTCATGCTGCTAGACTCCTTATATTATTAATAGGGATATGAGACTAGTCTAGCTAATGAAGATAGTTATTATCTTCTCGTTTGTGTATTTTTTAATCATTAGTGTTGCTGAGCTTATTTGTTATATCTGATTAATTTTCTTAACTATTTAATTACATAAAAATGTTGTAATCAATAAATGTTGCTGGAGGTTATATATCCTACTGGGACATGGGTCTCACCCTTGTGGTTCGCCTCATTTTTTTAGGTAATTAGAAGTGACAAAAACAAACATGTGGCAGAAAAGAGGAGCTATAGTAATGAATCTTTGAGAAAGTTGATTAGATGTCTAGTGTGTCCTAGAGTCATCCCTGTACCCTCAGTTCTGGGTAGGAAAAGTTTTTATAAGGTGTTTCAAATGAATCGAAATTTTTTTAGCATGTTAATGTTTGTTGTGTGGCATATGCAAGAATTGTTCTCCTATGTATATATGTTGTGGCTAAGGAGATAGAACAATTTGTACCAAATTCTTGGCATAGTATGGATATAAGAAAGATGTTGGGATCTTATGCAAATGTTTCTGAGTGGATGTTGACGTTGAAATCGGTTTTAATTTACCCATATATTTGGGTATGTGATTAATTAGTGATCGATTATGCTTTATGTTTTGAGTAATCTCGTTTAGTGTAATGGATAGTGGAGACTCCATCTCAACCAAACATGAGAGACTAACAACCATGATTGTGTCCTCTACCTTGCTGTTAGATCAAGGTAGTATACTAGTGAGGCCATATGTTTCCTCACCACCTTTAGTCAAGATCGTGGGGTGACAAGGAGATGTAGATGGGAAGTTTGATTTGAACTGAGACAACCTTTCTTTTGACCACTCGCACAAGGAAAATAAATAAGACAGTAGGAACATCTCTCCCTCTCCCTTTTCGTCTTCTCCATTAGAAGTTACATTAGACTTGGGAAGGAGTCAGAGTAGATCACATATCATAGGAAATAGAGAAGAGGAAAAGAAAGAGGGTGAGTAGAGGAGTTGAACTAGGGCATTTCCAATCCCCTCCATTGTGAGTTTCATGGCCGACGAAGCTAAGTTCGGTCAGAGGAGAAATGGAGTTTGAATAGGTAGTCAAAGGTTCTTCCACCACTATTGGAGTCGCCGAGTGGTTCTTGAGGACCTTGTGGTGCTATTGGAATCTTCAGAGCTGTACGAGGTGGAGAAGAGGCGGTTTGCCTCTTTTTCCACCGTGCCAGAACTTGGAGGCGGCGAGCTCAAGGAAACATAGATCTATGAGTGATGGAGCACCAAGACCATGTTGTTCCGGTAAAGTAGTGAAACCTTACGCTGAAGGAAGTGGAAAACAATGGCAAGGTGACACCGATGGAGGTTAGTTTCTCACCGGAGTCCGTCCTAGAGGCGGCGCTCATGCCTTGCGTGAAGCGACTCATCCGTGAGAATACGTGAATGAGAGACAAAGAGGACCACTGGTCCAACCAATGAACCATATGACAAGATCACTAAACTAAGTGCCCCAGTGAATTAGACCAACCGACCCAAACAAAAAGGTGTGCCAACCCTAGAGCCATGTGGGACACCTTATTGGCTCGCAAAAGGTAATTACCCTAGAAATATGTAGATCTTGAATAAATCATAGAGAATAGTCCATTTATCAGAAAAATACAAATAAGGTACCAAAATTCTCAAAAAAATGAGTTGAACCACATGAAATGATAATATCAGGTTTTTGATGTACTAATCTTAGTGATATAATGTAAGTTGTGAAATGGTTATCTCATGGATAATAAATATCAAATGATGACCTAAAATTATGATAAAATTTTAGTAGATCCATATTCATGTTTATATCCCATTTAAGGTCAGTGATTATGAAGTTGATGTACAAAATCATCTAATTTTTTCCATATGGCTAATAACCCTAATTAATGTGAAATAATTACAAAAATGCTCAAGAAACCCTGGAAATAATAGATAAAGCTCATATGAGTAACTGGAACTTAATATGTAAGTTTGATAGCAGTTAGATAACATAATTCATGTTATATGAAAATTACCCTTATACATGTGTTGTAACCCTAATATGATTAATGAATGTGACGTAGTGTTAATATGTTCAACTAATGATGGAAAATGTGATTATCAGTTAATGAGGCAATGATATGGAATATGACATCAGTAAGATAATTCCAAGAAGGTAAGACAAGTAATGATGGGAATATCCTAGTAACCTAAGCTAAACCCTTGAATGAACATAATTAGGGCTTAGAGGAGATATAAAGTAATGGAGAATCTGATGATGGTACATGTGATGTTGTCTTAACTAGGGGTTTGACCTAGATATAGTTGACATGAGGATATATTTGATATGAGGGATGTGATAAGATTATCTTGGTTGAAGCTACACCCTTACCTCTTACTTGTCCTACTACTTAGTATGGTTGCATTATATATGTAGTAAAATACTTGGCATATGATTTTGGATGAAATGATTGTTCTTGTATGATACATTCCTTGTTTGTCCATACTTATTTCTATGAACATATGAAACATAATATATATTTTCCATTATATCTAAGCACTTCAACTCTTTGGTAGTCAAGTGCTAGTAATAAAATACTTCAACTCTTTGGTAGTCAAGTACTTGAAGTGATCCAACTCTTTGGTAATTTGATCACATTATGAAATGATCCAAATCTTTGGTAGTCGATCATAAGGCCTTCAGTGCATTCAACCTACAATGGTCAATGCATGGATGATATAATGGAAAATGTGCCTAAAATATGTGTTCTCTTTTGGTAATAAATATCTTTGTGCAAGTATATGCTTTTTCTTATATTTGTTAATTACTGCCAAGTATTAGTTTTATCTTATGGCTAAGTCTTTGTAATGGGAGGCATATAAAAGACACATAGGCATACCCATTACTATATTCTTGAATATTGTGCTGACATGTACTACATGTAATCTTTTCTTAGGTTGTGGACTTATGCTTTTAAAGAACCAAGATAGTTGAGAGTTGTGTGGCGAGTTGATGTACAGGTGGACCTATTGTCTTAAGATCATGTTGTTTAGTGGTAGTACATGTATATGTAAAAGTTTACTATTCAATATGTAATATTAAATGTTGTTACAATTCATGTTATAATTATATGTTGAATGGTGAACATATGTTGTATGGTTTTGTTCTTGTTCATGTGCATGTCCTAATTTTGTTTCCTTTTGACTTGCTCTAGTTTTCTTCTTCTTAGCCTAGTTTGGGGTGTTTAAATTGGGATGATTACTGAGGTGAGGTTTCAATTTGGACGTCACACATTAGATTAAGTTTTAGAAAATCTGGGGATGTCACATGGTAATCAAGGTGCTGAACTTTTTATCTATGTTTGGCTAGAGAAAGAGAATTTCTCCAATCACAAGAATTAGAAGAGATCTACTCGAATTCTTATGAGAATGCTCACATCTACAAGAAGGTGGCCAAGTGTTTCTCTGCAATTCAAGGTTGAGACTATTCCTATGAAAGATGAAATTTAGATGGAGTGACCCATATCTACTGAAGTACGTCTATCTACACTGAGCATTTATACTCTGGGACAAGCTCAAAGGAGAGTTCAAGGAGAACAGTCTAAGGTTGAAGCACTACTACAATACTAAGGATCTCATAGCATGAGGGCATCCCCACTTCCTCTCTCAACCCGAAGACAAACGAGAAATAGGCATCAAGCTAGTAATGTTAAATAAGGCGCTTGTTGGGAGGCAAGCCGATGGTTATCTAGATAACTTTAATTTCATATATAAAAAAGTTCAACAAGCATTTATTTCCTGCACATTCACTACATGTAGTTTGTATCTCATATTAATATCATGTTGATCCAGACTTTACTTGTTTTGGTTGTAGGTGGACATTCAAGAAACTAGAATACTTACGGCTATGTAGTCAGGAGATGGTATGCCCAATCAATCAACAACAAGAATCCCCTGGTATTTGAAGAACTGGTGGCTGAGTCAATCGACTGAATTCTTTGACAGATTGACCCACTTGTACATGGCTCTCCCGCACTATATCAATTAGGTCAACTCAGAATCCTAGTAGGGCGGCTCAAAGATATTGGACCCATGACTCGGTTCCATCACCAGTTGATCAACCATCCACATTGACAATTGATCCACCTCTGTGCAAGTTCATACAAGTCATTTGACCATTTGATTTAGTTGGTTGATCCACACACATGTACGAAAGGGACTTCATCCTTCACTAATTAATTGGTGAACCTAACCAATCGGGTGACTGGTGGGCACCATTGGAGTTGTGATATATTAATCTTACCAACCCTAAGCATTCAATTGACGTAGTCTATGATTCAGGAAAGGGGGGTCATGCACACCATCACGCCAAACACAATCCATTTGATGACCTGTCACTAGTGTGTTATTTGACTAGACCATTATTTCCCATACAACCAACCCTAGAGCAAGGGGGTCAAGACCAAGATTGTTTCCTCCCTTTTCCCTAGCTTCTCTCTAATCAGAGAGCACTCTTGAACCCTCTCCTCGATGAGTGATCAATGCCAAACTTGTCATACAATGCTACCACATCACGCTGATTGACAACAGTGTTACTTGCCATTTAATCGATTAATATCACTACACCTCTCACCTCCTGATCGGCCATCGCCCACCTACATTGCACCACACGTCCAACATGGATTTTGACAGACTCCACCTCCATGGTTTGCCTAACCAAAATGTTCCTATGCATCACATTATGCAACCACTCTCAATCTAACCAACTGTGATCATAGATCGATCGACCTCCTTCCACGCCTCATCAACGGAAGGGTGAGCCGACCAAATCATCCCTTTATGTGGTGTTCGACAATGCAAATACTAGAATTCAAATAGTGGCTACCCACTATTTTTCCCTCAGGAACATATTTGAATATCTACAAATCAAACAATAATGTTATTTTTCTTTCATAATATATGTGATGAAGTGGCCAAAAGTGCTAGTTTTCATTAAAACATTATCACATAAAATTTCCCCTATGACTCATCAACAGAGGATCAACAAGTGTTGGATGCCAATGCTTTAATAAATGGAAATTTATCTGAGAAACCCACCATCTACAACATACACTACTACCCTATGAGTCAACCTACTCATTCCCCTAGTCGATTGACCCACCATCTTCTACAAACCTTACCACCACATTAGTCGATCAACCCATCTAGTCAGTCTGTTGACCCATCTAATAAATGAATTGACTCACCCCTTATAGCACCACATCATCTCACCAATCAATCAACCCATTTACCCCCAACAACAAGATGCCTCACACAAGGGGAGGGAGATTAGTTCACACTTTGGGAAGCTCGTGTTGCAGTCTCATTCGAAAGCCAAACCCTGTTAAGAAGCACAAGAGAAGGCAACTAAGAAGAAGGCTTCCCTGACCCTCTCCCTAACCAAATCAGTCTGCCCAACTACATCTAGAGGGATCTATATTAGGGATAGGCATGATAAATATGACTTAGCCATGATAGATTCTTTAGAAGTATATGTGTCCCTTAATAATAATGCAGTTGAGACTGACATTTGTGCCTATGAGTAGTTGATTGATAAGATTGATGCTCAATGGATGTCTCTAGTTCCTCACATTGGTAGGTCCTCTATCTTTCCTACTCAGCCTACATTAGATCCTCCCTGAGATAGAACACCACAAGAATACCCACCATCATACCCCTCCTATTTTTCCCACTAGCACCACAAGAACAAGTAGACCATTGCTGCTAAGTAAAAGAAGATATAAAAGTAGATGGAGCTGCTAGGTGTGGTGCTTCCACATTGGGCATGTATTGTGATGCAAAAGGCATTAGGGATCTAGAAGGAAGTAGATGGAGTGCTTTTTTGGGTATGCACCTCCTATTTTTGTACAGAGTGTTCTCGGTCTTCAAGGAACATACTCTGTGTTCTTTGCCACATTTAAAAATCACTATTACAATAAGAATGAGTACATATGATCTTTCAAACTAAACAAAGAGGAGCACATCTTGAAGGATGTTTATGTCACTGACATTATTATATATGTGGATGAAGACTAGCTAAGCTTGAGTGTTAAATACAAACAAAACTACTACAAGAACAAGTTAAATAGTGGAAAGTTCTGGGCGGAGATCATAGTGAAGCACCCTAACTTTTCTGATGGAGAAAATGCTTTCCTTATCCACTATCTGATGTTGAGATACCTCCGCTGCATTTTTTCTTGCACCATTATCCACAGGGGAGGTACACATGGCATCATTGCATACAATGATATGGATTGCATGTGGTGAATGTTCAACAACGATCACTTCAAATGGGGGAATGATTTAATTAAACATTATCATCTTGCTGTCACATGCAACATGTTCCCAATTCAACCTAGGTGGCTTGGTAACTTCCATATCTACATACCTACACACACATTTCTTACCAGGAGTTGACCTAGAAGATTAATTATAGGATATATCTCAAGTATCTCTAGGCTTCTATAGTACTACACCCATTACATGATAAGGCGATCTATTTCTTGATCTTTATAGACAACCTTACCTAGCTTTCCCTACCTAGACGTGCCTACTATGTAGTGGAAAACTACTTCTATGACCTCATTGATCTTCCTGTCAATATTCAACTCTACATGCTAGAGAATCCTCATGTAGAAGGGGAGATCCTTGATCCCACATCAGGATGATGCAATACCTCTGTGGAGTCCAATGATGATATCAAGACTCTTCCTCTTTCTATAGTATGCCACACTAAACATGTGTTCCTGATAATACAGACCCCTCTGCCCCCTTTAGCTTCCATGAGATACTATCGTAGATGGATCACATAGAGGACTACCAGACCCACATGGTGCAAGGGTAATAGAGGCAAGTCCAACAATTCAACCACACATATTTTTTGTAGCATACACATAAGTAGTTGCATGTTGATCGGGTGGCTATGACTACATGCAAACACACTACCATGACTATGACATTGGTAATACATTTCCCTACCTACTTCTCACAATTAGGGGAAGAAATTCATGGATAATGCTCATCATGATCTTCCTCCCACAACATCTAGGGATAAAGATTGGTCCACTCAATCTTCATGGGAGTCTTTCCACAAGAAGCACTAGCAGGAGCTACTCCCATTGGGTCAATGCAATAGGTGGTCCCATTCTAGTCATCTTTCTCCCCTCCATTTTGAGTTTAGGGTAGCTCAAGGATGAGAAAATTTCTAAATTTAGGATGGAAGGTGCATGGTATTTTTATTTCCACCCATATTACCTTTTTCTTGTTATTTTTTGTGTCGATCAACTTGTATATCATGCATCCATATATTTCATACATTTCTCTTATTCTAAAAAAATCACATTAGAACTACATGTAATTGGTGATTATCTAAGCGACCTAGATTGATTTTCATGCTTGGATTTCACTTAATAGCATCATTTCATCATTTACCTCCTTGAATGAAGCAATTTTTTGTGTGACATGATTTTAGAAAATTACCAATGCTAGAAGCTATCATGTCATCAAGGTCCATAAGTTAATATCGTTCCTTCAAAATAATGACAAATCTTATGGGATTGAATGAGATCAAATACATGTGTCCTTTTATTATTTGTTTAACATCTTGTGGAAATTGCAATTCTCTTACAAGTTACACAATGATTGTTTCAATTGCAAAGATATGTTCATATGTGCTAAATTTTAACATATGACATGCACAAGTTGAATATCTTCTACACTTGTTCTATCGTCATCATACTCAACTTTTGTAAATATAATAAAAAACCCAATAGTGTGCCAAACCATAAGTTTAGGTTGGGACCCTCTCTCCCACTATCTATGCTCCTTCCATACCCCTCCCATGTAATAGGAATGATCACCGATAAAGGAAAGATTCCAATGTGTACAACAAAAGGAAAAGATGTAAAACGTAATTGCATCAATAGAAAGTAATCTCAAGTCGATAGAGGAGCTATTTGCAAATTTATCCATCAATACCTCCATTCACTCCTTTTTCCACCCATGATAAGAGAAAGAACCCCCAAATAAATCTTTCCACACCTAAATATTGATCCTCTATTGAATCTCATAGGAATGTGCAAAATGATCTAAAGATCTAAGATATTGCATTTGTTACATTGTAAGTTTTGACATCAAAGCATGATTGTGAAGTAAAGTCAGTTCATGAACAGTGGAAGTCATTTTCTGTGATTTCAGGATATCAAGATTTCTTAGACATGTTTGGTGGTAGGGCTAAAAAATGATATTGATAGAGAGAGAGAATGTTATGATGGTAGTACTATATGGAAGATTGTTTGAGATTCTATGTCAAGAAACATTGAAGTTTGGGGTTATTTGATGAGGTATATGTTAGATTTTATGGAGGAAGAAAGCATAATGGAAATAAAAAAATAATAATCTTCACATATCCTACCAGAAGATCTCGTCAAGAATGATGTATTAGGAAGGAGGGTGTGCGAGGTATACCTTGTCACAGAGCAAGTCCGGTGATGCCCCCTTCACATTGTGGTGTATGTTGCTCCTTGCGTGCACGAACAGTCCTCGTCGACATCCTTTGAACGTTGACGCTCAACGTCTGCATCTCGACATAGTCCACGCGGATGGAGCGGAACTCCTCATCATTATAGTTGATCTGGTGAGAAGGAGCAGTCTTTCTCTTGATAACCTTATGGCATAGTAGTTTCTCTCCTTCTCTCTCCTGGGGACGATGGTGGATAGGGCTCATGTACAACAGTGTGTCCATAAAATCCGATCATCATGTCCCAATAAATAGGAGAGGAAAGGAAGAAAGGTTTCCTAAAACCCATATAAAACAAAAGGTTTTGGATACATTTAAAATGGGCTGCTAGAGGACTATCAAAAAGACAATTAGAATATTTTGAAATCAATTAATTAACCAATTAATCATATTAATTGATTAACTATTTTTTTATCATATGTCTCTAGTCAATCACTTGGGATTAGATGGTTGACTCAAAAATTTAAATACAATTAATAAGCTTAAACATTTAAGATTACCTAAACATTTTAGTAATCAATTTGACTCAAAATATTTTCAATCATGTCCACAGTTTTACTCTTCTTCTAATACATCTTATGTGCGTGACCAAGTAGGCTTCAAATAAGGTTGGCAGTGATGTTTATAATCCAATTATGATTTCACAAGCAATGATTGGTATCTAGAAAAACTTTATTGCTAACTAAGTAGTTGGAGAAGTTGAAGAACAACTTAACCTAGTATTGTGACCAGTGTTACAATGATTATATAATCCCTTTGCCTCTAATATCTAGATTGAATCCAAGGCATGAAAAAGTTATCCTCTTAATGTTTAATCTTTATTCCTTGATCTAGAGTAGACTATTGAGATAAACATGAGCTCAATATCATATATTGACTCACATGAGCATGTCCCTGCATTTCATAGTCTCACTCATCAAGTCTCCAAGATATCAGTCAAATGGGAGAGACACATTCCATATATGCACCACATGTACAGAAACCCTTTTCATGGTCACGTTGAGTAGTGTTAAATCACATTTAACAACATGTCAATGATTTTAGTGACTTTAGGTATAAGGACCATAATCCCCACTATGACACTGAGATGTGATTCTGACCATCATTATTGGCTTCCATATATCATACTCAAGGTGGGTCTTTCCAGTACCCTTGTTGTTACAACCCCAATTTTTGGGTTCTTTTGGTGAGAAATATGATTTCTCATATTAAATATATTTGAAAAAATAAAGATATAATTTGTTTTGAATAAATGGATTTCGTTTAAAATAGCCTTGTTGATTTATTTGTGGGCTTTATTGGCTATTGGGCCCAATAACAAGGAAAAGACAAAAGAAACTCCATTATTAATAAGAAATGGAGAAAAGAAAATTGTAGAAACCTCTAGAAGGAAAAAGTATGTAATCCAAAGGTGGATTTCGTACCTCTTGGGTTCCTTGGGGTCCAAGGAGTCCAAAATTGCAAAGATAATGCAAAAAGAAAAGAAAAGATCAATTAAATATTTCTTTATTAAGAAAGAAATTGAAAACAATGATAAAATGTGGAAAATAAGTGGAAAGAGGCATAATTGAGTTCTCCTTGGTGGATTTTCGTATCCATGAGGTTTCTAATATTAAAAGGAATGCCAATGAGGAAAATAAAAAAGAAAGATAAAGAGAAATCCTCAAAATGATATATTTTAATAAGAAATAAACAAGATAATGTGAAATAAAGAATATAGATGCATCTAGAAGGATAATAAATATCCTTAAAAAACCCGGCCAGCGTAGCCCGGGCGGTCAAACCAGTGCGCCCCTCATGAAGGGTCGTTGGTTCGAATCCGCTCGGGTCAACTGTATTTACCAACCTCTTGGGTCATCCGGGCTCTGGCACCTGTTTGGAGAGGGGGTGGGCTTCGGCCCATGCAGATCCAAAAAAAAATATCCTTGAAAAGTAATTTCGAATATTTTGAGTTTCTTAGGGTCCAAGGAGCCCCAATGGAGAAAAAGAAAGAGAAAATACCAAAAATAGAAAATAAGAGAATAATATGATGCATAATGAATGATTTTTGTAGTATTGTTTAAAATGAAGTAATTTCTATTAAAAGAAAATAGAAATTCGTGCCAATGGATTAAAATGCAAGTATAAAGAGAATAAGGGAGAGGATTTTCAAATTCCTAAATATCTAAATAATAAAGAATATCAAAAGGATGATTAAGGGAGAGAAGCTTGCGTTTTCATGAAGGAATCAGATTCCTAGCAGGAAAGGACATTATTTCTTCGTGAGCAAGCATCGTAGGATGTTGTTACCCTCATCTATAAAAGGAGAGAGAGCCCTGGGCCGAGTCCAGGAGAGAGATCCCACATATCCTCCTTTCCTCATCATCTTCTTCTTATTGTTTTCTTCAAATTCCCAACCAAGAAAACATAGGGCTATCTTGGGGGCAACCGGTGGCCGTGGTGGATCTTGATGAAGGTACGATGCAACCCCAGAGGTCTCGGGTAGCCAGCTACCTCCCCCTTGCTTCCATCTCTACTCAAAACGGCCAGCGAACCTGTAGGTCTTACTGTCGTGGGCGCAGCTGCTAGGCCCGACTCCGGCCACCTCGGCCACAGCTGGGGATCTCTACAAGTGCGACGGAGGGTGGAGGAAGCCAAGGAGGGTTCACTTATGTTGTAGGGGTAAAGAGAGGGGGAGGAAGAAACCCCTCGAGCCGCTGCAGTTGGCCGCAAACTAGGTTTCGCTAGGTTGAAGGTGAACAAGGCGGGTTGGATGTTTATGCCCCTCCAAGCAATGAAGAGTCAAGATTGTAACCAAGGGTATAAAGGTCATTCAATTATGTTTTCAACTAAGCCAAGCAACGTCGCATGGAGCAGGCTACGTGGCGCCTCCCTATTGGCCAAAGTAAGTGGATTTTGTAAAATTCGTAGTTAATTATTCGTAGCTCAGATTAGCACGTATAAAATATGAAATTTGCTCAGAAAAATGAGAGGAATCAAAAAAAAATGCATATAGAAACTAATTCCTCTTGCTATTCGAAAAGTAGTGTAAGTTATCAACTTTGATGAATTAAAGATTAAGAAACCCTATTTTGAGATGATTAATATATTTAGTAGGGTTTAATGGATGATTAAAGTTCGCTTTAACCAGTTAATGATAAAAAGAAACATTAGGAACAAAAAAGATGAACTTTGCATGTAATTGGCTTAATTTAGAGTTTCATGTGCATGAATATACTTTAATGGGCCTTGAAACCCTAATATTGGTAAATGCGACTCTTAATGGCTTTAATTATTCAAAATCATGAATAAAGTTAAGATATGATGATCCTAAGCTATTTCGAGTATAGAAGTTCTTAATTGTGGATAAATATTCTTAATATGATAATTAGGGTTTTTCTAATGGATAAAAGTAGAATTAATGATAAATAACGGTCATATGTGATTTAGACCATAATGAACTATAAATTGATGATAAATGAGCATAATGTCTTTGTCATAGATTAAAAGGATAAAAATTGTAGCTTTAATGTAAAAGAGGCTTAATGGACTTAATTGATGATTAAATGTGCTATTTCTGAAATTAAGGTTATATGTTGTTAAAAGGTAACCTTAATAACTTTCATGAAGGATAGTTGAGAAATTAAGGTTTAAAAGAGTAAAATGAAGTAAAACCCTAATTGCAAAGTAAACCCTAAAAGAGATAGAAATCCTAAAAAGGGAATAGAAACCTTAAGTAGCAAGATGGTTTGAATAGACTTTGATAAAAAGGAATTGGATGTAATTTCAGGACTCTTGTACTTGCTTGATTAGATGTCTTGATTGATTGGACTATTCTATCTCAATTCAGCCTAACATGTATGCAATTAATTATGATTAATCACATTAGTTTTCCCGAAGGTTTCTCAGATGGTTAATTGCATTGATTGAAACTAAATAGTTTGGATGTTCATACTACAATTATAAAGTCACTATGGTTATCACAATTATAAATGCATGTGTATTCTCACACCTACATGCCACCCTGATGGAAGATTCCATAAAGGTCAGGCCCATGAGTGTAGACCAATGGGCACCATGAGAGGTGACCCTAGACACCAAGCTTGGGAATGAGAATGTGGTCTATGTTGCATGACTATGGGGCACCATGAGAGGTGACCCCCAGGCACCAAGCTCGGGATTGAGAAGGTGGCCTTAAGTCAATGGAAAAAGAGAAACCCTAGAGGGGTATTCTAGGGTTAGGGCAAAAGCGGTGGAGAATGACACAATAAAAATGTAAATTGGTTTGCTAATTACCCTGATTGTGATATTTAAATTGTTAGCCATATTTGTGAAATTTTGGTTGTTCCCACATACCAGCATATTCCGATATGCTGACGGACGTTTTGTTTTTCAGCATTTTAGGAACAAGACCGAAAAGGACAAACAGTAAAGTGGCACATGTGAAATTAAATAAGAAGTAAATTACAAAGGAGGATTAGATAGAATGGACTCCTGATGCGGATAGGAGTAGATATCCCTATTTTTGTAAAAGGTATGCAAAGTTTTATTTTATACAAGTTTTCAGTTTAGTTTAGTAGAATTTGATAATTGTTATTGATTATTTGTCAAACCTTTGATCCTGTTAATTGAGATGATGGCTCTGATCTCTTGGTCTCCCTTAATTGGGGGTTATCGGGAGAGAGGGTCGTTACAATTGGTATCAGAGCATAGGTTCCTCATTTAATCTTTAATAATTATTAAATTTTACAAACTTTGTAGAACCCAAGGGAGTTATTAGAGGATTTTATGAAAGATTGAGGTGTCTAGAAAAGTATCACGTCCAGGGGCTGGAAAGATTTTCCTCCGCACTGCTAGTCAGAATACGAGGACTCTCGGGTTAGTGTGACTGCCTGGACGAAGTCTTAGGATTTGACTCGATATAAGATACCTTTAGGACTTTCTCATCTTGTTCATCCCTTATCAACTCAAATTCTGTTAAGGAACTTAAGGATTAGGGTTTTCTCTCTTTTCCTCACCCTCTTGAGGTATGGGTAAGGTTGATAAGGTTTAAGGAATCCTCCACCAAATTAAAGAAAAGCATGTAAATAAGATGTCGTGGACATAAGCTTAATAGATTAAGCGCAAACTAAGGAATAGATACATGCTTAGGTCATTTGACATAAGTTGTCATGCCCTCAGGAGAGACCTGAGATTAGACCTTCTTATTAGGAGGATGAGTAGAGAGAGTTAGTCTTGGAGTTAGAGATCTCCATTAAAAGTAGAGACCTGGCACATCCTCTGAGGATGATGTTAACCCTAACCCTAAGTGAAGGTTAGAGAGAAAGATGACATGATGAGTTAGATGGACATGCCTTGGATGTCATATGAGCCATGAGAGGTTGGATGACTGAGTACCTTTGGTGACCCAACCCTGGGAAGGGTCGTGCGTGTTAGAGTGAAGGACAACTCCTTCATTGATGAGGTTAGTGAAGAACCTATGGAACCCCATGAGCTTATATGAGTATGGCATAGCATGCAACCAGAATGCGATAGTAGTGTGAGCAGTATGTCGAAACCCTGGCCGAGGGAGTATGATGGATAGCTTATGAGATAAGCATAAAGAACTATGGATAACCTTGAGCAAACATAACCTTGAACATAGGTATCACCCATGTAGGGGTATTCTTGTGAGCTCGGTCCACCTTCTTGAAGATAGGATCTCTAGTAGTGAGGTTGGTTGTGGAGTTAGCTCTAGAGAGAGAAAGCAGGACCCAAGCAAGAAGGTTGGAAGCTTAGACTTCGGGAAAAGTGGGGAGTTGAGGATGATGTAGCGTAAGTGGATGATAGTGGTTGCCCATGCTTGATCCCTGGAGGCTATTGATATCTTGGTTGCCATTAGAGGAACCAAACCCTAGAGAGAGGATGAGGCTTCTGGTACCTATGTGCCTATGGTGTAGGTGTTTACCTTTTGAGATAGGAAGAAGAGTGCCTTCGACCCTGAGGAGGTTTAAGTAACCAGTTGTGAGGCTTTACACCTAGTTGGTTGTCCTTGAGGAGGGCTCAACTCAGAGGTGTTGCTCGAATAAAAGGATCATGGGAAGCACATGACATACCTTGGACATGCTTGGTTCATGGTTAGAGGTTGAGTATGTAGTTGGACAGCTGTGGCATAAAGAAATGAACCTAGGGTTCCTAGGCCTAAGAGGGGAAGTGGTGTACCTGATGCTCATGACAAGGTTTTAGTTTCAATAGATTCGAGCATTGTACTTCTCACGTTTAAAGGAAAGAGAAACCCTGTAAGTTTAAGGTATGTTAGATGAACCCCTCACAGCTATGTGGATGACATAGGAAGGTATGATCTTGACCCAATGTTGAGGATGAGAAAAAGTATGACCTAGCATGGTTTAGTAGGTGGTCTGCTTGTGCCTCAGTAGCTTCTGGGTTAAGCATGCTCATGTGAATATAAACCCTAAGGATGTTTGTGACCTTGTTGTCAAGAGTGAAAAACCACTAGAGGGGGGTGAATAGGGTTTTATGGATATTTTTAAAATAATTTAACTCAAACAACCAACCACAAAAATATTGGACAAGGGGACAAGGATTTAGAGTGGTTCCAACCTTAGAAAATACTAAGGCAGTCAATCCACTACCCGGTTGCTTACCCAACCGGGATTTTGAAAGAATCAAATTTTATTACCTCGCAAGGACTTTACATAAAATTACAATTCTTTCACCAAACCCTTCGATCAGCCTTCACCAAGAAGTAGTTGCACCAACTTTGAAGCAGCCTTCTTGAAGTAACTTCAAGCTCCCCCTTGAAGTAGCCTTCCTCTTGAAGTAGCTTCCCGTTGTAACAGCCTTCTTGAAGTAGTCCGAAGTCCACCTTCTCCACCGAGAAGAACCTTCTCCAATCCGCAACCTCCAACTCTAGGAGTAGCAAGGAGAATACAAAAGATAAAAGGAACAAGAAGGAAAAATAGAAATTACAATACCACTTGTAGCTCAAGGCTTGATTTCCTATATCAAGCGTTTTGATCTCCTAACCAATGTATATAGAAGTGTAAGTGTTGTGGATAGGAGATGCTAGCCTATAGGACACGAAATTGGAGCAAGGAAAAGAATAGCCAATGCTAGTGTTGCTCAATTGCTCAAAACAGATTTCCAATTGCAAGTGTAAGTTCAAGTATATGCAGAAGTGTATTTTTGGGTGTCCTATGGCTTGTCCTATTTATAGGAATGGCCTAAGAGTGCTTAAGGACGTTTTAGACACTTTCTAGGGGGTTCTTAGTGCTTAACTAGCCATTAGGTAACCATTAGTTTCTTTAACAATGACTAGTTAATTAATTCTGAAAAGTGCAGTCAAAACTCATCTCGGTCGACAATTTGTCGATCGAGAGTCCTTCTCGGTCAAAGATTTGTCGACCGAGGGACGTCCTGGAGAAATTGTTTACAACGTTCATTTCCAACTCCCAACCACCTTGTTTGCTGGGTCTAACGGCTACTTGGGTCAATCTCGGTCGACAAACTCCTCGACCGAGAGTGTCTCGGTCGAGCAGTTTGTCGACCGAGATTGACCCTGTTTCAACATTTTAAACTAATTACTAAGTGTGTGTGTGAGTGTGCATTTGTGACACTAATGTAGGAGATGACCTATCTAAGTGTTGTGATTGGCTAAGGAAGATCTAACGCTTGATTTACATGATGTCTAAGTACTTGTACATTATATACTTGTACAAGTTTTTACATTTGATTACATTCATGACTTAAAGCAATTTTAGCATATAGATCTTCCAAGTATTTGTCATCCACCTTATTCCTGCACACTCAAGTAGCACGTTAGATTCACAAGAATGAAATGTTTATCATCATCGAAACAAAGGGATTATACTAATGTTAATTTAGCCAACAATCTCCCCCTTTTTTAAGATGACAAACATTTCCTAAATATAAAATAAGGAAATATAAATCATATGAGTTTCATACCTGAAGTTTACCTTTTGTAGCCATTCTTGTTTTGCAAGTGTGTGTTGGCCGAGATATTATGAAACTCATCTTATTTTATATTTTTGATTTTATATTATTTCTCCCGCTTTGTCATTTCAAAAAGATATCCAAGATAATCATTTAGTATGACCTTTTATTTCTCCTCCTTAATTTTATAATTAGGTGCTCCCCCTTAATAAGATATTCAGTTTTAAAAGCAAGGGATGCAAACCACTTATTGTCAAATTTAGCCACAATTTATTTCTCAATCATTTGCAAAGGATGTTAAGCCTTGAAATGATATGAGATTCTCTTAAGTTCATGGCATATGTGTATTGATTTCTCATCCATTTTTCAAGGGATGTTAAGCCCTAAAAATGACATGAGAATCCTTTTAAGCTTATAGTAGAATACATGTATGTATCTCTAACCAAATACACGGAATGCTAATCCCAAATTTGTTTAGAGAATTCCAATAAGAGCAAGATATAATTCATATTCATGAATATTGTAAATTTCTTTGTTTTTCATAACCAAAACTACTTTTAAGGATACTAAGGTCATAACAAGCTTCAAATGATGTTTACAAAGTTTTGGAAGCTTCTTAATCTCATAATCAAGATAGTTTGTGTGAGCTTCCCCCTTAATCTTATAGTCAAGATAATTTAAGGATTCTAATATCACAATCAATATTAGATCATAATAAGTTGACCTTTTATGCACTAAAATTATGTTTTCAATATGATAAACGCATTTTGAATCAAGATACTAAGATTAAGTGCAGTAGAATGATGTACAAATAAGCATTTTGTCAAGCTTATTTTAGGTCGACCTTGACTTCGACCATTCCACCCCTTGGTCAAACTTAACTTTCAACCAAGAGGCAATTTTTGCAAATTTCCAATTTGAGCACTTATATGTGAAGCATATTTTCTGCAGATTTTCAATTTAAAATACATTTATGCTATGAAGTTTTACTATTTATGGCATCATCATGTGAGCTGAATCAATATCCATTCATGGTTTGTATGTATGGATCAAAGATTATTTTAGACAAACCAATGAAACATAATGATCATGGCACAATGATTATGATAGAACTGTAGAAGCATATCCATAATACAATGATCTAGATATACTTAGGATAAACCATGTGGACTATGATAAACAGTATTCTCCATGGTTCATAATTTTCATTTTTAAGCCAAACCATGTGGAGAATAAACTAAAATAATCTCATTCATGATTCATGGATTTTCAAATTTAAGACAAACCATGTAAATGATCATGCTTAATAAACTTTTTCAATCAAGATAGTATGTTCAATATCAGTCTTCATATAATACTTTTGCAATATGTTTTAAGGATTTCATATGCATAATGTTATACCTTTATTCAACAATTCATGATGCAAAAGATCAATATGTATTGATGAAAAGATGATCTCCAAGATTCATTCTTGATTTGCATATTAAGTCAATCATCAACAGCAAATTTATAACAATCTAGATTAATTTAAAAACAGGTTTAGATTTATTGCAAACTTGAAAATAGGAACCTGCTCGGTCGACTATATCTCGACTGAAAATATTCTCAGTCGAACAATTTCTCGACTGATAAAGTTTCTGTATTGTTTCAGAACTGTTTTCAGTAATTGTTTCTATGTAAAACAAGAATATGAAAGTTAAATCTTGATTTAGTTGAGATATTAAATATCAAAGCAACATTTAGGTTAAATCTCAACTAATCATGTACTTTTTGAGAATCCAAACTAAAAACAAGTAGTTGAAGATGTATATTTGGAAAATTGGTGTCCTATTATGTTAAGTTGAGATAGACATAGAGATATACAACTTAGAATCTTTGGTCATATCTCAACTTAATTTTATTCACTTAGTTTGGGGGTTTTGGAATCCATACTAACTCAACATCCTTTTTCTTTTAGGGACATGAGAAGAAGTAATGTCCAAAACACAAAAAATAATGACAACATATGGAATCAACCTCATATCTCTTTCTATGATTTTGGTCTAGGTTGTTCTTGGGTACATATGTATGTTTGCCTTTAGGTACATACATAGATTGATTTTCTAGTGCTTGTGTCTGTAACATCCCATGATTTGAGGCCTCAGATAAGTTGATCTTAAAAGGAATGATTGGACTACCCATATCACCAAGGTGCACCTCCTCTTTCGGGAGCCCATCTCTAAAGAACTCCATAGTTAAGCGTGCTCAGTTTGGAGTAGTACTAGGATGGGTGACCAGTCGGGAAGTTGACCCCGGCTTGCGCGTGAGTGAGGACAAAGAGCGCAGTGAAGGCTAGTGGTGGTTTGTGGGGCCAGTCGTCATTCCTAAAACTCTACTAGAGCCTTGGGCAGTGGGCCCAGGTGTTACAAATGGTATCAGAGCCATAACCCCTCCAGTAGGTGGGGCCTGCATGGGCATGTGGCATGCCAGTCTTGATCCGTGCGGTCCAAGCATGTAGGAAAGGGTTGTCCATGTTTGACGTAGCCACCCTTGCACTGGTATTCCGTGATCGGGAGCTGGGTGTCCATGGGCCATTGTGGGTCTGCACTGAAATGGGGTCAGATTATGAGGCCATATATTTGAGCCTTGACGAGGACGTCAAGAGTCGAAGTGGGGGAGATTGTAACATCCCATGATTTGAGGCCTCAGATAAGTTGATCTTAAAAGGAATGATTGGACTACCCATATCACCAAGGTCCACCTCCTCTTTCGGGAGCCCATCTCTAAAGAACTCCATAGTTAAGTGTGCTTAGTTTGGAGTAGTACTAGGATGGGTGACCAGTCGGGAAGTTGACCCCGGCTTGCGCGTGAGTGACAAAGCGTGCAGTTAAGGCTAGTGGTGGTCTATGGGACCAGTCGTCATTCCTAAAACTCTACTAGAGCCTTGGGCAGTGGGCCCAGGCGTTACAGTGTCTATCTCCAACTAGGTTTTTGATAATATTTTCCTTTAGGATTATAACCTAGTCCTCTCCTTCCAATTTGATGATAAGAATCATTTAAGATATTATCAAGAATGTTATTGTTACTCAAGCTGCTCACTTTTTGTTGTAACTTCATAATCTCATCCATTTTCTTCTTGATATCTAATTTTACTTGATCTAGATTAGATAACAAAGAATCTCTTTCTTTCACAATAATATCATAATCTGGATGTGTACACAAAACAGGTTGCTTTTGAAGATCATTAACTTGAGTTTGCAAATTTAACTTTTCAAGCGAAAGAAGATTACAATTTGCTTCTACAGATTTTAGCTTAATATCATAATCTTCAATAGCCTTTTTGAGATCTTCATTTTGAGATGTAACAGCAAGAAGGTTAGCATTTAACTCATCATTTACTTTATTTGATTTCTTAAATTTTTTCTTGTACTCGATATATTTCTCATGTGTATCTTGAAGACTAGCTATTAGATCTTCTTTTGGTAAATCAAAAGACTTACCTCTTCTTCTTCTTATTCATTTTTTGTAGCAATAAGAAATTCTACTTCTTCTTTTCCATCATCACTATCATCACTTGAATCATCCCATGCAGCTTTATATGCTCTTTCTTTCTTTTTGTGAGATGATTTCTTTCCTTTCTTGAGTTTTGGACAATCACCTTTCATGTGTCCCTTTTTGCCACATTCAAAGCACCTGGAAGAAGAAACATTAGAAGTTTTATTAGTTTTAAAGCTTTTATATTGCTTACCGTTTACAATGAGAGTTTCTTCTTCACTATCATCTTCACTTGTGTCATGACAATTCTTGGTTGATGCTTTGAATGCAATGTCCTTCTTTCTCCCTTGTTGAAGTTCATGTTTTCGTCGTTCCTCTTCCTCCAAGGTTGCCTCATGTGCTTCTAGGTTGCCAATGAGTTGCTCCATCCTTAGTCGGGTGAGATCATTTGCTTCTTCAATAGCAGTCACCTTGGGCTTGTACTTGGGAGGGAGAGATCTAAGAATATTTGACACTTGATCTTCTTCAACGATTACTTTGCCTAAAGCATTCAAACCATTTACAATAGAAGAAAATTTTGCATACATTTCACTAATAGACTCATTTGGATCCATACGAAACTGTTCAAACTTTTTCTTAAGCATTCCAATTTTAGAATTCTTAACTTGAACAGTTCCTTCATAAGTTATAGAGAGTCTATGCCATATCTCATATGTAGTTTCACAATTTGATATTCTATTGAATTCACCAACGGAAATTGAACAATAAAGTATACTTACAGCCTTTGCATTCATTTGGGCTGATCTTACCGTATTAGCATCCCAATTTGCATACTCCGTTTGAGGAAATTCATATGGAGTCGATACCATTCTCCATAAGTCCCAGCTAATTCCTTGGAATAAAAATTGCATCATCCTTTTCCAGTAAGTGTAGTTTGTGACATCAAAAGATAGAGGTCTAGCCACAATTGTTCCTTCCAAGTTGAGGTTGTTGAGTACCCCATCACCCATTCTTCAAGAATTTGTTAGAGTTCCTTGAAGCCCTACTCTAATACCAATTGAAAAACCACTAGAGGGGGGTGAATAGGGTTTTATGGATATTTTTAAAATAATTTAACTCAAACAACCAACCACAAAAATATTGGACAAGGGGACAAGGATTTAGAGTGGTTCTAAACTTAGCAAATACTAAGGCAGTCAATCCACTACTCGGTTGCTTACCCAACTGGGATTTTGAAAGAATCAAATTTTATTACCTCTCAAGGAATTTACATAAAATTACAATTCTTTCACCAAACCCTTCGAACAGCCTTCACCAAGAAGTAGTTGCACCAACTTTGAAGCAGCCTTCTTGAAGTAATTCAAGCTCCCCCTTGAAGTAGCCTTCCTCTTGAAGTAGCTTCCCGTTGCAACAGCCTTCTTGAAGTAGTCTGAAGTCCACCTTCTCCACCGAGAAGAACCTTCTCCAATCCACAGCCTCCAACCCTAGGAGTAGCAAGGAGAATACAAAAGATAAAAGGAACAAGAAGGAAAAATAGAAATTACAATACCACTTGTAGCTCAAGGCTTGATTTCCTATATCAAGCGTTTTGATATCCTAACCAATGTATATAGAAGTGTAAGTGCTGAGGATAGGAGATGCTAGCCTATAGGACACGAAATTGGAGCAAGGAAAAGAATAGCCAATGCTAGTGTTGCTCAATTGCTCAAAACAGATTTCCAATTGTAAGTGTAAGCTCAAGTATATGCACAAGTGTATTTTTGGGTGTCCTATGGCTTGTCCTATTTATAAGAATGGCCTATGAGTGCTTAAGGACGTTCTTGACACTTTCTAGGGGGTTCTTAGTGCTTAACTAGCGGTTAGGTAACCATTAGTTGCTTTAACAATGGCTAGTTAATTAATTCTGAAAAGTGCAGACAGAACTCATCTCGGTCGACAATTTGTCGATCGAGAGTCCTTCTCAGTCAAAGATTTGTCGACCGAGGGACGTCCTGGAGCAAGTGTTTACAACGTTCATTTCCAACTCCCAACCACCTTGTATGCTGGGTCTAACGGCTACTTGGGTCAATCTCGGTCGACAAACTCCTCGACCGAGAGTGTCTCGGTCGAGGAGTTTGTCAACCGAGATTAACCCTGTTTCAACATTTTAAACTAATTACTAAGTGTGTGTGTGAGTGTGCATTTGTGACACTAATGTAGGGGATGACCTATCTAAGTGTTTTGATTGGCTAAGGAAGATCTAACACTTGATTTACATGATGTCTAAGTACTTTTACAAGTTTTTACATTTGATTACATTCATGACTTAAAGCAATTTTAGCATATAGATCTTCCAAGTATTTGTCATCCACCTTATTCCTGCACACTCAAGTAGCACGTTAGATTCACAAGAATGAAATATTTGTCATCATAGAAAAAAAAGGATTATACTAATGTTAATTTAGCCAACAAAGAGTTGTAGTTTCCTCCCATCCTAGGAGAGGAACCCTTGGGTAGGGTGTGTACCTATTTTGAGGAAACCTAAAGAGGTCTCATAGGATCGTGAGAAGCTAAGTGAAAAGTACATGGTATGAGAATGAACCTGTAGACCCATAGTTAATCATTTCTAAGTGCATGTGGATGTGTTACCATGGAGGTAACCGGTATGGGGCCCGACCAAGGTAGGCAGGTTTCCATGACCCCTATGAAAGGATGGGAGTCATCCATGAATGTAGAGAGAGAGATGATGAAGGCTTGGGTAAGGTTCTAAGCTGGACATGTACTAAGCTAGAATTCTAAGTCTATCCTAGGGTCAGGTAGGGATAAGACTGATACAAGTAGGAGTTGCCTAATTCCCTAGTTGCACATGACCATAGGGTCAGGAGGTAACATCTATCATTGTCTGAGGGCCATGGGTTAGGAGATTGATCACCTTCATGAACTCATGGGACCCAAAGGGCAGATGAGTAGGGCACTCTCTGATGCATGAGGAAAGAGGGATGACCCCAAAAGTGTCGGCACCCTATAGACCCAGAGGAGATGACCAAGGATTGTGTGTAAACTCCAGTAGGTTCAAAACCAGTTTCCATGGAAGTAACCTTGATATCGAGACATAAGTTGCACATTTCAACTTAGATTTGAAGGTGTAGAAGAAAGGTGGGATGTACCATCTCTACTCTTGGAACAGGAAGAACTCTGTATTTGGACTGCAGCCAAATGCTTATTTCCTCTTGTTATGGGAGTGAGAGATAGGACAGTACGCATGCCATACACCAAGGATAAATATGATGTGAGTTGGAATGTTGCTAAGAGGTATGAGGACAAAGATGATAACATACCCTTACGAAGTGAACAATAGGTACAAACAATAAGAGTATTAAGGTAATCATCTTGTGAGAATGTTTTATCATCAACTATGTGGAATTTGCAAGTGATACAAGGTTGAGTTTGATAACCAAGAGGATGAGCTCAGAGTGTTCTGATGAAGATAGACTCAGAGTTTGAGATGAGATGATAAGTGGAATACATGGAAATGTATGTCTTCAACATTACCTAATACCTAAGGATGTGAAGTGGTAATAGATGCTCTGGTGGAGATATAGTTGCCTAGTTTGGCTACGAACTAGAAGATAGGTTTGGCTAACCCTCAGATGCAATGATACTGATTGATCAAGTTAATGGTTAGCCAGCCTAGTCTTTGATGCAATGAAAGGATGGTGGTAGAACCTCAGATACACTTCATTGGATAGAAAGGTAATAAAACCCTGATGAAAGTGGTTTAGGGATTTTGAGGAATCGATCTTAAGGAGTCATGGCATACAAGAGATCATGGTTTTAAGATCACCATACACCATGATACTATAAAGATAGTAAGTGATAGTAGCGCTTTGGATGCTTGATATGAAGTTGCATGTGGCATGTGGCCATGCAATCCGGGGGTGAAGGACGAACACGAGTAACCCAGTGCTTGATATAAAGGATAAAGAGTCCCCAAGAGGGAATGGGAGTTCACCACTATAGATGTTGTGGTAAGTCTCCCCTTGACCAAGGAAGGTCAAGATACAATGTGGGTTATGGTAGATCGCCTTACCTAGATGACAAGAGAAAGAAAGAGTATTGTCAAGGGACAGATCGGGTTGAACTACTTATAAGAGAGAGATGGTTCAGCTACACCATGATGCGAGTTCAAAAGTTCTTGAGTAGGACTGAAAGGTTCACTTCCATAAGGTGGAAGTAGATACATGAAGAACTCGATGCTAGTACAGTTTATCACCCCATACTAATGGACAGTATGATCCAGACTAGAGGGTCTGATGAGAGCATGTGTGCTCATTCAGGGTGATACATAGAGACAGTTCTTAAGATGTGATGTTAATCACCATAGCCTTTATCAGGATGCAAGAAGTTCTATAAGGAGGTTGTGTCGGTCACCACTTCATTAAGATGATGTTGGTGAAGGAGGCCTCGCGAAGGTCAGAAAAGAACCACAGTGTGTGTAGATGAAGTCGCTTTGATCGGGCCATGGCTGAGAGGGAGCCAGAAGTGACATGAGTCATGAGTTGACGCAAAGCAGACTTACATGCAGTTCACTGACGGAGAGTATGTGATGTGAAAATCTGACCCCTCTAAGCTACAGCTGAGAAAGATGAGTCCCCGATGTATGGGTCCATTTGAGATGGATTGGTGGAGATGGTTGTGTTTAGCCTTTCCCCTCAAGATAACATGATGTGTAATGTGCTCCATGAGTCTGATCTAGAGCACTATGTGAGGTACCCAAGCCATGTGCTGAGCCCTGGACCTATTCAACTTTTAAGAGGTTGAAATGTCCTAAGTCACCTATGAGGGTACGATATACTGAGGTAAGAAAGAACTCAGATGGAATAATGAAGGTTCTTGGGAAGCACCATGGAACGGGTGAAGCTACATGGGAGCCCTGATGGACATAAGAAAGGCTTATCCTATTTGTTTGTGTGCCTGGTGGAATTTTGAGGACAAAATTCCTATAAGAGGGAAAGGATGTTACAACCCCAATTTTTGGGTTCTTTTGGTGAGAAATGTGATTTCTCATATTAGAGATATTTGAATAAATAAAGATATAATTTGTTTTGAATAAATGGATTTCGTTTAAAATAGCCTTGTTTATTTATTTGTGGGCTATATTGGCTATTGGGCCCAAAAACAAAGAAAAGACAAAAGAAACTCCATTATTTAATAAGAAATGGAGAAAAGAAAATTGTAGAAACCTCTAGAAGGAAAAGTATGTAATACAAAGGTTGATTTCGTGCCTCTTGGGTTCCTTGGGGTCCAAGGAGTCCAAAATTGCAAAGATAATGCAAAAAGAAAAGAAAAGATCAATTAAATATTTCTTTATTAAGAAAGAAATTGAAAACAATGATAAAATGTGGAAAATAAGTGGAAAGAGGCATAATTGAGTTATCCTTGGTGGATTTTCGTAACCATGAGGTTTCTAATATGAAAAGGAATGCCAATGAGGAAAATAAAAAGAAAGATAAAGAGAAATCCTCAAAAAGAGATATTTTAATAAGAAATAAATAAGATAATGTGAAATAATGAATATAGATGCATCTAGCAGGATAATAAATATCCTTGAAAAGGAATTTCGAAATATTTGTGTTTCTTAGGATCCAAGGAGCCTCAATGGAGAAAAAGAAAGAGAAAATACCAAAAATAGAAAATAAGAGAATAATATGATGCATAATGAATGATTTTTGTAGTATTGTTTAAAAGGAAGTAATTTATATTAAAAGAAAATAGAAATTCATGCCAATGGATTAAAAGGCAAGTATAAAGAGAATAAGGGAGAGGATTTTCTAATTCCTAAATATCCACATAATAAAGAATATCAAAATGATGATTAAGGGAGAGAAGCTTGCTTTTTCATGAAGGAATCAGATTCCTAATATGAAAGGACCTTATTTCTTCGTGAGAAAGCATTGTAGGATGTTGTTACCCTCATCTATAAAAGGAGAGAGAGCCCTGGGCTGAGTCTAGGAGAGAGATCCCACATATCCTCCTTTCCTCTTCTTCTTCTTGTTTTCATCAAAACCCTAACCAAGAAAGGATAGGGCTGTCTTGGGGGCAACCGACGGCCATGGTGGATCTTGATGAAGGCACGATGCAATCCTAGAGGTCTCGGGTAGCCAACTACCTTTCCCTTGCTTCCATCTCCGCTCAAAATGACCAGCGGACCTGCAGGTCTTACTGTCGTGGGCGTAGCTGCCAGGCCCGATTTCGGCCACCTCGACCGCAGTTGGGGATCTCCACAAGTGCGACGGAGGGTGGAGGAGGCCAAGGAGGGTTCACCGGTGCTCTAGGGGTAAAGGGAGGGGGAGGAAGAAACCCCTTGAGCCGATGCAGTTGGCTGCAGACTAGGGTTCGCGAGGTTGAAGGTGACCAAGGCGGGTTGAACGTTTATGCCCCTCCGAGCAATGAAGAGTCGGGATTGTAACTAAGGGTATAAAGGTCATTAAATTATGTTTTCAACTAAGCCAAGCAACGTCGCATGGAGCAGGCTATGTGGCACCTCCGTATTGGCCAAAGTAAGTGGATTTTGTAAAATTCGTAGTTAATTATTCGTAGCTCGGATTAGTATGTATAAAATATGAAAATTGCTCAGAAAAATGAGAGAAATCTAATAAAAATGCATATAAAAGCTAATTCCTCTTGATATTCGAAAAGTAGTGTAAGTTATCAACTTTGATGAATTAAAGATTAAAAAACCCTATTTTGAGATGATTAATATATTTAGTAGGGTTTAATGGATGATTAAAGTTGGCTTTAACCTGTTAATGATAAAAAGGAGCACTAGGAACAAAAAGGATGAACTTTGCACGTAATTGGCTTAATTTATTGTTTCATGTGCATGAATATACTTTAATGGGCCTTGAAACCCTAACACTGGTAAATGCGACTCTTAATGGCTTTATTTATTCAAAATCATGAATAAAGTTAAGATATGATGATTCTAAGCTATTTTGAGTATAAAAGTTCTTAATTGTGGATAAATATCCTTAATATGATAATTAGGGTTTTTCTAATGGAGAAAAGTAGAATTAATGAGAAATAACGGTCATATGTGATTTAGACCATAATGAACTATGAATTGATGATAAATGAGCATATTGTCTTTGTCATAGATTAAAAGGATAAAAATGGTAGCTTTAATGTAAAAGAGGCTTAATGGACTTAATTGATGGTTAATTGTGTTGTTTCTGAAATTAAGGTTATATGTTGTTAAAAGGTAACCTTAATAACTTTCATGAAGGATAGATGAGAAATTAGTGTTTAAAAGAGTAAAATGAAGTAAAATCCTTAATTTCAAAGTAAACCCTAAAAGAGACAGAAATCCTAGAAAGGGACTAGAAACCTTAAGTAACAAGATGGTTTGAATATATTTTGATAAAAAGGAATTGGATGTAATTTTATGACTCTTGTACTTGCTTGATTGGATGTCTTGATTGATTGGACTATTCTATCTCAATTCATCCTAACATGTATGTGGTTAATTACGATTAATCACATTAGTTTTCCCGAAGGTTTCTCAGATGGTTAATCACATTGATTGAAACTAAACAGTTTGGATGTTCATACTGCAATTATAAAGTCACTATGGTTATCACAATCATAAATACATGTGCATTCTCGCACCTACATGCCACCCTAATGGAAGATGCCATAAAGGTCAGGCCCAAGAGGGTAGACCAATGGGCACCGTGAGAGGTGACCCCATACACCAAGCTCGGGAATGAGAAGGTGGTCTATGTTGCAAGACTATGGGGCACCATGAGAGGTGACCCCTAGGAACCAAGCTCGGGATTGAGAAGGTGGCCTTAAGTCAATGGCAAAAGAGAAACCCTAGAGGGGTATTCCAGGGTTAGGGCAAAAGTGGTGGAGAATGACACATTAAAAATGTAAATTGGTTTGCTAATTACCCTGATTGTGATAATTAAATTGTTAGCCATATTTGTGAAATTTTGGTTGTTCCCACATACCAGCATATTCCGATATGCTTGACAACACCAAATTTTGTGATATTTTAGACTGTTTTTTATGTTATCAAAACTTCCCTTTTCTGCTATTTTCCTCTCTTTTGTATGCACTTTCGCAATAATTGGCCAAGCAATGCTCTCAATCCAATTTTCCTATCTTTTGCAGAGTTTTCCTCATTTTTGGGCAATAAGGCCGCTCCGACCCATGAATAAGTCCAAGCCGGTCTCAGCCTCCCTGACGCCCGATACAACCCATGCCCGACAGGGGCTGGGCGACACAAAGACGCTCGACAAAGAGGTGTCGCGTGAGAAGAAACTGACGGACGACACGCCTTCTACCTAACAGAGAGCCCGGCTCGCCCCAACAACTCAGCTTGTCGGGCGACACAGCCACCCACCGGCAGGCGCACCGCCCGTCACGTGATCGATAGCAGACACCTCTGCGCCGAGCTATATCTGTATCGGTCGTCCATCGACCGGCTCTTAAGGGGGCCACGTGGCGCTTCAAGCACCATAACTCCTCCCGGCCCGCTGCCTATAAATAGAAGCTACAGGGAGCTGAAAAGACAGCTTGGTCAGTTCGGAGTTTTAGAATTCGGACAGTTGGGAGTTGAGCTATCTTCTGAGGAGAATGCGAGAGCATACGTGTCGTGCCCCAGTGCTTGTCTCGGGCGACACCAGGTGAGCTTCTCCTCATCCCGAGAGGGAGGGGACAATTCACTTAGGACCGTCCCGGGCGACACTGCGGGTCGATATCGGCCGACGTAGATGAGCGACACAAGTGCCCGACAACAACCATGCGTAGCTCTTAGCCCAGCATGATATCAAACTGATACGCTTAGCTTGTCGAGCGTGCCGCCCGAGAGGGTGTGCCGTCCGACATGAGCATATCGGCCAGGGTCCTTGAGCGATACAGATGACAGTCGGTGCGTGCCGTCCGAGAGGGTGTGCTGCCCGACACTTCTGTATCGGGCTAGGCATCTGACCGATATCGGGCAGGAGAGCTACAACACCCTGTCGTCCTTCTACATCAAGGAGGTGACACCTATCTTTACTTTCTGTCATTTAATTCCATACTTATGCATTGTAATTAAGACCCTTTATTTGTCTATGGAAATAGAAGATGCTTAATTACTTGTAGCTCTATGGTTGGTGCACAATGTTGGATGACTGCTAGCTTGCATGTTTGGATCGTGTTTCGCTTAGCTAACGAATTGCTTTTTCCCGTCGCAATAACTTCGAGAGTTGTATTGTGGCTCTAGTGTTTGGTCTGATTCTGGAGTATGAGAGTGCCTGGAACGGAGTTGCTTTAGTGACCTTTCCACTCTAATTTTAGTCCAGTGACCTCGAGAGGGGCGTTGATGCCTTGTTTGAGGTACCAGCTTCGAGAGGAGGGGTACCGGACTGGTTCTACCACCGCTTGTTTTACCGGAGTTTTATCCTTCGTACCTCGCTTTAGCTCGAGCAATATCCTTCTGTTTCTGTTGCATGAAAACCCCTAAAAACTGCTAAATGACTAAAACCTTAAATCTTTCTAGTAGCTCCAGTTGGAGATAGTTTTCTTCATTTTATTTGTGACATCTTACTGCTTCCCTTTTCGGGAATTTATTTCTCTTTATACCTGCCGGAGTGTAGTGTGTCGATTCCGTGTTCTCAACACTGCCCCCCTTGTCCCTGTGTTTGACCCCGTAAACAAAGTTACGGGGGTCTAGAAGGATTCAGGTTTATAAATATAAAAGCTCGACTACCTCAAATCCGCCTCCAATTTTAGGATGCGCGATTTAGGCCGGTCAACTTTTTGGCACCGTTGCCGGGGACGAGGCAAAAGCGATACTGTTGATGAATCCGAATCCACTAACTACTCTCTTGCACCTCAAGCTTAGCAATGAGCTTGACATCACTCTTTTTCTTCTTTACTATTATTCTTTTCTTGAAATTAATAAATCTATCTTCTAACCTTGATTTCTCGTGCCATCTCAGGAACCCTAAAGAACGGTGACCTATTCCTTCGAGATCTGACGCCATGTCTCGTTGTGAGGAATCTCCGTTCAAAGGTGAATGTCAAGGCAGAGATGAGATATCACACCAGCCCATCCTGGTTGGCCAGTTGCATGCTTTCATAAAAAGACAAGACTCTATCATCAACCGGCTGGTGCAGGGTACACTTCCCAGCCCTGGAGCTCAGAATTCCATGCAACACCAGATGGAAAGTCTGCGGATGCGCCAATGGGAAGTCGATCAACGATTGGCCCAGATGGCGGCTCTGATAAAGAACCCTACGGGAAAGACACTCTCATATCTGGAAACTGCTAGAATGGCAGTACTGAGGTCTGGAAGGATGGTGGAGCACACAGATGATGCCGAAATAGAGCCTGAACCGAGGTCAGAGAGTATCATTCTAGTAGAGGGTGAAGGTGGACAAGCAGAAGCTCAAGAGCCTGCACGGAAGCCTTCCGATGAGCTACCTGGTGGGAGGAATTCTTATGCTCCAAGGCTGCCGTTCCCGCATAAGTTGATCAAGGCAAATCTGAAAAGGCGTCACGAAAGGTTCATGGACTCGATCAGGAAACTGCATCTTGAAGTCCCCTTCCTTGATGCATTGGAAGAGATGCCTATGTATGCCAAGTTCCTCAAGGACCTTATCACAAAGAAGAGAAGGGGAGGAAGGACAGAGACAGTGTATCTAGCTTCCGCCTCCTCCACCTTCTTGAAGCCCGACATGTCAAATAAGAGAGGGGATCCTGGAGCCTTCACAATCCCGTTCGCCATCAGAGACAACGTCGAGCGCAAGGGTCTAGCAGACTTGGGGGCTAGCATAAGCCTCATGCCCCTAAGTTTCGCACAAAGGGTGGGTTTGACCGACATGGTTCGAACCAACATGCGGATTGAACTGGCAGATCACACCTTTAAGAGACCCGTTGGCATTGTCGAAGATGTGCCGATCAGGGTTGGTAACTTCTTCATCCCTTGCGATATAGTCGTCATCGACACAGCTGAAGACCCCCGTTGCCCGATCATCTTTGGTCGCCCCTTCTTGGCGACAGGGAGAGCGTTGATTGATGTTTCTGAGGGGATGATCACCTTAAGGGTCAGAAACAACCATATCGACTTCAAGCTAAAAGAGATCATGAAGAGCTCGTCCCTATCTGAATTAGCATGTTTCACAGATAGCTACAATAAATTCTGCGAGGAAGTAGAGGAAGATATCTAGACAGTAGACCCCCTCTTAAGGACTCTAAACTGTCAAGGTCCCGACCTCGAAGATCCTGAGGTCACGAAGCACCTCAACCTTCTCAACCTTTCTGGTGAAGATTTGCAAGAAGAGGATACAGAGGTGGAGTCTGCGAAGTATGCCTCTCTCGAGGAGGAGCCTCAGGAGAAGGCACCCAGACCAAAGCCAGAGTTAAAAGCGTTGCCCGAAGGTCTGAAGTACGAGTTCTTAGATGAAGAGCACATAAACCCCATCATCGTAAACGCCGATCTTTCAAGCAACCAGCTGGACCGACTCCTTGAGGAGTTAAGGCTCCATAGGAGGGCTATAGGATATTCAGTAGATGATATCAAAGGCCTTATCCCCGCCATGTGCATGCATCGCATCAACTTGGATGAATCTGCCAAGCCTCTGGCTCAACCCCAGAGAAAGCTGAACCAGATGCTCAAGGAGGTTGTCAAGAAAGAGGTAATAAAGCTCAGGGATGCGGGGATCATTTACCCAATCAACGATAGCAATTGGGTAAGTCCGATCCACGTAGTGCCCAAAAAGGGCGGAATGACGGTGGTTAAGGGTGAGAAGGGTGATGAGGTGGCGGTAAGGACCGTCACCGGCTGGCGGATGTGCATAGATTACCGAAAGCTAAATCAGGCTACAAAGAAGGATCATTTTCCGCTACCTTTTATTGACCAAGTTCTCGAAAGGTTAGCGCGTCACGATTTCTTTTGTTTTCTTGATGGCTTTTCAGGTTTGTACCAGGTACCCATCTTTCCCGACGATCAAGAGAAAACAACATTCACCTGCCTTTACGACACTTATGCCTTCCGAAGGATGCCCTTCGGACTCTGCAACGCCCCTGCCACCTTTCAGCGATGCATGATATCAATGTTCTCAGATTTTCTAGAAGACATCGTAGAAGTTTTCATGGATGACTTTTCTGTCTATGGGAAGGACTTCGATAGCTGTTTGATGAATCTATCATTGGTCCTTCAAAGGTGCGAGGAGAACATCCTAGTTCTAAACTGGGAGAAGTGCCATTTTATGGCGCGGGAGGGCATCATTCTCGGGCATAAGATCTCAAAGCGTGGGATCGAGGTGGACGCAAGCAAGGTTGAAGCAATATCCAAGCTTCCTCCACCAAGATCCATGACGGGGGTGCGAAGCTTCCTCGTGCACGTGGGATATTACTGAAGATTCATCAAGGACTTCTCAAAGATTTCCAAACCGCTGTCTAATCTTCTGGTAAAAGACACTGAATTTGTTTTCTCTAACGATTGTCTAAGTGCTTTTCTGGCCCTGAAAAATGCTTTGATATCACCACCTATCCTTCAAGAACCGGAATGGGGTTTACCTTTTGAGCTGATGTGCGACGCTAGCGACTACGCGGTTGGAGCAGTCCTGGGGCAAAAGAAAGACAAAAATCACCATGTGATTTTCTACGCTAGTCGCACGTTGGACGAGGCTCAAGTAAACTACACAACAACTGAGAAAGAGATGCTCACGATCGTCTTCACGTTTGATAAATTCAGGTCATATCTCGTTGGAGCCAAGGTCAAGGTATACACAGATCACGGGGCTATAAAATATTTAATGCAAAAGAAAGACGCAAAGCCCAGACTGTTGAGGTGGGCCTTGCTGCTCCAAGAGTTCGACCACAAAATTATCGACAAGAAGGGCGCAGAGAATGTGGTCGCAGACCACCTATCAAGAATCATGACTGAGAGAGAGAGAGAGCCTCAAATCAATGACGACTACGCCGACGAGGCTCTGATGTTGGCAGAAGCTCAAGAAGAAAGTTTACCCTGGTTTGCAGACATCTGCAATTATCTTTCATGCGGAGAACTGCCTCCTGACATCACGTACAATCAGAAAAAGAAGCTATTTGCGGATGTCAAAAACTACTACTGGGATGATCCTCTCCTGTTCAGAAGATGTGCTGACAACTTATACAGGAGGTGCATCCCAGAGGAAGAAACCGCAGACATCCTGAAAGAATGCCACGCCTCCCCCTACGGTGGACACCTGGGTAGCGAGAGAATAGCTGCAAAAGTGTTACAGTCAGGTTTCTACTGGCCCACCTTGTTTAAAGACGCTGCACAATTTGTGAAGGTTTGCAAGGAGTGCCAGTTTACAGGAAACATAGGGTGGAGGAATGAAATGCCAATGGCAAGTTGGATCGAAGTAGAAATATTTGACGTATGGGGGATCGACTACATTGGACTGTTTCCCCCATCTCGGGGGTATCAATACATACTAGTGGCAGTAGATTATGTATCGAAGTGGGTGGAAGCGGTAGCCACCTAAACCTGCGACGCCAAGTCAGTTATTAAGCTCTTCGAGAAGACCATCTTCCCTCGTTTCGATTACCGCGTACTGTGATAAGCGACGGAGGGTCGCACTTTGGAGAAAGACAGTTTGAAGCACTTCTGCACAAATACGGAGTGAGGTACAAGATTGCTACACCCTACCACCCACATACGTCAGGGCAGGTAGAGGTTTCCAACAGGCAAATCAAGCAAATCTTGGAGAAAACTGTCAACCGAACGAGGAAAGATTGGTCCATGAAGCTTGACGACGCACTTTGGGCCTACCGTACTGCTTACAAAACACCCATTGGAACCACCCCCTACCGACTCATCTACGGAAAATCCTGCCACCTGCCTTTGGAATTGGAACACAAGGCCCTTTGGACAATCAAGTTCCTAAATATGGACCTCGACAAAGCTAGAGAAAAGAGATCTTTGCAACTCTAAGAGATCGAAGAGCTGAGGATGACTGCCTACGAAAATGCGAAAATCTAGAAATAGAGGACAAAGTTGTGGCATGATGCCCATCTCAGGAGAAAGGATGTAAGCGAAGGAGATAAGGTCTTGTTATTCAAGTCCTCTATTCGTCTTTTCCTTGGGAAGTTGCAAACAAGGTGGTCTGGACCATTCACAGTGTCAAAGATATATCCATCAAGAATGATGGAGCTCTACGACAAAGACGATCCGACCAAGGCCTTTCAGGTAAATGGGCACAGGGTGAAAAGGTTCTATGAAGACGAAGCATTTGTCAGGAGGGCAGAAATCAGTCTGCAAGATATGGGTACAGTTGAGGGCTGAACAAGATGATCCTACACCGGTCGAGGTGGCGACGCAAACCCCAGCGCTCCTCGGGAGGCAGCCCGAGTTCTTCTTTCTTTCTTTCATAGAATAGGTTGCATTTTTCTTATAAACAGCAAAAACAAACTTTATGAATTGTAATAAAGCCCGAGTCAGAGCACGCACCGAGCGTGCCGACTCTTCTGTTTTATGGGTCATCGCTGAATTTTTTGAAGCTTTGACGAGCATTTCTGTCTGAGGGCGGGAGGGCTCTGCCATGACCGATGATGTTTTTCCCGTCAAATGCTTTTTCGAGCTTTGTTTTAAGTTTTTCGGCCGCCTGTTTTAGGCCGCGTTGGGCAGCAGCTCAGCTGGCATGCAGAATCGCTTGTGTCGGGCCAGAGTTTCTTGAGCGCCGCAGGTGTAGCAACGGTTGGCATCCCCGAGCGACAGCCGTTTCGTGCGTGGGGAGTAAATGCCCTTAATTTGGCTGATGGGACCGTCGTCTCGGGAACAACCTGTCTTAAACGATCGATGCGCGTGCCCATATCTGACCGATTTGCCCCCAGCTGAACTCACGTATATATATGAAAGGGGGACCATCGTGTCGGGCAACCATACTTTCTCTTTTTAGCCACCTGTAACACATGCAGTAGCCCTCTTTTGCTCGCGTGTCGGCCACCTTGCCTTCACCCTGGTATTCGGCGATGTCTCCAATGAGTAAAGGTATAGCCTGACATGATTGTCACCCGACATGATTATAGACCGACACGCTTATCGACCGATAACCTTGTCGCCCGACACAAGTTTTCTTAGCGCACACTACTTATCGGGTTTACGTGCCTTGCAGATTTTGTATCGCCCGACGCAGTTAAGCGCTACATAACGCCCGATGGTGTTCGCCCGATACATAATATCGGGCGACACATTTTCTTTTGTAAAATCCTATCAGGCAGTTGCTTTTTGGCGGTCTTATCAGGCAGTATGCCTTACCGCGCGACACTCTTTGTATCGCCCAGTTTTATATCGACTTGAGTTTTCTTTTGATGGACGATACCCGGATTTTGAAATAAGTCTTATCGTGATTTTTGTCTTTGCCGACCTAACATTTAGATGATCGTTTGACTTGATAACAGGGACGGGTCACATAGGGCAAACCTCCAGGCAAGCGGAAGCAACAACTGTCGGGCAGAAATGTAAAAACCCCAAGACCGCTAGCCGTCGACTACTGCAGATAGAGAGCGGGAGAATTTTTCTTGATATGGTAGCTTTAGAGGAAGGTCACTTTCTTATAATAGTCTGTCTTCTGCGATGGTTTAGGACCATCTACAGAGACAACACGAGTCTTTTGTGGGTGACTTCCGAATGGAATTTGGGCATCCCGGTTCCAGCTACTTAATAAAGAGGAAGCAGCCACAAGTGTCCGCACTTGCAGAAGTTGTTTCCAAATGAGAAAGAAGGAGGCTGCAGCAAAGAAGCATATTGAAGCTTCTCGACCGGCAACCTCCCAATGGCATGCTGCAACTTCGTCGGAGCATATTGCAGCACATCAGCGAGCTAACCCTCACTGGATAAACATTACCTTACCCTGTCTTCTTCACCACTCTGGGACAGAGTGTGGAGTAAGTTTGGGGGGATACCCATGTTCCAGTGAGGGAGGTAGAAAGTTCTTTTCCGCTTCAAGCTCTTCACGCTTTCTGGCTTACTTTATATCTGATGTGCTTATGTATGTTCTTATGGCTTATTGTATACCTGATGTACGCATGTATGCTATATATAAAAAAAATATTTTCAAAAATCTTTCCTTTGCTTATTTTGTTCCCATGCATATGTACAAAGTCACTATATTAGTAAAAACCCTAATGCAACTACTTGCCAAGTTTATTTTCTTTGTGCTGAATGTGACGCAAGTCCTGTTATATCTTTTTGATAATGCTGCTTCAAATGAACAAAAGAATATGTTTTGTCATGCCAAAAATTTCGAAAAAAATACAATAATCTCGCAAACAATTAAGAGACGAGTATGGAGAAGGAAAAAGCTACCCAAACAGCAGGAATCTCTTTGTTCCCCCTTACCCAACAAAAATCCCAAAAGAGAGAGAAGCCTTATGAGCGTGAATAAAAGTATGAGAGTTGTGCCCAATAAAAGAAAAAGAAAAAAAATTATATATATACACCACTTGTTTTCCAAAAGTACCCATCTTTAGGCATGGTAGATCTGGGGCAGTGGTACGTAGGATGTGAAATCACTGCTCTAAAGCCAATTGGCTTGGACTGCAGGGACCATTTTCCCGTTAACGGACCCTTACCTGGATGGACTAATGGGAGACAAGAATGAAAAACCCAAAAAGCCTTAGCCTACCCTATACACAACTTTCTGCCCCGAAAAAGAAAGCTATTTGGTGCGTAAGCTAACTTCGGAATCATACAACAAAGTCTCGCCGAAGCTGTAGAGAAAAATTTTACTAAAATAATAAGGCAAGGAAACGCATAGTCTTTTGTTTGCAGTGAAGCATCATTATCTCTAAAGGCATTACTATACTTGTTTTACCTCTTGGCCTGAAAGTTATCCGAGCAAAATGAAGCATCACAAAAATATAGTTTAATATTGATTGAGGACAATCAAAATGCTAAGTTTGGGGGAGTTGACAACACCAAATTTTGTGATATTTTAGACTGTTTTTTCTATTATCAAAACTGCCCTTTTCTGCTATTTTCCTCTCTTTTGTATGCACTTTCGCAATAATTGGCCAAGCAATGCTCTTAATCCAATTTTTCTATCTTTTGTAGAGTTTTCCTCGTTTTTGGGCAATAAGGCCGCTCCGGCCCATGAATAAGTCCAAGCCTGTCTCGGCCTCCCTGACGCCCGATACAACCCCTGCCCGACAGGGGCTGGGCGACACAAAGACGCTCGACAAAGAGGTGTCGCATGAGAAGAAGTTGACGGACGACACGCCTTCTACCCGACAGGGAGCCCGGCTCGCCCCGACAACTCAGCTTGTCGGCGACACAACCACCCACCGGCAGGCGCGCCGCCCATCACGTGACTGATAGCAGACACCTCCGCGCCGAGCTATACCTGTATCAGCCGTCCATTGACCGACGCTTAAGGGGGCCACGTGGCGCTTCAAGCACCATAACTCCTCTCGGCCCACTGCCTATAAATAGCAGCTACAGGGAGCCGAAAAGACAGCTTGGTCAGTTCGGAGTTTTAGAATTCTGACAGTTGGGAGTTGAGCTATCTTCCGAGGAGACTGCGAGAGCATACATGTCGTGCCCCAGTGCTTGTCTCGGGCGACACTAGGTGATCTTCTCCTCATCCCGAGAGGGAGGGGACAGTTCACTTAGGACCATCCCGGGCGACACTACGGGTCGATATCGGCCGACGTAGATGAGCGACACAAGTGCCCGACAACAACCATGTGTAGCTCTTAGCCTGGCACGATATCAAACCGATACGCTTAGCTTGTTGAGCGTGCCACCCGAGAGGGTGTGCCGCCCGACATGAGCGTATCATCCAGGGTCCTTGAGAGATACAGATGACAGTCGGTGCGTGCCGCCCGAGAGGGTGTGCCGCCCGACACTTCTGTATCGGGCTAGGCCTCTAACCGATATCGGGCAGGAGAGCTACAACACCCTGTCGTCCTTCTACATCAAGGAGGCGACACCTATCTTTACTTTCTGTCATTTAATTCCGTACTTATGCATTGTAATTAAGACCCTTTATTTGTCTATGGAAATAGAAGATGCTTAATTACTTGTAGCTCTATGCTTGGTGCACAATGTTGGATGACTGCTATGTTTGATATCTGAACTCTAGCTTGCATGTTTGGATCGCGTTTCGCTTAACTAACGAATCACGTTTTCCCGTCACAACAACTTCGAGAGTTGTGTTGTGGCTCTAGTGTTTGGTCTGATTCTGGAGTACGAGAGTGCCTGGAACGGAGTTGCTTTAGTGACCTTTCCACTCTAATTTTAGTCCAGTGACCTCGAGAGGGGCGTTGATGCCTTGTTTGAGGTATCCACTTCGAGAGGAGGGGTACTGGACTGGTTCTACCGCCGCTTGTTTTACCGGAGTTTTATCCTTCGTACCTCGCTTTAGCTCGAGCAATATCCTTCTGTTTCTATTGCATGAAAACCCCTAAAATCTGCTAAATGACTAAAACCTTAAATCTTTCTAGTAGCTCCAGTTGGAGATAGTTTTCTTTGTTTTATTTGTGACATCTTACTGCTTCCCTTTTCGGGAATTTACTTCTCTTTATACCTGCCGGAGTGTAGCGTGTCGATTCCGTGTTCTCAACACTACCCCCTTGTCCCTGTGTTTGACCCCGTATATCTACTTCGACCCCGTAAACAAAGTTGTGGGGGCCTAGAAGGATTCAGGTTTATAAATATAAAAGCTCGACTACCTCAAATCCGCCTCCAATTTTAGGACGCGCGATTTAGGCTGGACAATGCTGACCGACGTTTTGTTTGTCGGCATTTTAGGAACAAGATCGAAAAGGACAAACAGTAAAGTGGCACATGTGGAATTAAATAAGAAGTAAATTACAAAGGAGGATTAGATGGAATGGACTCCTGATGTGGATTGGAGTAGATATCCCTATTTTTGTAAAAGGTATGCAAAGTCTTATTTTATACCAGTTTTCAGTTTAGTTTAGCAGAATTTGATAATTGTTATTGATTATTTTTCGAACCATTGATCCTGTTAATTGAGATAATGGCTCTGATCTCTTGGTCTCCCTTAATTGGGGGTTATCGGGAGAGAGGGTCGTTACACTTGTTCATAACAAGTATCTATGTGTTTGACTTGATATCTAATATCATGACTAATGGGCCATAGTCATCAATGAACACACATATTAGTCTTTATGTATTATTATTGTCCTAATATCCACAATAATATCTGACTAGGGACTAAGACAAGAATGAATACTCTTAACATACACATAATCTCATATTCAAGTCCTCAACCTGAACTCACATGACATTCTAAGGACATTATTATATTTATTTGTTGTCTCATATTGAAACAAGCCTAATAACTAGACTTGACTTTATTATAATCAAATCAATTACAAGATGTGCCATTACAATCATCATGTGATTGGCTCTCAGGGCATATCAACAACAATATATTCATCATATTATTATTGCATGTTTTAGATTAGATTTGTCAACTTTTCTTTGCATGTTTCCCAATTTTCAGTATGAATTAGTCTAAATTTTCTTTTATCTTCAAATTTAGGGTTTTAATTGAAATTATCGCTCTTTTATTTGAAATACACTCATCCAACTTAAGGTAATTATCATGACTAATCTCACATCTCACCTTCCATGTTTTAAAGTGATTGAAGGCTCAATGACAACATCAACTATCATCCAAGAGGTTGGTTGATTGACTAGTCTCACCAATCAATTGGCTACATAGAATGTGTCGCTCAAGAAGCAACTGATTCGATTGAATCACCAAGTGAATTGATCGACTAGTTTGTGACAAAATGTCATCGAATTTTATAAACTTCCTTGTGAGATATGGTTTGATCAATTGCTCACCCGACCCAACATCAACATTTCTTCACTAAGCCATATCCAATCAACCTGCTGGCCCACGAAGTCAACAAATTGAGAAATATTTAGAGACAACCCTCAGTAACATACCAATTAGTTGGCCATATCACTCGGTCAACCGACCTTCCATTCAAATCAAGAAATCGAAAGCCAATCAGTCGACACATGTGATAGGTCGGTCTACTAGAATCCCAGTAGTGCATCCACTTAAATGTGGTTTGCTCGATCCATCACCGCTAGATGATCGACTGGTGCGGTGCAAACCGAATTGGGAAGGTGTTGCTTACTGATCAAACCCTTAAATAAAAAAGTACCCTTATGGAAAAGGGAATAAGTACTATTTGTTATAATCTATTTTTAGATAAAGGAACTGATAAGAGCGAGTGGAACATCTTCTTCTTAGTGGAGGTCACCAAATCATCTACTACCTAATTGAGAATCTATTGCTAAAGACCACTAGCCTCATATTATTTTATTTTCTATGAAATGACATGTTTCTTATTCTCCTTATATATGTGTTGTTTCTATGAATATCAGCGATTAGTTCCCTCATTAGGGTAAGAGGATTAGCCATGTCACATGTATTTTATTGTGGTTGTTATCAAACTCGTCTCCTTCAGATAATTAGATTGATTTTTAGTTGTTTATTACTTGTTCTTTGACGTGATCAACCAACTTACATGTTTAATACAATCCTAGACATAGAGATCATGAAATCTAGGATTAGATTATTGATTGGATGTATTGAAATCCAGATGAAATTAGGGAATGGGTTCTCTAGGATGATTAGTTAATGATCCATGGGCAATGAGACCTTGAGCCCAAGTGGAAATCAATCCTTGTGCAACAAATATTCTGAAAGGTTACAAAATTATGGTCCTGATCTAATTAGCCATAATTGAGAAATTTGTAATGATTAGATTGAGTACATAGGTCGTGGTGGTGAAATCCATAATGCCCTAATGTCTTTTATTCTTGATTCAATCATCTTTTAATTCCTTTAAATTTTCTTATCAATCAATCAGCCAACTGTTTCCATAGTATTGATCTCAATTCCTTGGACTTAATAATGATTTCTTGAAAAGGTTGCCTCTTGGGTTCGAACCTATTGTTACACTATAATATAATCCATCATCTTGCCTTTAAGTACTATTGCACGTGAAAGTAGGATAAAGTCATAATTAATCACCTTGAGATAATTTCTCACGTATTCAAACATCACATTAGCGGGTGATTGAGAATCTTCCTCAAGTGGAGTCCACTCATCTTTGTGAAATCACTCGGCTGCATTTGAGTCCGTATCTCTTTTAAATAAGCAACATATTAATGTGATGGGTTATGGGAACGGGACATTAATGCAACATACCTTGCCCTAATGTGATGGTACTTACATGTGATATGATACGGTTTTGGTCCCTAACCATTGAAGATAGACCTAAGCATTGTGTACGTCACAGGCTGATCAATTCCTACACTTCTATATATACTCATATAGACCTAGGAGTGGCAAGATCTTAGTGGGATTGCTAACCCTAAGAGCTTATATGATTGCCTATATGTATATTTATCCTATAGCTTTAAGTTGGAGAGTATATTCTAAGTTTCCATAATGCAGTTAACAAAATTGAAAAGAGTCATTTTGAGCTTAAAAATCAGGTTATGTTGCATTCATATTTAGTATGTATTCTTTAGCACTCAATTATACTTGAATTGTCATTGACTATTATATATATTCCTAGCAAAATTGTAGAATTGCATGCCTCACTTTCTTGATAGGAGTTCATCATTAGTGGGACTCTAGTGAAGTACTCAAAGCTTTTACCTTCTTAGGATTCCAGCAACTCCCATAGAGTTACCCTAGTGAGGAGTCCCTACCCACAACAGTATAAGAAGGAAGATCTTATCTTAAGGTAAGGGCTAGTTGGTGTCTTTTTGGTAGAGAGTCATCCATATACACGTGAGTCCCGAGTAGGAATTTTTTTTCTTACGGTGTATATAAGACTTGACGATTTTGTTGCAGTTGATGTAAATCTTGTACATAAAGAAGTACATGTGCTGTTATGTTTGGTATGATATAGGTATATGGCTTCTGGGTTCCCCATCAGGTATGGGCTTCGTTTGATGATACAAGAATGCAAAATGTTAGAGATGAACTTCTGGTTTTGTGTGATGATCTCATCTTAAATGGAATAATTTAGTAGTTTTTAGTCTTACATCTATAATGTTCGGATTGGTCTTGGTTTTATCGCATGACTCCAAATTGAGGACATACTTCCGTGATTATGAGTTCAAGATAGGGCTAACAGTTATGACATATAAAAGTAAAGATTTTTCCAAACAGACATGATAGTGGTTCCCATGAATCAAATCTACAAAATCGAGTTGTTGTTTACTTCCGATTGCTTTTGAGAGGAGTGCCGATTTCTGTATAATTTCCAGACTGCACAATGCCGATCGATACGATTGTTTATTTCGCCATTGTTTGCTTCCTATTTATTAACTATCACTCCAATCCTCTAAGCTGCATGCCTTGCCTAGATATGTAATAGGCGGAGGACCAGAAAATTCCAATCGCCGACGCTGAATACAGACTTTGGACGTGTTGTCGCTGAAATCTAATAGAAGTAGAGCCAGCTGGATGCACGCGTCTCAGCATTGCATCGCAAGGTGATAATACTCTCTAAGCGAGTGCCACATCTATTGCCGTGGACCACTTCATCCAGCCGGCTGACTTTCCGTACGTGTTCCATGTGCTGCTGCGCACCACATCGAAGATCTTGTCGTCGTCCCACTAAACCTAAGGAAACAACGTAAACCATGGCCCGTCATTGCTCCAACCTGAGGACACCCATCTGGCTTAATCTGCCGACACTCCCCCTGCTGTTTCACCTACTGTGTCTTCCGCTTCTATCGTCCGCTGGCTGAATGGATTAACCGCTCATCTGGCTTCATCTGCCGACACTTTGTTGTTTCAACTAGTGCATCTTCCTTCTATGGGCCTAAAAGTTCTCTCCAGATTCTCCTTCTACGTGATTCTTGTGGGTTTTAATTATCAATTTGTCAGTGAAACTATTTTGAGAGTAGGACTATTTTTCTATGTGGCAGTACATGTAGTATATTTTATTTGTTTCTAATTAAATTGATTCCAATATGATGGTTGTTAGAATGTGGGAAGTTAGAGATAAAGGAGTACAAGGCCTTCCACTCTTTATTTTTTTTTAAATAACAGATAACTTCTTATTCAAAACTGATTACATCAACATTATTAATGGCCCTATCTAGATCTTGGCCATACAGATGTAAGACCTCCTTGGGCGGCCGCTGGTAGAAGAGACGGTGGTCCTTGTTCTTTAAATGTAACTTTGTTAGGTTGTCTGCTAGCTCGTTACTTGTTCTTCGCTTGAATCGGATTACAACATTCATCCGAATTTTCTTCCTGATTTTCGTAAGCCAGAGAGCAAACCTGGGCCAGGTTTCATCGTCTTCCTCAATCATCTTCACTGCCACTTTACAGTCGGATTCTAACATTACTACAGGCCAGTTATTCAAATCAGCTTGTTCCAGTGCTAAATGAATCCCAGTGAGCTCAGCTTCAGTAGCATTTGAGGTAGCTACAGCCATGCCCCATGCCCCAACCCATTCTCCTTTGTAATTCCTGGCTATAGCAACTGCAGCTGCCCCCTGTTTTGTAACTGTTGCATCTACATTAACTTTGATGGTATCTCGAGGTGGTGGTGTCCATACTTCACCTGTGGTGTGTGTTGGTTCAGGTGGGGTGGCCGCCCATGCTATCTCATATAATCAGATGTCCCGTCGTATACTGGCCCGTATATGTTCTTTACTTAAGTGGTTGTCTTCCATAATGTTGTTGTTCTGTGCTTGCCAAAGCCCATGGCAGATCACCCAGAAGCGTTCTTCTTGAAGGCCTGCAACTTTAACAGTGTATCTGCGCCAAGTCTCTATGTTCCTTGCTTCAAAAAATAATTATTGTTCTCTTTTTTTATTTAGTCATGAGTAGACATCTACTTTCTCCACTAAAATATAGTTACTCTAATTTTCAGATGGAAAGACACTAAGTTAGCCAGTCTCTAACTTTTGAACGAAGAGATACTTAAGATTGATTATTTTTTATCCTTGAACGAAGGGACACTTAGAATGATTACTAATCAAGGACGGATGGAGGGGGCAGCCAACGGCCACGCCCCGCTCCCCTAAAAATTTGGAAAATGTTTGATTAGTTATAGCCCAGCTATAAATTTGAGTATACCTCAATCCAACGTTGAATATGAAAGTTGAAACTTGTTTTTCGAAGAAGTCAAAATTTGTTTAATGAAAAATACGAAAATTTTACTGGATTGCTAGCACGATTTGTACAAACTTTTTTTGAAAATAAAAGATTTTAAAAATCTTTCTTTTGGACGTAGCCAATAGGGAGTCATCATGATAAATAAAAAAAATTGCTCTGAAGGAAGCGTCATCTCTCCATCATATTTTACTTTAGATCTCCCTCTAATATGTATATTGTACTGAATGTGACTTTCGTACAACAATATAAAAACTACCACAAGTCCAAGATCATACGAACATGATATCAAATTTAAAAAGTTAGAGAGATACAACATGTTATAAGCCGTCATAGTCTAGTTCTCAAAGAGTATCGTTTCTCGACAAAGAAAAAAATTTGAAACATCTACACATATACTTCCACACCGAGGATTGTCAGATTTTCTAGTTCCAGTATAGAGTCATATTCAAGAAACTCAATATCACACATGTATATTTTTAGGGCATAGATCTGACCATGCTCTTGAATGCAAGGCTATGTATGTTTTATAAGGTAACTTACTACTATTTTTGTTTTGTAAGTTAACATACCCCTTTCTCTATGTTATATGGATATATTATAAATCAGTAACACCTTGCATATACTTATGAGTTATAGATTGGTCAAACAATATCCTTTTGTCAAGATATCAACAACAAGTGTTTTAAGCTTTCTTAAGCTTTTTAGACAATGAAAATGGTACAAATCTATCTTCATATGTTTTATTTATTGTCTTTTTTGAATTGGTATTTCTCATTGTGGTGCAAAATTTATTGATATATTAATCATGAATTTTATGCAATTAAGAATCTCAAAGTACAACTCAAATAATACATGCATGAATGTTGTTTCAATAATTGTTCACTTTCCATATATAATTTTTTTCCCGAGTTCAAACTATGCCCCCAACCTCAAACTATGGTTTCGTCCCTGTAAGTGATTATCCACTAGCTCTAAGGGTAGTTAGACTCTAATCCTTAGGTTTAGAGACCCCCATAAATCTCATTATGTCTAGGTTACTCTCTACCCACTAGATAACTAACTAGTAGTTGATCTCTTTTCCACTAACTCCACTATTGGTGGTTATTTCTTACATGATGTTTATGGAAGAGACTATAAAAGGAGGACGCTATAGCTGGAAAAAGTGTTGACACAATCATTTGTTCTCTCACTAAGATCAATAAATGCAAAAAATAAGATATTATGATGAATTCACAATGAAAGGTTTTAACGGTTGAAGGCACTACAATAATTGGGAGTTGATACATAAATAAGTCTTTATCACTACAAATATAGGACTGCAAAGATAAAAGGGAAATGTTCTGCAAAACTTCTACAAGAAGATAACATTTTAGTTCCCAGAGATGGATCAAGGAAAGTTCTCTTTATTATTTTAACTCTATCTATGTTTCGTACATTTTGTGCAAATGTAGCCAGTCCCAAGTCCAGTAAAGAAGGAGTGTTGGTGGTAGGTTGACAGTCAACAATAAAAACTTTGCCACTCTTTCTATGACATGGATCTTTATAAAATTTCATTTGAGCATCCTACCTAGCGACACACTGCATTGGTTGTTGGGTACAGTGATAAATATGAAATGCATTTGGTCACAGCGGCACCCGATTGTGTGGAAGGATAGACAAGGGCTTTGACGTCTTGGATGGGTGTGGGGAAAAAAGCTAGTCTCACTGCATGTGAAAAATGTGCAAGGCTTATCACATATTAGATGAGTGTGGGTAAAGAAGCTAGTCTATCCACATCATTGCCATAATGTAGTGAAAATGTGCAAAGAAAACATTTTTCACAAAGGCAGGTAAAGAAGGAAGTTCAACAAAAAGGACTAGAGTTGGATCTTTGTGTAATGACCCTGACCTGGATTATGAGGTAACCCTATTTTTTTGGCTAAGTAAGTTTCATAGAAATTTAATATAATCCTCTAAGGTTTTATGTTATCATGTGACACACTTATGTTCCAAGTTTGGTCATGATTGAATGATGTTTGAGCAATGTTCCTTTATTTTGGACCAAAGTGCAATTTACCCAAGATGAGGGGTTATATTGCAATATGTCACATGTTGAACGTTCCCTAAGTGTTTTAGCATTATAAGAAAGAGAATGATGCTAAGTGGTGGCTTGTAGAAAGCCTAAATACCAAGTTTGAACTTGTTTGAATAATGTTAGTACCTTCTGCACCAATTTTAGTATGAATTGTAATTTACCCAAGATGTAGGGTTGATATGCAAATTACCACCTCTAGAATGTTTCTACTTCCTCTATGTATCATTTAGAGGAGATATAATGAATGAGACACCATGTTTGAATCATTTATGAATGGTAGTATTCTTGGTGATGAAAAGACCAATAAAGGGGTTGAATGGAAACCCTAATTTGAGCTTGTATTGAGTATATCGGGTTGTAGTGTTAAATGGGAGTCCCTATCGGCCAAGGAGCCATAGAGGGGATCCCATATCAGTTTTGTAACTCTTTTCCTTTTCCATGACAAGCTAAGAACCTCAAGGAGGTGATCCATGACGAGTTAGGTGCTCCTTACAAAAGTTGTATCAGTTTACATAATTTATGAAGATAAAGACAAGATATCTTATCAAACAAGATAACTAATGGTGGAAATATCATCTCTAGATTATCCTCAAGTGTTTTCCATGTCAAGATAAATATGAATGCATGAAAGGACATCTGTCAATCATGCATGGACACGTGGCACCTAGTAGCTTAAAAAGATGACACCTCATATACACACTTTTTCATAAACCTCAAGTATATATACCCTTCCTTTCACCCACAAGTGGAATTTTTCGAAATATATCACCCCTTAATCTTATATATCATGCATAGAGTCTTTATATCATGCACGGGTGAAGGATTATCGTGCATAAAGCCTTGGTATCACCCATAGAAAAGTGATATCACCCATTGCAAAGTGATATCGGCCAAGTGAGGGATATCAACCATAAGTGAGGGATATCGGCCACAAGTGGTGAGGTATCGTGCATAGGGATGAGGTTCTCAAGTCTTGGACCTTTGAGAAGCTCACCTTCAACCTTGGGAACGTGAAGCTTTGGATCTTGGAGCTTTGAAGTTGCTCTTAAGGAAGGTTATATAACTTGAACCCAAACATGTTATTATTCACCATCGTTTTTGCTATATTTGATGATCTACTTTTAATTCTGAGATTTTCTTGAATACTTGATATATCTATGAGTTCTAGTAGTTTCTTAGACTTGTTATCCTTGTACTAGAACAAATAGAATGATTATCTAGAGCTTGAGGATGATGGTATTACCTTACAAAGTGATATTGGGTTCAAGCACACAAGCAAGCACCTCTAACCCAATATGGTGATGTACATACACCACTAAAATGATATGGATATGAGTTTATACTTCCTTGCACGATATGGTAATGTACTATACACCTCTTGGACGACATGACGTCAAGCATACACCTGTTTTCCCGATATGGTGTGAAGCACACACACACACCTATTTGCCCGATATCGTAAGCAAGCATACACCTCTTACCCGATATGGTAAGCACACAAACACCTCTAAGGTGATATGGTAAGCAAGCATACACCTCTAAACCGATATTGGGTTAAGCACACACCTCTTGCACGATATGGTGTTGAGCACACATCTCTAAAACGATATGGTGGGTAACCCAATACACTAGATGACAAAAGTGGTAAGGTGGTTAATACCCTAGAACATGTGATGGAAAATACATTAAAGTAGGATGTGGCTAATATATTAAAGTGAGGTGAGGATGTTACATCCTTGTATGGTGAATGTGATACACCATATGATTGGTAGGGTTGATACCTTGATGAGTAAGGGTATGAGGAATATGATGATGCCTAGCTCGATATACACCTAACCCAATACATGTGTTCAACTTGACATACATGATTCAACCCGATACACCTTGTAAAGGTGAGGCCAAAACACTCTTACAAGTGATGAGTATAACACCAAGTAATGGTGTAGCTAATACCTTGATAGGTGAAACATCTAAAGTGGTTGATAATGGTCAACCCTATATCAACAATGCCTTAACTCGAGATGAGTCCATATCACTTGATGATAGTTGGGTAATTCAAGTGTGTGACTTATGGCCAATACAATACATGATAAATGTGATGAGTTAGTGCATGAAGTACTAGGATGGGAAAGACCCTAATATAAGATAGGTTGATGAACTTAAGTAAGATAAAAGTGATGAGGGAAGTGATACATCAAGGCATGATAAATATTATATCCAACACCTCAAGGTTGATACACCCTAATGCATTTCAAATCCAACATACTTGGATGAGTAACACTTGTAGTGTGTCATGTCAATTGTTGCATTAAGATGTAATGAGTTTAAATCACTTTGATAAGTGTAGGCTAACATACCTTGATAGAGGGTTAAGCCAAGATAATAAAGTATAATGTAAATAATATCCAAGTAAGGATGAGAGAGAAACTCATACTTTGTGTTGATAATTATTTAATGATAAATGATGAGAATAAATAAGTATTATTCAATACTTATGATATCAATGTATGCTCCTAGATCTGTTGAGCAATGAATAAGGGTTTGGATTGATAATATGAATTTGAAACCCTATTCGGTTATAAAGGGAAACCCTAACCCTAATAATGGCCTTGTGAGCCACGTGAATAGTTGTTGCCTAGTGAGAGGTGACAAGATGTTTAATGGCCTTGTGAGCCATGTGAATAATTGTTGCCTAGTGAGTGGTGACAAGATGTTTAATGGCCTTATGAGCCATGTGAATAGTTGTTTCCTAGTGAGAGGTGACAAGATGTTTAATGGCCTTATGAGCCATGTGAATAGTTGTTTCCTAGTGAGAGGTGACAAGATGTTCAATGGCCTTGAGAGCCATGTAAATAGGTGTTGCCTAGTGAGAGGTGACAATATGTTTAATGGCCTTGTGAGCCATGTGAATAGTTGTTGCCTAGTGAGAGGTGACAAGATGTTTAATGTCCTTGTGAGCCATGTGAATAGTTGTTGCCTAGTGAGAGGTGACAAGATGTTGATCCAGAGATTGATGTAAGAGATGATAATTTTCAAAATAAACCAGGTAAACAGGAACCCCATAACATAATAATAATAATAAATGGTTACAAAGATAACATTGAAATCTTGGTCATGCATACATTATGGTCATATCCAAATAAGGGCTATAGTGTTTTGAATATGATAAAATGAGACATGAGGAGTACTTGTATCACATAAAGGATGTGAATGTGTATGATGGTTCGACTGAGGTATAATGCCTAGTAAAAGTGATGTGGTATTTAGTGATGAGTTGAAGGGATTGATGTCCCATAATGAAATTGAAAGGGAAATATAAAGGTATTCCAACTACTATGGAATCCTTAGAAATATGGCCATGATCTTACAGGATTGGTATAATCCAATAACTGATTGTACTCTCAAAGTGATCTCACATGATTGGAGCAGTCCAATACCTGGCTGTAATCTCATAAGATTGGCATAGACCAATACCTGGTTGTAATCTCCCAAGATTGGAGCAGTCGAATACCTGGCTGTAATCTCACAGGATTGGCATAGACCAATACCTGGATGTGATCTCATAGGATTGGTACAACCCAATGCCTGGTTGAACTCTCACATGATTGGTACAACCCAATGCCTGGCTGAAATCTTATAGGATTGGTACAACCCAATGCCTGGTTGAACTCTCACAGGATTGGTACAACCCAATACCTGGCTGAACTCTCACAAGATTTGTACAACCCAATGCCTGGCTAAACTCTCATAGGATTGGTACAACCCAATTCGTGGCTGAACTCTCACAGGATTGCTAGAACCCAGTACTTGTCTATGATCTCACATGATTGGTATAATCCAATACCTAGATGTAATATCACATGATTGGTACAATCCAATACCTGACTGTAATATCGTAGGATTGGTACAATTCAATACTTGGCTGTAGTATCATAGGATTGGTACAATCCAATACATGGCTGTACTCTTGAAAGATTGGTACAAAGCTGGAACATGATGATATTATCACAGGATAAGCTTGAGATATTGGTATAATATGATGGGTAAATGATACACATGTTCTTCATATTCCTTATAAAGTGAATAGATAATTTACTGCTCTATCATAGACAGTTCTAATGTTTTAAAAGATGAGAATGTTCTAATCTGCTTATCCACAGTGATTAACCTTTCTTAGTAGCATAAAAGAACCTCTCCTCAATTTAATTCTATTTACCTGTGATAATAACATTGTTGGCAGAGAGTTATATCTCTCGCTAGGACAATTGTCTCACCCCGTGGGATCCAAAATTTTTAGGTGGACGTGTACGAGGAGGTAGAGACCATTCTGTAGAGGATGGACAACAACAACAGGGACAGTAGTAACAGCTCAGGTTGAGTGTACTGTTTGTCATGTCTTGTAGATAGAAGTCATATGTGTCGTCTCTGTACTCTCAGGTCCTTAGATTTAGTGCGTGATGATTTTATGAACAATCTGAGATTTTTGGCTTTTATGCCTCGAGGTTTTATGTTGCTTCAGTATATGTTTTGACAAAGCAACTGTTATATGTTATCCTTGAGATGAGATGGTACATTGTATGTACAATGTGAACCCCGATGTATATAAAGTTTTGAAATGGATCTCTTTGCAAAAATGGTTTTAATTTATAGTGATTTTTGTTAATCTGCTGCTTATGATTATTCTGCATTATTAGTAATGATTTGGCTATCATTTTGGTGGTGGCCATTTCAAGTTTGGTATCAGAGCTTAAGGTTCACTGAGTCTACAGAGACATAGGACAAAGGTGTTGAGTCTGTTCTAGTATCCTCCAGTATATCCTATAGTGACTTCTACTTTTGCAGAAGAAAAGGTGAAGTTTAAAAATGACTAGAGAACATGAGGAACACATTGCTAAGAGTAATGTTGTTGCACCAAGAAAAGGTGCAAGGGATCAGGCAAGAGAAGAACGAGTGCTTGAGAATTCCCATCCTGACCAAATCAGGATAGAGAATCCTACTTTTTATGCTCTTGTTGGGCAGGTTAGGAAAACAATGATGAATATAGTGGACTAGGTACTGGCAATACAATCTAGGTTACTAGTCCTCAATGCATAAACTTTGGGTTATGAAAGGGTTCTTGAATGACATAGTCATGTTGGAATAGTGGAAAATGTGAGAAGGATTAACATATGGCAAGAAAATAGACTCTACCATAAATATAGACAGATAGTACATCTGTGATGGCAATGTGCAAGGAGGGCCAAAAGCTGAGAATTAAGGAAATGTCTCTATAATTATAGAGACATTTGCCTAGTTGTCTAAAAAGCCAATGTTTTTGGTACCATCAGTGCAATAAATGCCTAGTACACAAGGCAGTAGTCACTAAGTAAAGGCAAAAGTCCTAACTTTTCACCTGTAAGAACTCCTGATTTAGCTTCTACATCAGTGTTGAGGCCAATAAGACTATGGTACAAGGACAAGACATGTTATAGATATGGACATGTTGAGCATACTAAACCCTTTTGTTCAAAAATAAGGGAGGAAATGACCCAACAACCGAGGAAGGCTCGGTAGGGCTTACAAAATTTACAACCCAATAGTGTTAAAAAAAAGGCAAAAGCAACAACATGAAATAGCTTGACTCTATGTTTGAGTCAACCTGAAGTGGTAGATGACCGTGAGGGGTGACATTCAGATAGAGCTTTTTCATTCTGATATGTCTTCTCTTGACTTTATCTGATAATCATAAGAAGGTAGTTATTTTTGAGCTTCCTTTAATTAGTCCTATGAGGACATGCTGAAGAGATAAGAAGGATGAGAACCTATATTCAGTCCAATATTCTCTTATATGTTTTAAAATTTCTCTCTTCATATAGAAAGGGAAGAGATGTAAAAGAAACACCCAGAGAAAATTTGAGATACTGGGTATTAAAATTTAAAGAGATGAAACATAATATAAAACAAATGCATACTACCTAATTTCAGTTCTTGAATACCCTGGCCAGGTATTCATTTATTGAAGGCAATGTAAGTATGGAACTCTTAGATTGCTATCTTTCTGATTACTCTTATCAAGTAGTCATTTTGAGGCAATCTAAAGAGCATAATGAAGTAGGAGATGTGGCACGGATATTTCAACCACATCCTAATTGATATATGAAGGAATCTGAGTTAATCATAGATCAATTTATAAACAAAAGGAAATGTTTAGTATAATGAATACCTTGGTCTAAGGACCTTGAGGTAATAGTCACCTGATGAGAGGTGACAATGTTCAGTGATGAACTAAGGGTTTGAATACCCAGATTTAGTAATCATGATGATGATAATGCTAAAGGATGATGACATGTAATCATCCTTATCATTCCTATGCTAATGGCAAGGAACCTAAGAGGAAACAAGATTGAATTACACATGAACAATTGAAAGTTCATGCAATACTTGAAGAACGTGATAATCTCTTTTCTTTAATAAACAACCCTGAATAATGATGGGGTGATAAGAAGGATTATGTTCCCTTGTGCTATTTCCTTTCAGGAACATGAGAGGAAACAAGATTGAATGACACATGAACAATTGAAAGTTCATGCAATACTCGAAGAAGGTGATAATCTCTTTTCTTTAATAAACAACCCTAAATAATGATGGGGTGATAAGAAGGATTATGTTCCCTTGTGATATTTCCTTTCAGGAACATTATGTTCCCTTGTGATATTTCCTTGTAATTAATACCAAGGTAAGGAAGTGTAGTGTCCAAGAAATTTTAAAGGTATGAAATAGTGAAAACATAACTCCTAATCAGATGATTTATGTTGATTACCTGGGATCGCCAGTTATGAGATCAGTCTAAGTTACATAAAATAGTATGAACATCAAATGTTAGGGGTTTATTCTCTACATAAACATGACATCAATAAGGATGTACTAATTGAAGGAACAATTGTAGAATCACTGTGGGAAAAGCTTACCAAGCTAAAAATAATTGCTTAGAATATCCCTATCTAGATTTGTTGAGGCAGCTTATACATAACATCTAGAGATACCTCTAACATAACTTCTTCTTTAATAAGTGGCCTCTCCTTATGACAAGAGAATGTACAACTAGGAAGATAGTTGGTACAAGTCATAAAAAAGTTTAGTGTTGTGTCAGCAGACTAGATGGCACAACAGATACATGTTAAGACTTGTAGTCCCAAGTGGGTGACATAATGTAACTTTGGTTTTTCCTTGGAGGTGAAATACTAAACTAAGTGAGGAGTATGGAAGACTCCCAAGGTCAAGAATCTTATCACATAAAAGATGTAAGTCAATAAGGTTTGATACCTGAATTATTCGAAGTATGAATAGTACTTCTCTGACTTAGAAAGTGTTACCTGACATAGAATTGACAATTCAGTCATTAATGAAAAAGAAAGTTGGGTATGTGTCTTGACAGATTCTATGATGACTTTGAATGGAAGGACCTTGTGCTGGTGAAGGTTCTATGACATCTACATGACATCAAGATGTTATGTGGAGGCTTGATGATATGATGCATGAATGACAATTGTCTTTCTTCATCTGGGATTTCGGGGACGAAATCCTTGTTAGGGGGTTTATAACTTGTAATGACCCTGACATGGGTTATGAGGTAACCCTATTTGTTTTGTCTAAATAAGTTTCTTAGAAATTTAATATAATCCTCTAAGGTGTTTTGTTATCATGTGACACACTTATGTTCCAAGTTTGGTCCTGATTGAATGTCGTTTGAGCAATGTTCCTTTGTTTTGGACCAAGGTGCAATTTATCCAAGATGAGGGGTTATATTGCAATATGTCACATGTTGAACGTGCCCTAAGTGTTTTACCATTATAGAAAAGAGAATTGATATGAAACTTTCCACCTCTAGAATGTTTCCACTTCCTCTATGTATCATTTAAAGGAGAGAGAATTAATGGGACTCCATGTTTGAATCATTTATAAATGGTAGTTTTCTTGGTGATGAAAAGACAATGAAAGGGGTTGAATGGAAACCCTAATTTGAGCTTGTATTGAGTGTATCAGGTTGTAGTGTTAAATGGGAGTCCCTATTGGCCAAGGAGCCAAAGAGGGGATCCCATATTGGTTTTTGAACTCTTGTCCTTGTCCATGATGAGCTAAGCATCTCAAGGAGGTGATCCATGATGAGTTAGGTGCTCCTTGCAAAAGTTGTATCAGTTTGCATAATTTATGAAGATAAAGATAAGATATCTTATCAAACAAGATAACTAATGGGAGGAATATCATCTCTAGATTATCCTCAAGTGTTTTGCATGTCAAGATAAATATGAGTGCATGCAAGGACACATGTCAACCATGCATGGGCACGTGGCACCTAGTAGATTAAAAAGATGACACCTCATATACACACTTTTTCATGAACCTCAAGTATATATACCCTTCCTTTCACCCATAAATGGAATTTTTCGAAATCTATCACCCCCTTGCTCTTATATATCATGCATAGAGTCTTGATATCATGAAAGGGTGAAGGAGTATCGTGCATAGAGCCTTGGTATCACCCATATAAAAGTGATATCACCCATTGCTAAGTGATATCGGCCAAGTGAAGGATATCAGCCAAACTTGAGGGATATCGGCCACAAGTGGTGAGATATCGTGCGTAGGGCTAAGGAACTCAAGTCTTGGACCTTTGAGAAGCTCACCTTCAACCTGGGGAACGTGAATCTTTGGATCTTGGAGCTTTGAAGTTTCTCTTGAGATGGGTTATATAACTTGAACCCAAACATGTTATTATTCACCATCTTTCTTGCTACATTTGATGATCTACTTTTAATTCCGATATTTTCTTAAATACTTAATATATCTATGAGTTCTAGTAGTTGCTTAGACCTTTTATCCTTGTACTAGAACAAATAGAATGATTATCTAGAGCTTGAAGATGATGGCATCACCTTAGAAAGTGATATCGGGTTCATGCACACAAGCAAGCACCTCTAACCCGATATGGTGATGTACATACACCACTAAAATGATATGGATATGAGTTTATACTTCCTTGCACGATATCGTAATGTAGTATACACCTCTTGGATGATATGAGGTCAAGCATACACCTCTTTTCCCTATATGGTGTGAAGCACACACACACCCCTTACCCGATATGGTAAGAAAGCATACACCTCTTACCCGATATGGTAAGAAAGCATACACCTATAAACCAATATTGGGTTAAGGACACACCTTTTGAACGATATGTTGTTGAGCACACATCTCTAAAATGATATGATGGGTAACTTAATACACTAGATGACAAACGTTGTAAGGTGGTTAATACCCTAGAACATGTGATGGCCAATACATTAAAGTAGGATGTGGCCAATATCTTAAAGTGAGGTGAGGATGTTACACCCATGTATGGTGAGGGTGATACACCATATTATTGGTAGGGTTGATACCTTGATGAGTAAGGGTATGAGGGATACGATGATGCCTAACTGGATATACACCTAACCCAATACATGTGTTCAACTTGACATACATGATTCAACCCGATACACCTTGTAAAGGTGAGCACAAAACACTCTTAGGAGTGATGAGTATAACACCAAGTACTGGTGTAGCTAATACCTTGATAGGTGAAACACCTAAAGTGGTTGATAATGGTCAACTCTATATCAAAAATGCCTTAAATCAAGACGAGTGCATATCTCTTGATGATAGTTGGGTAATTCAAGTGTGTGACTTATGGCCAATAAACTGCATGATAAATATGATTAGTTAGTGCATGAAGTATTAGGATAGGAAATACCCTAATACATGATAAGTGGATGAACTGAAGTAAGATAAAACTGATGAGAGAAGTGATACATCAAGGCATGATAAATATTATATCCAAAACCTCAAGGTTGATACACCTTAATACACCTCAAATCCAACATACTTGGATGAGTAACACTTGAAGTGTGTCATGTCAATTGTTACATTAAGATGTAATGAGTTTAATGCACTTTGATGAGTGTAGGCTAACATACCTTGAGAGAGGGTTAATCCAAGATAATAAAGTATGATGTAATCAATATCCTAGTAAGTATGAGAGAGAAACTCATACTTTGTGTTGATAATCATTTAATGATAAATGATGAGAATAAATAAGTATGATTGAATACTTATGATATCAATGTATGCTCCTATATGTGTTGAGCAATGAATAAAGGTTTGGATTGATAATATGAATTTGAAACCCTATTCGGCTATAAAGGGAAACCCTAACCCTAATAATGACCTTGTGAGCCATGTGAATAGTTGTTGCCTAGTGAGAGGTGACAAGATGTTTAATGGCCTTGTGAGCCATGTGAATATTTGTTGCCTAGTGAGCGGTGACATGATGTTTAATGGCCTTGTGAGCCATGTGAATAGTTGTTGCCTAGTCAGAGGTGACAAGATGTTTAATGGCCTTGAGAGCCATGTGAATAGTTGTTGCCTAGTGAGAGGTGACAAGATGTTTAATGGCCTTGTAAGCCCTGTGAATAGTTGTTGCCTAGTGAGAGGTGACAAGATGTTTAATGGCCTTGTGCGACATGTAGATAGTTGTTGCGTAGTGAGAGGTGACAAGATGTTGATCCAGAGATTGATATAAGAGATCATAATGTTCAAATTAAACTAGGTAAATAGGAACCCTGTAACATAATAATAATAATAAATGGTTACAAAGATAATATTGAAATCTTGGTCATACATACATTATGGTCATAGCCAAATAAGGGCTATAGTGTTTTGAATATGCTAAAATGAGACATGAGTAATACTTGTATCACATAAAGGATGTGAATGTGTATGATGGTTCGACTGAGGTATAATGTCTAGTAAAAGTGATGTGGTATTCAGTGATGAGTTGAAGGGATTGATGTCCCATAATGAAATTGAAAGGGAAATATAAAGGTTTTCCAACTACTATGGAATCCTTAGCAATACGGCCATAATCTCACAAGATTGGTATAATACAATACATGTCTATACTCTCAAAGTGATCTCACAAGATTGGAGCAGTCCAATACCTGGCTATAATCTCACAGGATTGGCATAGACCAATATCTGGACAGGATTCGCATAGACCAATACCTGGTTGTGATCTCACAGGATTGGTACAACCCAATGGCAGTGATCAAGGATGGAACTGGGAAATTAGAGTATAATGTTAACATTTTGTGAAATAACATGAGCTCCTGCATAACAAAAATTGCTAAAGAGGTTTTGGGGGAGTCAAAAGGTTTTGGGCCTCCACAGAAAGAGACTTGGTGGTTGAATGATGAGGTATAGAAAGCTATTAAACTGAAAAGGGAGATCTATAGGATCTTGTCCAAATATCAAGAGGATGCAATGTTCTAGAGATACAAGCAAGCAAAGAAAGAAGCTAAAAAGGTTGTTCAGGAGGCAAGTTGTAGATACTTTGATGATATCTATAAGAAGCTAGGCACAAGAGAAGAGAAAAAAGATATATATAAAATGTCCCATACAAGAGAAAGGAAAGGAAGAGACTTGATCAAGTAAAATGCATCAAGAATGAATGTGGTAGAGTGTTGGTGAAGGATGATTATATCAAGAACCAATGGAGAAATTACTTCCATAAGCTTTTCAATGGAGATAATGTTAATAATGTTAGAGACTCATGTGACATGAATACAAGAGATATCATTTATACACAACGAGTTTCACTATTTGAGGTCAAGAGTTCTTTGAAAAAGATAAAAATGAGAAAGGGATGGAGACTAGATAATATTATCATTAATGTACAGACGAGTATGGGGGATGAACGAGTTATGTGGTTAACAAATTTCTTCAACAAGATCATGAAGACCAAGAAGATGTTGGATGAGTGTAGAAATAAGACTATAGCCCTCCTCTACAAGAACAAAGGTGTTGTTTAGAGTTGCACAAACTACAGAGGTATCAAGTTGATGAGACACACAATGAAGCTTTAGGTGAGGATTATTGAATAGAGACTAAGATCTATAATGCAGATATCAAACAACCAAGTTGGTTTCATGCCTGGAAGATAAACAACAAATGCTACTTTTCTAATAAGGTGGATTATGGATAAGTATAGAGAAAGAAAATGAGATCTTCATATGGTTTTTATTTATTCAGAAAAGGCTTATGATCGAGTACCCATGAAAGTGTTGTGGATGGTTTTGAAGAAAAAGGGTGTGCAAATCAAATACATTGCCTAGATTAAAGACATGTATGATAGCTCTATTGCAAGTGTGAAAACTCTTGGAGGAGAGACATCAATTATTCCTATCTCAATTGGGGTACACCAAGGATCCACACTCAGTCTATATATGTTCATTCTTGTTATGGATGAGTTAACAAAGATGCTCAGGATGTTATTCCTTGGTGTATGTTATTTGTTGATGATTTTGTATTGATTGACTAAACTAAAGATGGATTGATTGATAAAGTTGAAATTTGGAGAAAATCATTGGAATCACATGTATGGATGATCATTAGGAGCAAAATTGAATATATGCATTGCAATTTCAGCCAATGTCACAATGTGAATTGTGGAGCCGAGTTGGACGGAGTAGTTATACCAAAATATGATAAATTTTCTACCTTAGGTTGTATGATTCAAATAGATGGGGATGTACAATATGATATTTGTCATAGGATCACTACAAGATGGTTGAAATGGAGGAGTGCAACATGAGTATTATATGATCAGAAGATCCCTCTCAGATTAAAAAGAAAATTTTATAGAACAACTATACAACCAGTCATGCTCTATAGGAGTGAATGTTGGGCGGTGAAGAAACAAGGTCTCAACAAGTTGAACGTGGATAAAACATGTATGTTGAGATAGAGAAGACAAGAAAACATCGCTTGAGAAATGACTACATCAGGAATAAAGTGGAGGGGGCGAGCAATGAGGACAAGTTGTGTGAGGGCCGACTAAGATGGTATGGACATGTGCAACACAGACCGACTGATGTGCCTCTTCGAAGAAATGCTATTGAGTCAAGCATAATTAGTTGAACAAGATGAAGGCCTAAATTAACATGATAGAGCTTATAAAGAGATATTTTGAATCTCTACATCTCGACCAAAATATGAGCCATGATAGATATGAATGGAAATGAAGGATATATGTAGCCAACCCCAACATAGTTGGGACTAAGGCTTACATGATGATGATGATGATATGGAAATGAATGTTTGGATGAATAAAATCAAATTTGAAAGATCAAATTTTAATTTATATAACAATTTTTACTAACAATTGGTATTAGAGTGAGGTTTTCTAATACTTTGATTCTCAATAAAGTTTACCTTCTTGCATAGTTTCAATGTATAATAGTTGAGCATTTACATGAAGCCTCATTCTCACTAAAGTGGCCTTGGTTAAATATATACATTCAACTAAGTGTTTTGTAATTATATACTACAAACATGATACTAGTAAAGTATGTTCGAATAATTGAGAACTTTTATCAAAGTTCTATTAGGTCACCTAAAGGTGTATAATTGCTAAAATTTATCAGATCTAATGCACAATTATCAAGTAATAGATTTTAATGTATATCCAAAGATAACATTTACATAAGCTTGAATAATTAATGACGTGTTAGAGTTTCTTTGTATTGGAATCATTATTGATGGGGATATGAGTTTTTATATTACTCAAATGTGGGCTATAACATTATACATTTTACCTCTACTCTAAAATTATATAATGATTTTTCAAAGCATCAATAAATGGACTTGTGTAATATTTCATAGTCATATCAAATATAATTGATGCGAGCAATAGAATGATCAAGTTTATTGTTTTAAACTATGTGGATTGTTTTGAACAATTTTAGTTTCATTTCATTGGATATTGCTTTAATTTTAGAAGACAAAACCTATTGCCATCACAAAATCCTTGAACTTGATGTAGATAACAATGAATGAAAGTATTAACCCAACAATGCATACAATGTGAAATGCTAGAAAATTCATGATGAAAATAAAAAAGTTCTCATAGTTGGATATAACAAGAAAATATATTATAGGAAGTGTAATGGATGAGTTTACTATTAAGAAATTTGATTAGTCATAACTCATTTCAGTATGATGAACATGCATGAGAAACCTAGTAGAAAAATCAAAGTTTATTGGTGTGGACGTAAGTGAATCATTCCATTTACAATTAACTATTAATTCACTTATTCTTGAGTTTTATTAAGGAAAATTTGAACTTTTAAGAAATAAAATCTATGTTAATTCAGGAGGAAGGAAGATTAAAGAAACATAAGAAAACTCTATCAATCTTTCAATCCATGTCGGGTCCAATAGTAGTAAAATAAAATATAGAAGGAAGGAAAAGAAAGAGGATAAGATTTCAATGATAATCAATGTATGATTGATGCATAAATAGAGAAAATATTACTTCTACAAGTACCATAGTCATTTCAAAAAGGATTATCCCAGAAAAAGGTAATTGTTATGTCTTTATATGTTTTGAATCACAAATCATTGAAGTTAATAGTCATATTTTCTGGTTAGATTCAAGTACAAATACTCATGCATCTCATGTAACACAAGAATTCCTTTAGATCAAAACCATAGAAGGAACAAAGAAGTTTCTATACATGGAAAACATAGTGAATGTACAAATAGAAGGAATTGAAACTTGGACTTGAAACATAGTGAAGGAACAAATCGAATAATCCTTGATATTGGGTGTCACTTGGACTTGAAAAGTGACTCTATGTTTCTAATTATTGTAGAAATCTAATTTCTATTGGAATGTTGGACGATGTAAAGTTTTTGAGATTTGAAATGGTAAATTATCTTTGTATAAATAGATATACTATTATGGTTCTGAAAGTTAATTAATTGTATTTATCATTTTAATCTTTGTAAAATATATGTTGGTTCTCTGATTCACATTGAGCACAATATTAGAAGTAAATGCAGTGCAATCGATGAAAATTTTTCTTCACTATGGAATCAAATATTAGTACATATATCTAAAGAAAGAACGTCTGGGTTAATTAAAGATGAGATACTAACTCAACTAGATTTACTCATATGTATGCATATGTGAATTGTATTAAAGGTAAACAAACTAAGCAAATGTAAAGAAGCCATTCACAAGAAGCAACCAACTACTTGAGTTGATACATACTGACATATGCAATTCTTCTAAAATTCCATCATGAGTTGGAAAAAATGTCTCGTTACCCTTAGAGATGATTTATCACATTATGGATACATATATTTATTAAATGAAAATATCAATCAATTAACTACCTAAAAGTTTTTATTAATGTGGTAGAAAGACAGTTACATGAAAAAAGTAAAAATTGTGATATCTGATAGGGATTGTGAATATTATGAAAAATTAAAGAAAATGAACAACATAAATGATCATTTGCAAGATTCCATGAAAGTAAGGGGATATGTGTCTAATTTAAAATGTCTAGTGCACGGAAACAAAATGGTGTATCTGAAAGGCAAAATTGTACTCTTATAGAAATGATTGTGATATACCAATATCATTATGTACATATACATTAAATTTTGCTACATATTTATTGAATTGGGTTCCTAGGTAGGAAGTTCCTAAATGTCCCTATGAATTATGGACTGTAAGAAAATCCAATTCAAAGGATTTTCGGATTTGGAGATGTCTAACCGAAGTAATTACACATAATTCAAATGATAGGAAAAACCATTATTCGCTACTTTTTTTGGCTTTCCTCAATGTCAAAAGGGTGAATATTTTATTGTCCAAATCATAGTATAAGAATAATTGCGTTTGGCAATACTGATTTTATTTCAGATACTAGAAACAGTGAGAATGTAAGAATATAAATATTGGACACTTAGGAAGTTTACTTGGAAACTCCTACACCGAATGTTTCTTGTCAAATTGTTGTCCCTCTTATTATATCATAGTATCACAACATCACTAGACAAAAAAATACTTCACTCCACATAATATTACAAATGATGGGCCCTCTGGTTGTGTCCATGTCATAAATGAATACATAGTAGATGAGTCATAAAAAATGGTATTACATAGTTCTATGAGTTCCATTTTTTATGACTAAATGGCCTACTCACTTGAACATGAATGTGACTTAAGAATAGATGAGGATACAATCTCATTTCAACAAGCCACAGAAAGTAACAATTCTAATAAATCATTTAATGCATGAAACAAGATTTAAAATTGATGGAAAATAACAATCTTAGGAAATTGGTTGATTTTCCTGAAGGATCAAAATTATTTGGTTGCAAATGGGTCTTCAAGAAAAAACAAGACTCTAAGGGAAATATCCAAAGATATAAGGCTAGACTTGTCCCTAAAGGTTACACTCAAAAGGATGAGTTGACTATAAAGAAACATTTTTTCCTATCTTAAAGAAATATTCTTTAAGAATTGTTGTGGCTTTGGTGGCTCACTAAGATTTAGAGCTTCATCAAATGGATGTAAAGATATTATTTCTAAATCATGACCTAGAAGAAGTAGTATATATGGATCAACCATCTGGATTCATGATAATATAAAAAGAAAACTTGGTGCATAAATTAAATAAGTAATATGTAGACTAAAGAAATTTTCTCACCAATGGCATCTGAAATTAATAATACCATTACATCATATGATTTTTTAGAAAAAATTCTTGATTAATGTATTTGTATGAAGAGTAGTGGGACTATGTTTATTGTTTTGGTACTGTATGTTGATGAAATCCTTCTTACATAAAGAAGATGTTGGTTTTTTACCTAATATAATGAAATTTCACTCTAAGAATTTTGAGATGAAAGATATGGGTGAGGCATCCTATGTAATAAAAATAGATATGGTTCATGATAAAACAATGAAATATTGGGACTATCTTGGAAGGGATACATAAAAAACGTTGGAGAGAGGTTTAAGATGGAAAAGTGCTATGTAGGAATACTTCCAGTTCAAAAAGAAGACAAATTTAATGAAATGTCACGCCCTTGGAAAGAATAGGAACACAAACTATAACACCCGGGCCCACTGCCCAAGGCTCTAGTAGAGTTTCAGGAATGACGACTAGCCCCACAAACCACCACTAGCCTAAACTGTGCACTTTTTCCTCACTCACGTGTAAGCGTGGACCAACTTCCCGACTGGTCACCCATCCTAGTACTACTCCAAGTTGAGCACGCTTAACTATGGAGTTCTTAGTGATGGGCTTCCTGAAAAGGAGGTGCACCTTGGTGATATGGGTAGTCCAATCATTCCTTTTAAGATCAACTTATCGGAGGCCTCAAATCCTAGGATGTTACAATCTCCCCCACTTAGACTCTTGATGTCCTCGTCAAGGCTCAACTATATTGCCTCATAATATTGCCCCATTTTAGTGCAGACCCGGAATGGCTCATGGACACACATCTCCCGATCATGGAATACCAGTGCAAAGGTAGCTACATCACCATGGACAACTCTTTCCAACATGCCTAGACCACACGACTCAAAGACTGACATGCCATGCCCATCTGGGCCCCACCTACTAGAGGGGTTTTGGCTATGATGCCATTTGTAACACCCGAGCCCATTGCCCAAGGCCCTAGTAGAGTTTTAGGAATGACAATTGGCCCCACAAAACACCACTAACCTAAACTACACACTTTATCCTCACTTACGCGCAAGCCAGGACCGACATCCCGACTGGTAACCCATCCTAGTACTACTCCAAGCTGAGCACACTTAACTATGGAGTTCTTAGTGATGGGTTCCTAAAAAGGAGGTACACCTTGGTGATATGGGTAGTCCAATCATTCCTTTTAAGATCAACTAATCTGAGGCCTCAAATCCTGGGATGTTACACAAACAAATGAATAATATTCCCTACACATCCGTGGTTGGGAGTTTAATGTATGCTCATACATGTAAACAACCAGATAACAACTTTTCGTTAGCATGTTAGGCCAATTTCAAAGTAATCTTGGATTAAGCTACTATAAGGTTGTAAAGGAACTACTTAGATACTCAATGGTAACTAAGGATTTTCTTATCGCATAGAAAGGATCATAGTGTTTAGAGGTTATTGGTTATTCAAATTAAGATAATATTAATGTTTGGACTCATAGAAATCTACATATGGATACACATTCATGCTAGATTGAGGAGTAGTTTTATGGAGGAGAAGAAAATAATTGATTATCCCTACATCCGCCATGGGTGCTGAATTTTTGGCATGCTCTGAGGCCACTATGCACTCATTGTGGCTGCATATATCTTGGGACTTGGTATTCTCAAAAGTATATCAAAGCCGTAGGTTATTTATTGTGGAAATTTTGTAGTCGTGTTCTTATGAAGGAATGATATATACTAAACAGGTTCAAAACACATTGATTTGAGGTATTCATCTATCAATAAAGAAGTATAGAAAGAATGACTATGGAGTTAGTGTTAGTGGGTCTGTTAACTAAGGATTGCCATCTAGAATATTGATTTTCCATATTGAAAGAATGGAATCATATACAAGCCCTTGTCATAATAATAGAATGGGATGTACATGTATATATTGATTGCTCATGATGTAATGGTACTTATGAATTCAATAGAGTTTATGTTTCTATTATTAGTTTATTGTCCATAATTAATATGTATATATGTATTGTGTGGTGTGACAATGTATACTATGTCCTTGAAATGTAGTAAATAAATGACGATGAATGTATTTCTTGAATAAAGTTACATTGAGTTGTAATGATATGTGTTAAATGGAAGTAAGTTTGTCACATATGACTTATAAATGCCATGATCGGTCATGTAAACTCAATTGAATATTGAAACTTGATGTATATGATAGTATCATAAAAGCTCATAGTTTATAGTTGAATCATCAAGTAATTGCATGGGTCATCTGGGATATTGTCTGGAAAATATGCAACACTATGTTTCTATGACCCATGTAGCACGTTTCATTTATCTCTATTTAAATTGATTCTAACATGATGTTTTTTGAAATGTGGGATATTAGGGACAAAGGGCTGCAAGACCCTTCATTTCCTTTCTATTTAGTTCTGACTTGACACCCACTTTCTCCAGTAAAGGTACTTCTCCCTAATCCATTTATGAAAATACACTTAAGGTAGTCAATCTATAACCTTTAGGCTAAGAGACACTAAGGGTGGTTATTTTGTATCCTTGAGTGAAGGGACACCTAGAATTATTACTAACTATACACTAACTCTAAGGGTATTTGGACTCTAATCCTCAGGTGAATAGACACTCATTGATCTCACCATGCAGTGCTTACTCTCTAACCACAGGTAACTAACTGGTGCTTGATCTCTATTCCACTAATCCCACTAACCCCATAGTACTGATGATTATATCCTACATGGGGTCTATGGAAGAGACTATGAACGGAGGAGGTTGTGAATGGAAAAGTGGTTGTCATAATCATTTGTTTTCTCACCATCTTGATCAAGAATGGCAAAGAAGATATTAAGGAGAATTCACAATGGAATATTAGCTTGAATGATACCACTAGGGTAATCAGGAGTTATGAAATGAAGAAGGCTTTCTCACTACAGCTAAACATCAAGAGGGAAAGGTTTCACTCAACCTTTACAACATAAGAACATTGTGAATCTCATACATGGATCAAGGTAAGTATGTACATCTTGTTCACAATATGGGAATGAACTTCTTAATGAACCAAAGAAGATTGGAAATATCTATTTTTATATAGAAAACATTACTAACATTCTAGTCTCATTATATGGAAATCTAACAGTCAAGTAGAACCACCTCATTTAAACAACATATGGTACTCTGCTTTCTAGTTAAACTCAAAATCAAGTGGATTGTCTTGGTATTGCGGTATGTATATTAAGATGAGTCCTGATTTTACCTATATTGCTTAAGTTTTTGTCCATATTACACCTAAACTATCAATAGAGAAGATTCTAAGACATCAAAATTATACTATAGCCCAAAAACTAGTCAACAACAAAGTTACATACAATTGTAGGAGATGATAAACAATAAAAACCATTAGCAAACATCTTCTCTCAATTTTCGTTGGAGAATAGTTGATTGCTTACATGGATGTAAATTGTGTGAGATGTATCTAAACACACCACAATGTAAGAAATGGGTTTCAGGTTGAGAAATGATCATCCATGTCTTTCATTTTAATGTAAATGACTGATTTGACCCATATACATTCCCCCCTCAGCTATTGTTTTACCAGGTATAGAAACTTGTCTTTTTAGTTAAGTCACTCTCCTATTTTTTTAGATTTAGGTGATATGAATATTTGTAAAAATTATGATAATTGTCAAAAATATTTACCCCATTTTAGGACTTTAAGGCTTGACATTTTGGTTATATGATTTTTACATGTTCATAGTAGATAATTTTCTAGAATGAATTTTTTCTAAGTGAGACAAAACCTAGTAAGGATGTGGACATGGTCATCAAGAGAATGAACATAACTTGAAATAAAATAGTTAAATAAGAAAATATAAGAACAAGTTGTTTTTGAAAGTTTTCCCATCACATTTTTGTAGTAGAAATGAGGAAATTTGTTTGACTCACTCAAAATGGATGATTGATATAAAAAAACCAAATTTTTTATAAGGGTGCATGAAATAGGAATGGATTAAAAACCTCTACATTATGTGTAAGTGAATTCCAATCTTATAATGGATTCTAGCTATTTTAAAAATGTTTGGATTTATGTTTTGCTCAATAATAGATGAAGATTGACAATACCAAATGAATTTGTGCGTACGTGTGGCAAAGATAAGGTTGTCGTACAATGACTAGTCAAAGGGTGGTGTTAGGATTGTGATTCCAACATATATCATATAGAGATAATCATATGGAGACAAATTCAGTCGACATAAGTATACAATTTACCTGAAGATGGTTGATTTCATCAAATAAAAGGGGGTTTATCATAAGAACATCACAAATTGCAAGCTTAAGTTGAATTCATAGATCCTCGATGATCAGAAAGAGAGGATTTGTACAAGGAGGAAACAAGTTAAGAGTAAAATTTAGACTAGATTCAGTTACATTACACCCACATTTCATCAGTCTGTCTATTAGCACTGTGATGGAGCATGAATTAAAACTCCTTCACATTGAATATATTAGAATCCACTCATGGTTTTAGGCTAATGATATTTGAAGGAATTACAAAATGAAAATCTAGGTTCTAAAGGCATGATACTTTGTAGCTAAAAAGGTTTTTTATCATTAAAAAAAGGATGATATGGTATTGAACCAAGTCGGTAGTATGATTATTACACCCCGATCTCACAACTACCATTAATCATGAGATTAAGGCATACATTGAGTATTTAACATAGTACAAAGATCACCCTTAACTTTTTGTTCTTTTTCAAACTCTTTGTTTTCTTGCATTGAATCACATAAACAAACTTTACAAGAGAATTAAACATTGATTACTCTAATATGATCTGAACATTAATGATACACATCCAAACATTCATTCTGTTTCTCACACTTCCATGTACATATGACATGATAATCAAATGCATTCTCTCTTATTATGGAAACAAAGATACAAACAACATTTACAACTCTCTCACATCTATACAAGGACCTAGAGTGACAGGGACCGACTAAACTTAACTAATCTCATACTTAATTCATGTGGTAGATCTACTCTGACACTTTGAACTTCTTCTAGTCCACTTGGTTTCCCTAAAAAATGTGAGTAGAGGGGTGAGCCTACTCGCTCAGTGAATGAGTACTTCAAAGAAACAGTCTAAAGCACTGTTATAATTACAGATATACTTTTGAGCAACTGATATTAATTATAGCAACAGTTTGCTTTAAATATTTTGATCATTTACAATCATAAATATGGCAGGATACTCTAGATATCAACAAGAGTAAATCAATATATGAGCATGCTTGATTAACTTCAAAGAGAACTAATAATTTAGAAACATACAAAGAATAATTGCTGGGAAACTGTACTCAAATCTTTCTTAGCCTTTCTTACTTATAAGAAACTCTTTAAAACTTATATTATCATATTCTAGCTTACGCCCTCATCATATGCAGTGTACTCTACATATGAAGACTCATAGCGAACTATGATCTCACCGTTCAAGACTTAGCTTAAAACCCGAGAAGCTAAGCCTAGAACTAAATTCGGGTCTACTTGACTCGAACTGTCACGTCTGACTAAGGAGGCTAAATAGCTGGCCTTTAACTGGACCTCTCCTTCTAGGCTGAGTACACAGGTGGAGGGTCTGAGATGCTCTGTGGGCCTCATCTTGGTACACTCTGTGGGTACCTCTGGGTTACCACCGGGATCTCTAGTTCATGTTGGGTAACCTATCTTCTCTTAGGAGACTTCCTCAAGGGCTTCATCTCCTCACACGCTCTGTGGGTGCGATCTGATCCCCGTATACTAGTCACTGCCAGGGTGGATCGTTTCCTCCCTACAGTGCAGACATCCGTAGGGAATCTAAAGTGTTCAGGGCACCTATGTCTATTATTTTATAATTCTTAGAAAGCTCTTACTATATTGTATCTTTTCCCTTACTTATACTTGACTCTGGTATCTCTATGGTAGTTTGTCTATTTATTTGAAGTTTATAACACAACATGTATATCATTCTAAACTTGGCAGAGTAATATACTCAAAACATTGTAATATACTGAGAAATAAACATTTTATACCTGCAGTCAGACTAAAATTCTTAAATAATAGAATACATGTCCACTTGATACTTTATACACTAGAATCATGCAATTGAACTTCTTAATACACTGATAAGAGTTAATTACTTGACATACGAGTAATCGTCATTTGCACCTATAAATTATTTGTACTTTATTGGAAAATGTGCACCTCAACCCAAATCTTGAGTTGTGAATCACAACATCTTATACAGAGAACATTGATATCAAAATACTTGATTCATTGAACACCCTATCCTTAGGGTTTCATTTACCTCATTCACTTATCACATAGCTCTCATAAGGATATCATGCGACATAAACATTCACTGGAGAAAGACTACTATCAACAAATCATATAAAATCAATATATATATGAAACCTTGGAACTGAGCTAAATCTGGGTTTCCATGCCATTCACTGAGATAACATGCATCAATAATAAAATTGAATAAATAAAGTCTATCATGTCAAGAAAATCCGTTCGAATGGGTTTCACGATATCTATTTGCAAATATCCAACTTTCCTCGCATCTTGGGTTTCACCCTCTTTACTGAGATATCAAACAAACACTATTCACCTTAAATGAAATCCAAGATAGTATCTGACATATATGTACTATGAATTTAGATAAGAAATCATTCATAACCAAGGGGATCCATATAAAAAAAATTCTCTATTTAATTATATAGCAATTTCAGTCAGAGACAAATTCCCTATATTTCAGTTTACTCTTATAACCTTTGTGAATACTTAGGGAATTCTCATTAGTATGTATTGTATACATTTCTAATATGATTTTATCATCTGAAATTCATTCAAATAGAGGAAGAATGCATTTCATGTCATTTTGTAACAACTTAGATCAAACACACAATTTAGGGTTTGTAGTCACATACTAAGCAATTGAAGATTATGGATGATTTAACAAATTTTCATGCCATATGCTATTTAAAGGAAGTTCCCACTCACCCTAAGGTGTGCAAACACCTTAAAAACGCAACTCATCCCTAAAAATCTTGATCTCACATCAAATCCCTAGCAATTCACTCGATTCTTCTTCCTTTCAACTCGGAAACTCTAGAAATGAGAGATTATGAAGAAAGAGTGAGAAAAGGGGAAGTTTTGATACCATTTTAGATCAAATAAGAGGAGGGATGGAATCTTGACATGTGAGAGAAGTTTCACCATTAAAGTCTATGCAAAGAAGCTAAACTTGCATGATTTCATCATTCCTCAGACCGCAAAACCCTAGCTCAGCATCTCCATCACTTTCTCCTCTCAAACCCTAACTCCCCCTCTCTCTCTAACATTTCGTTTCTCTGGAATGAATCATGAATTATGAGAGCTACTAGTGTGTTAGGTTGACCATATAGAGGAATTGAGTTGCTTGGGTCAATTGCACATTGACCCCTCACTATACTTTCTCTTAATTCAGCAGATTCTTCAGTCATAAAAATATTACTGTAATTCATCTATTGATAAGGTTTAAATGCAACTAAAAATTATGAAACTTTTACATGTTGTTTATGATTGAGTTTCAGATCTCCAGTTAAAATTTCAGCTCATTTGGAGTTACCAATAAATAATGTAAAATAAAACACTACACTGCTGAAAAGCACTCTGTCAATATTTTGGTCGAAGTATAGTTCGACTGAGAACCACATTCAAAGAACACTCAAAAATTCTGAAATTTTTCTATAATATGAATGATTGAGTTATCCATATCATATACAAAATTCAATTAAATAAAAATTTTTTTAGAAAATATGAAAAATCATTTACCACACTGTTATCCAGATCAAATTCCATATTCATGTACTATAAAAACCCTAATTTTCACCGATTAGGGTTTACATTTCTCAAACCCTAATTCTTCAAACTAAAATCATAGTTAGAGTTTATTCTTAGGTTTGAAACATCACAATTGATCTACTATCATTAATCAAGTCTAAACGATGTTCAATCTAATCAAGCATGTAATCATTCAGGTAAACCCTAGTTTACCAATTAAGCCTAAATGTGGTCATTACAATTCTCACCCCCTTAAAAAGTTTCGTCCCCGAAACATAAATATGCAAAAAAAGTATATTCAAAGTTTATTTTAAGCTTCTGAAATTGTACATATCATTGTATTCTTGTATTTCATACTTGAATGCAGTTTTCAACATTAAGTCCTTCATTTCCTTTCTAATCACAACATGTTTGAAATAGTTCCCAATGATATCCAATGAATTCTCTATGCCACAATCAATCATAGGATAGAGAGAGAAACAACCATTTCAATATTTTCATACTCTTGAGGTGTTACCTCAACATTAATAATCCAATCCAACTATCTGAATTCATACAGCTCGATATGTACTATTGTTTTATATTACTTCTAAGTCACAAAAGACAATTCACCATGTTGTTTTGAATTTTTACTATTGTGCTACTCAAATAGAAAAATAGTCTTGAGTTAAAAGACTATATTCAACAACAATTGTACATTACTACTCATGGCATCCCCATTGGATCATGGATGCATAAGGTGAAGCATTACCATCACATTCCATATTATTCTCAAGTATGAACCCACATATAATTCAAGGTGTAACCATTGGGTTATAGAATACTAGGGTTTTCAACAACAATAACAAAGTACTCCATGATTGTATTAGTCATTCAAGGACTATTAATACCCAATTAACATCACTTAGTTATATTAAACCTAGGTATAACAAGCTATACCTCATTAGGGTTACATATCAATACAATGTGGTTATCATCCCTTCTATACATATGAGTGAATAGGTAAGACTACCTTATTCAGGGTAACCCTTCATTTGTTCCATCATTATTCAACCCATATCACCATACCACAATTGTACAATACTAAGATGGATTACTGGTATGAATGACTACAACTATCAGACACCTTTAATTAACATATTGCTTGCACATGTACACTGAAATCATACGTAGAACCAATTTACATCTCTTAATATACCTTCAACAAATTATACATCTAAAAACAAATACACATATTATTAAAGGCCATTGTTTTATCTTATCTCTCTCCTCATTCACTAATACTTACTTTTTGCTACTTATCCTTCTCATTTTAATCATATAGATTAAACATTCCTAAAATTGAAACATACAAGGTACAAATAGATTATTAATCATTCTTACTATCATTGCAAGAATTTATCTCATATCACACTTCACTCATATTGTATTTCTCCTTTTTGTTCAAGACAAACTTGTTACATTTCAAATTTATATCTTACTCTTTACTCTGAATCATTTCCATATTGTTTATCTACCTTTCAGATTAGCTATCTTTAAACCCTGGATTACTATCAATGCTAGTTTGCTTCTCATAGTGCAAATCTCATTATCCTGTTTTATAGAGATGCTAGTATTCAAGGTCAAATCACTAGTGACATCCCTTGAACTACTACAACTCTAAACATTCTAGGGTTTGGTCCTTATCAGTAGCATGACATTATTGTGATGTGACTTTGCTCCCTTAATTTGAAATTCAATCTTTGGATCTCACAAGTTTTACTAAAGTCTTCTTTATCTTATCGATTGAACTTCCTTTCTCTTGCTTGGACATTCAGATAGATTACATTCTCAATTACCCTACTAGGGTTTCATCATCATATTGTGTGTCATTATTACATTCACTAGATGTCACTACCACGATGGTTATGCATCATATATGATTCATTTTCTTATCACCTCATTCCCACATTTCTCTCATTAAGGAAGATATGAAAGAGAAGATGATTTTGAGACTTAGAATTCTTACCTTCAAACATTCAGTAATACATTTCTCATATGTAGGTTTAATTAATTATCAACAAGGATACTTAACTAATTAGCACTTTCTGGAATCTAGCAACCTCTTTCTTTTATAATCTATGTTACTCCATTATGTTTCAAACCCTTCTTTACTTTCCATAATCCCCTACCATATACTACTATTACACATGTCATATTTAACTTATAGTTTTCTCTTATGATCATGTTGCTTCTTTTATGTGTATGATCATGTATACCATGTTGCATATATTTCCTTTTATCCTTCTACTAATGTGGAGTTGAAATTCTAAATCAATAATCTCTCTACTAGTATCACCTCATGTTTAATACATTACATATCCTTCATTTTAAATCAAATGGCTCATGCATGGGTGAAACATAGTTTCTCTTTCAATCAAGTTTTTCCTTCCTGAATATAGTCTACCTTTGTATGACTTATTCATTTATTTAGCTACAATTTCGTTCTTCTTTTAGAAACTAGTCTGTTGTTCTATAGAGACTTAGAATCCATAGGCAGTTGGGATGAATGTATTAAACTTATTAATAAAGGTATACATTCCATGCTCTCAATGAATATCATAACCCTCATTCCTTAATCAAGCTCATTATTTCCAACATTTCTCTTTGTTTCAACTAAGTTTCTTATCCTAGTTTTATGATTTACATGCTCATCTAGTTCTCTTCACTTATATGTACTTATTGTATACTTAACTCTTTTCTTCTATTTTCCCTTTGCTTTGGGGCACATAAAAACATTATACTCGATTATATAATCCATTCCTCATGATTGATTCTTACTATTTTGGCCCCTTACATACTTTTCTCATATCTTTTCCATATTCCATATTTAGAGTTCATATAATGCTAATAATTAAACTTAATATGAACCTTATGTCATATTCCTTTATTCCCAATTAAGGGTTTCTCATATGAGGCCCCAAAGTTGGGTCTCAGATATCAGTTCCAACTGATTCTTAGCTATTCTAATTTTTCCCATATGTTTCAACATCTTAGTGTATGTACATTTTCACTATGATGTGGGTCTAATTTATCCAGATTCTACCCTTATAATATTATTAATAGGAGTCATTAGATCCCAGTAATGCATCCTGCCAGCCGGACCAGGCCAAACCTACAGTCCTGAAGCCAAGAGCTACTTAAGATTAACCAACTCCAAAAAATCTCAAACATGTGGAAAGAATATCCACTTAGGAAAGTTCATTCAAAGATCATTTCTAGTCTACTTGATACAAAGAATGTAATCAATAAATGCTACAATTGCATAGTGTATAACAAATCTTAAAGACCCATATATATTTCAAAATACTAAATATCTAAATTTAAAATATAAAAGCTTTTCTATTCATCTCCAATAAAACAACAATATGAAATGAAAGTTCTATCTCATTTTTTATTTATGCTCTTAATTCATGTTACTTATCTTGTTTCTAACCCTAATATTTCTAGGGTTCCTCTCTAGCCCATCCTTCCACTATATACCTAGCCAGGGTATACAAGAAAGAATAGATAGAGTAGCTTGATACTAGTTGATCCACGTACTCAGATATCGGACCAGGATATCCAAATACTCAAATCCCCAGAGCTAACATCATAACATCTCCTATATGCCACACTTATGAATCTAACTTACTAACTTAATGGTCCCTGATGACTCAACCTAAGCTCTGATGCCAAAGTTGTTACAGCCCGATCTCACAATTACCATTAATCATGAGATTAGGCCATAAATTGAGGATTTAACGTAATACAAAGATCAACCTTAACTTTTTCTTCTTTTTCAAACTCTTTGTTTTCTCACATTGAATCACATAAACAAACTTTATAAGAGAATTAAACCTTGATTACTCTAATATGATCTCAACATTAATGATACACATCCATACATTCATTCTATTTCTCATACTTCCATTTACATACGACATGATAATCAAATGCATTCTCTCTTATTAAGGAAACAAAGATACAAACATCATTTACAACTCTCTCACATCTATACAAGGATGTAGAGTGACAGGGACCGACTAAACTTAACTAATCTCATACTTAACTCATGTGGTAGATCTACTATGATGCTTTGACCTTCTTCAAGTCCACTTGGTTTTCCTAAAAATTCTGAGTAGAGGGGTGAGCCTACTCGCTCAGTGAATGAGTACTTCAAAGAAACAATCTAAAGCATTGATACAATTACATATATACTTTTGAGCAACTGATATTAATTATAGAAGTAGTTTTCTTTAAAGAGATTGATCATTTACAATCATAAATATGGTAGGATACTCTAGATATCAACAAGAGTAAATCAATATATGAGCATGCTTGATTAACTTCAATGAGAAATAATAATTCAGAAACATACAAAGAATAATTGCTGGGAAACTGCACTCGAATCTTTCTTAGCCTTTCTTACTTATAAGAAACTCTTTAAAACTTATATTATCAAATTTTAGCTTATGCCCTGATCATATGCAGTGTACTCTACATATGAAGACTCGTAGCGAACTACGATCTCACCGTACAAGACTTAGCTTAAAACACGGGAAGCTAAGCCTAGAACTGAATCCGGGTCTACTTGATTCGAACTGTCACGTCTGACTTAGGTGGCTACACAACTGGCCTTTAAGTGGAACTCTCCTTCTAGGTTGAGTACACAGGAGGAGGGTCTGAGATGCTATGTGGGCCTCATCTTGGTACACCCTAAGGTACCTCTGGGTTACCACCAGGATCTCTGGTTCATGTTGGGTAACCTATCTTCTCTTAGGAGACTTCCTCAAGGGCTTCGTCTCCCTGCACGCTCTATGGGTGCGATCTGATCCCCGTATATTGGTCGATGTCAGGGTGGATTGTTTCCTCCCTACAATGCAAACATCCGTAGGGAATCTACAGTGTTCAGGGCACCTATGTCTATTATTTTATTATTCTTGGAAAGCTCTTACTATATTGTATCTTTTCCCTTACTTATACTTGACTCTGGTATCTCTATGGTACTGTTTCTATTTATTTGAAGTTTATAACACAACATGTATATCATTCAAAACATGGCAGAGCATTATACTCCAAACATTGAAATATACAGAGAAATCAACATTTTATACTTGTAGGTAGACTAAAATTCTTAAATAACAGAATACATGTCCACTTGATACTTTATACACTAGAATCATGCAATTGAACTTCTTAATACATTGATAAGAGTTAATTACTTGACATACGAGTAATCGTCATTTGCACCTGTAAATTATTTGTACTTTCTTGGAAAACATGCACCTCAACCCAAATCATGAGTTGTGCATCACCACATCTTATACTGAGAACATTGATATCAAAATACTTGATTCATTGAACAACCTATCCTTAGGGTTTCATTTACCTCATTCACTTATCACATAGCTCTCATAAGGATTTCATGCGACATAAACATTCACTGGATAAAGACTACTATCAACAAATCATATAAAATCAATATATGTATGAAACCTTAGAACTGAATTTGGGTTTCCTTTCCATTCATTGAGATAACATGCATCAATAATAAAATTGAATAAATAAAGTCTATCATGTCAAGAAAATCTGTTCAAATGGGTTTCACAATATCTATTCACAAATATCCAACTTTCCTCGCATCTAGGGTTTCACCCTCTTTACTGAGATACCAAACAAACACTATTCACCTTAAATGAAATCCAAGATAGTATCTGACATATATGTACTATGAATTCAGATAAGAAATCATTCATAACCAAGGGGATCCAAATAAAAAAATTTCTCTATTTAATTATACAACAATTTCAGTCACAGACAAATTCCCTATATTTCAGTTTACTCTTATAACATATGTGAATACTTAAGGAATTCTTATTAGGATGTATTGTATACATTTCTAATATTATTTTATCATCTAAAATTCATACAAACAGAGGAAGAATCCATTTCTTATCATTTTGCAACAACTTAGATCAAACACACAATTCAGGGTTTGTAGTCGCATACTAAGCAATTAAATATTATGGATGATTTAACCAATTTCATGCAATATACTGTTTAAAGGAAGTTGCCACTCACCCTAAGGTGTGAAAACACCTTAAAAATGCTGCTCATCCCTAAAAATCTCGATCTCACATCAAATCCCTAGCAATTCACCCAATTCTTCTTCCTTTCAACTCGGAAACCCTAGAAATAAGAGATTATGAAGAAAGAGTGAGAAAAGGGGAAGGTTTGATACCATTTTGGATCAAATCAGAGGAGGGACGGAAAATTTACATGTGAGAGAAGATTAACCATTAAATTCTATGCAAAGAAGCTAAACTTACATGATTTCATCATTCCTCGGACCGCAAAACCCTAGGTCAGCATCTCCATCACTTTCTACTCTCAAACCCTAACTCTCCCTCACTCTCTAAGATTTCGTTTCTATGGAATGAATCACGGATTATGAGAGCTGCTAGTGTGTTAGGTTGACCATATAGAGCAATTGAGCTGCTTGGGTCAATTGCACATTGACTCCTCACTATACTTTCTCTTATTTCAGCACATTTTTCACTATAATTCATCTAGTGATAAGGTCTAAATGCATCCAAAAATTATGAAAATTTTACATGTTGTTTATGATTGAGTTTCATATCTCCAGTTAAAATTTCCAATCATTTGGAGTTACCAATAAATAATCTAAAATAAAACACTACACTGTTGAAAAGCACTCTGTCAGCATTTTGGTCGAAGTATAGTTCGACCGAGAACCACATTCAAAGAACACTCAAAAATTCTGAATTTTTTCACCTATATTCATGATTGATTTATCCATATCATATCCAAAATTCAATTAAATAAAAATTTGTAGAAAATATGAAAAATCATTTACCACACTGCTATCCTGATCAAATTCCATATTCATGTACTATCAAAACCCTAATTTTTTCCGATTAGAGTTTACATTTCTCAAACCCTAATTCTTAAAATAAAATCATAGTTAGAGTTTCTTCTTAGGTTTGAAACATCACAATTGATCTACTATCATTAATCAAGTCTAAACGATCAATCTAATCAATCATGTAATCATTTAGGTAAACCCTAGTTTACCAATTAAGCACAAATGTGGTCATTACAATGATAGTGCAGGGGCTTCAATTATTCTCATTTTTACTAGATAATATATGGGGGAAATAATGGTCAACTAAATGGAATCCAGTTATTTGAGAACTTTTTACTTCACAACTTGTGTTAGAAATGATGTAAAGTGACCATTCTTTAATGGATACATGCTTGGACCAACCAATATAGGTAAAATATTTGGACTTAATGTGTCATTTGATAATAATATTGAAATATTCTACATGTGTACATTCAGTATAATGTAACAAATGATATATACTAGAAAATTATATAATTCTATATTTTGTTTCTTCATTTTCCAATAATATCCAATATATAGTGTCAATCCCATTGTGGTCACCCTAAATTATGAGGGACCTAGAAATTGTATGGTAACATTTTACATTCTAGACTGAATCTGATTGGTGAGGCTAATGTCAAAATTGAATGGGTTGTCTTTTGCATAATCTGACTAAATTTTATATATAAATCTAATCCTTAGTTAGATTTTAAGACTTTGGGTTCTAGTAGGATCTTCAAATAATACCTTTCAACATGGTTGGGTTATGGGTAAATGTAATGGAATTATTGTAAAGAGTGAAGTTATGAGATGTGGAGTAATATTGGTTGAGTTATATAGAAGAATCTCGATCTTATCCATCAATAATGGGTCCAAAATGAGGTAATAGCTAACTCACCTGAATAGTAGACATGGAAATAAGCTAGTACTTGTTACAAGTTATAAATTTTGTCCAACCTTAGAATGAGTTGACATTTGTCTAGATTAGTCTAAACTTCAGTTTTAGGCCTTCCCGCGGTCATGCATATTCATTGTGCGGGTCTTAACATAGAAGATTGTGTATCTATGTGCATGTATATGTTTATTTTTACTGTATTTAATCTTTTTCTTGGTAATATTTATCCAATTGTTTCCTTCATTTCTATTTTTGTATGTGTACAAAGAAATTAAAACAATGCACTTTTAAAAAGTTTATTGTTCCTCCTCATTAACCTATGAGACTCCAATTATGTATACTCCACTAACTATCTTATAGTTGAATTTCCATTTTAAAAATAGGAAAACATACAAATAAACAAATAATGAAGTTCAATGTCCATCATGTTATGACATAACATGTTACAATGTTCAATGAAATATACCAATCATATAGAAGGAAGTAAAACACATTCTAGAATACAATTTAAATCATCGGTTTACTAGATTCAATGTATTATTACCACATTATTAATGTGGTATATAACCATTAACCAACTACATGATATCATGACGTTTATCACTCTAAGATATTTTTTTCTTCTGTGCTAAAAAAAGACTTTATACATTGTCACAAGATATACCTTTTATGCAAGTTTGATAGGTATCCGATCTGATGTAGACATATATAAACATATGTATATATATAATTTACATAAACATATATTATATATAATTTGTATAATATATATATATATATATATATATATATATATATATATATATTACTTAGATGCATATATAGAAGAGGTAGAGGAGCATGGGAAATGGGAAGTGGGTTAGAACTAATTTGAAGCAAAGGAAGCATAGTTAGTTGAGTGGAAAGAAGGGTGGTAGGTGGGTATGAGTGAGATGAATAAAGGTTTATTAAGGACAAGATTTGGAGGAGGTCTTCTTGAAGATGATTTTGTACTTGATGGTGATATGTGTTCTTTTGTATCAGATATCCAATGACTTATTCATTGGATAGTGAGAAAGAACCCCTACAAGGTGAGGTTGGGTTAGGGGTGTATCAGAGGAGGTAGGATGAGAGGATGAAGGCCAATGAATGGATATGGTGGTCTTGTATGAAGGATTTCTTGATGGAATTTTCTAAATTATATTCCACATCACTAATGAGACTTGTTGAATGTGCTTTTCAAACAATCAATACATCAAGTTAGGGTAGGACTATGGTTCTCACAAGTATATTGATTATATTCAAAGCAAGTCATATTATGGAGGATATAGAGATCCCGTTAAATTTTAATCCCACAGAAGGCAATAGATTATCATAGTCCTATATTTTGCAATTCCCATGTGATTTTTCTTGGGGAGGAAATTTTAGTTGACCACAAAAGTTGTGATTCTAGCCTGAGGGAAAAGGGTAGAGGTGGGAAGTGTTGACCTTTGGGTATACACATACCCTAGATTCTTCATGGTCACATGAACACCATGAATAATTTACTTAGGGTCAGAGTGTGTGTAGAGGTTTTCGGTGTCAACAAGGTCAATGGCTTTCTCATAGTTGGAGTCCCAAGGACCTTTATGTGATGATCTTGATTAAAATGATTGAATTAATGGGTGTTCCTCTTTTCAAATATCACAAAATTGTGCCCACCAATCATGGACCTGAGAAAAATACAATGGTTGAATGGGAAAGCTTGAAGTCCACGTGAGTTTGACATGAATCCAATTATGTTTTGGTTATTTATCAAAATTTGTGAAACCATAGAGACCCACTAGAATAGATGAGGTAGTGTAATTTGAATACCTCGTGTATGACAAAGTGCTCTAATCCTTTCTTCTGGTAGGCTATAAATGGAAAAGGCTTCCTAGGGAGAAAATATTTGTACCTTTTTTTGGCTTGGATATTAATAAACTGAAGGCCAAAAAAGCATACTTTTGTTGAAGTGTTACGAGGAGGATAGGAAACTTCTCTACCCTATACTTTACTAGGTTCTTCCTTTTTTTGTGAGAAAGAATGACATGAGGAACAAACCCAATGAACAAGATTTAGGGCAATAAGATGAGAGTCAAGCTTGGAAAAGTTAGGTGGAGGTCTGTTTAGGGTTTAGGAGGGTCCGAGGTAGGGGATGACAATAGGGTGAGGACATTGATAGATTTTGAACTAGTTCAAAGGGTTCCAATATGACCGGGAGACCCTATATAGTTTTCATGCAATAGTGTCATTTTTTAAGTTTGGTTCCCAATAAACTCGGCTGATGGCAAGTTATTCACATCCCTTACTCAACTTGTTAGCTGAGATTTGTCCATGACATATTTGGTGATGAAACTAGTTATCCAAAAAGGCTAGTTTTATTAGATCTACCTCTAACGGCCTATTTATATTTAGATTAAGAGCATGACATGCATTTACAATATAGAAAACCATATTTACTCATGATAGGCCATTATTGGGTGATAAAAAAATGAAAAACAAATGTTAGAAAACTTGACTTAAAATCCATGTGGTAGGGCATTCAAACTTTGCAACTTGCACATATAAAGTGAGAACGTTGACACAAGGAAAATATATTAGAGTCATATGAAGATTACATAGATAGTTGACGTACTAGATGAAGTAATTGTAGTGATTATAAATTTTAATTTAATGAAATTGAATTTCTTCCTAGAAATAGTTTTGTTAATATATCTACAAGTTGATCTAGATGTCCACATGGGATAAATATACGTCTTAGAAATATTACCTTGAATAAAGTTATGGAGGACCTTTATATGCTTAGCTTGAATATGTAGTATACGATCATAAGACAAATTAATTGCACAAGTATTGTCACAATAGATAAGGTAAGCATCAAAATGAATGCCAAAGTATTTTATAATTTTATTCATCATTAGGACCTGCACATAACAAATAGCAGATATTTATTTATCCACAATCGTTGATAACGTCATAATATTGTGTTTATCGACGAAGAAGACATGAAACACAATCCTAGAAGAAAGAAAGTTCCGCTCTTTCTATCAATAAAGCACCTAGCATAGTCCACATCACTATAAGAGGTTAGACTAAAATCCCTTTACTTAGGATACCATAAACCAACATTCAAGGTTTTGGCTAACTACCTCAAAATCCTCGTGAGTGCTATAAGATGGATCCTAGGCCTACTTTGAATATCACACATAATTTAACACTAAACATAATATTGGTCTAGAGGTAGTAAAATAAAGTAAGATACCAATCATACCTCTATATAACTTCTCATCTACCTTCACTCCTCATCATCCTTTTTAATGTTGGTAGTGATGGACATGGGAGTATTCGATGGTTTGCAATTATCCATTCCAAACCATTTTATTAGTTCAGTTTTGTACTTGCTTTGTTTGCTTAATTTGAAATCCTTAGAAGAAGGTGATTTCCCCCTTAATTATCATTTCAAGTTCACACTGCATGAGGGAACTGAACTTCGAAAAAAAGATCAAGATTAGAAACACCAAATATAATATCATCAATGGAAGTTTGATACAAAAGTTGTTATAAATGTGTTTTCGAAAGAGATTAGAATCAAATTTATAGATGGCATAGCCATTATCAAGTAAAAAGGTCTTAAACTTCTCATACAAAGGTCTAGGAGCTTGTTTAAGAACATAAGGTGACATGCAATCGATAAACATGGTTCACACGCTTGTCATTTCTAAAGCCGGGAGTTTGAACCACAAAGACTTTCTCATCTACCTCTCCATTTAGAAAGGCACTTTAAAATCCATTTGTTAAATCGATAATTTTTATAACTAGAAAAGGCAAGTAACATTCTTATAGATTCTACTCTATAAATACAAGCATAAGTTTGGTCAAAATTCAATATATTCTTGTTATTTGTGACCTTATGCCACGAACCTATCTTTGTTCCTCATTATCTTTCTTTGCTAATCAATCTTATTGTTGTATACCCACTCAGTGTCAATGATGTTTCTATCCTTTTGTGTTGGCACTATAATACATAACTTGTTCTTCACAATCTGGTCATGATCGTGTTACATGGCTAGGCTCCAATTAAGATCTTCAAGAGACTCTTTCATATAATGTATAACCAATTCTAAGATGAAGGCACTGGTTTACTTGGTGTTTGTAATCAGACCATGTCTTCACACTCTACAATGGATCATCTCTAGTGAGCTCCTTATCATGGTCTTTAGCAAAATGAGGAACATGATCATTCTTTTATTCATCTTGGGGATTAGAATATTAATCAACTATAATTATTTATTTTCCTTCATCATTGTTGGTCTTTGTAATTAGACCATGTATTCACTTTCTGTAATGGATCGTCTATAGTGAGCTCCTTATGATGGTCTTTAGAAAGTGGGGAAAGTGATCCTTCTTCTCTTTATCTTGGGTATTATCACCTTAGCCAACTTGAATTACATATAATCCTTTATTGTTGTTGGTCATGGCTAGTAATTTTAGTTTTGTAATTAAACCACCTCGCACATAATCATAATTAACATTTATTCGTAGAAACTCAGCTCAATAACTTTTACATTGATAAATTTCCAACTTTAGTCAAATCTATATTATCAACATGAAATGCTTTACTTGTAGAAAAATATCCAATAAAGATTGCTCTATATACTATACATCAAAATTATGTAAAGACTCTTTGGTATTCAGAAAAATCATGGGAAGACAAAAACATGGAAGAAAAATATGAATAAAAGTCTACCACACCATGACTCATAAGGGATTTTATAGAGAAGAGGTTGATTGAAAAATCCAGTTATGCATAAAGCAAGTGGTATCTACGATTTTGGCCCAAAATATTTTTTGTGTCATATTGAAAAATCATGTTCCTTGCCATCTCTTGCAATGGCATGTTATTTCTCTCTAGTATCCTATTTTTTTAGATTGATGAGGGGAAAAAATATGTGCATATAACCAGATTCATCTTTACAATATTGAAAGTCACAGTCTTCAAACGCTCATGCAAGGTCACATTGGATGTAAATAGTTGAGAAGAATCTTTGATTTCTCTAGTTTTACAAGATAATGACAAAATCTTAAAAGTTTCACTTCTTGCAATAAAAAAGAAAGCCCATGTAAACTGTTAGAAATCATCAACAATCACTAAATAGTATTTTCTACTTCTAAGTTATTATGTGCACATTGGTCCAAAAAGATCAATGTGAAGATATTATAGAGTTATCGAAGTACAAAAGATTTTCCTTAATCTCTAAAGAGGATTTGATATTCTTTCCTTGGGGTTCACGGTTGCCATTATTCATTCTACTTAAAGTACAACCTTAGAAGGCCTTTAACTAATTCCTTTATACTCTATATCCTGATTAGATGCATGTTTACATGAACATGTCTATAGTGAAATAGGATGTGTCATTTTTATCATCAAATAGGCATTTACCAACAATATTTTCAATAGAATTACTCACAACAATATACAATTATCTAACTCTAGTTCCATCATAAACACCAATTTAGGTGAGGGAATCTATCAACAAGAATTCAATAGTACACATGATAACCATTATTACACAATTATCTAACACTAAACAAATGGTGATGTATGCCATCCACAAGAAATGCATTATTGATGCATAGTGAGTCATCTACATCTTCCTCATCAGACAACTTTACCTTTCTTGTTTTCCTAAAAAATCAACAAATAACTTTCTTCTTCTAAAGTGAATTGCATTGAGCTTTATCTTTTGTCATTTCCTTTGAACTTGCACTATCAACAAAAAATTTATCATTTGCATATAAAAGAAGTAAGTTTGGTGCCCAAGTTAAGGGGTTAGCATAGGAACCCAAACATTTTTTCTTGGTTCCCTTATTCTTGTAAGGACAAAGAAAAGTAAAGTGATTATTCTCACCACAAGTAGTACACATCATATTTTCCTTTTTAGGTATAATATTAATAATGATGTATTGGAGGTCCATTTCCCATCTTTTTCTTATTCTCTTGGGCTCCATCATATCCAAGTCCATGTATCCCATTTTTTGGGTAGAACTGTGAAGGATTGCATTAAACGTTTTCTTTCCCTACATGAACCTATCAAAAGATGATGTAAGCAAATAATTATCATAAATATGAGTGGTGACAAAAATATACAAGATAGAAATATCATTTTGAGCATGTATTAGGTCATCCTCTAGATAGAGGACTTTATTCAAGGAAGAATCTTTCTCAAGAGTAATTATAGCAACATTGTGAGAAGGTAATATTGGTCTAGACTCAAGATCATTCACTTTAGTAAGTAATTTAGCATTCTTAGTCCTAAAGTAACAAGTTCATGAACATAGAATTGGTTTTCAGCTTGAAGATTGGTTATTTATTAAAATAAACTCAACTTCAATCTAGACATCATTATATAATTCAAGATCGAGGTTAAGCTATTAGAGTAATTAAATACTTCATTATAAGAATTTTTTTTTTGACCAAGATCCTCTATTTAGCATGCAAGTCATCACTTAATTTAACTCATCTTTTCTATTGGCTTTTTGGATATGCCACACTCATATTTCGATGATGCAAATATTTCCCAAGTTGTGTCACTAACATATGTATTAAGTATTTTAGGTGAACAAGGAACTAAGTCAAGATCAAACTACAAAGACCATGATTTATATGTTTTGATGCTTGCAGACGTAGTTGTACCATGAACATAATTGTACAAGTGTGTTTTCATACAACTTGATAAGAAAAGTGATGATTTTCCAAAACCTACCCAAAACCCTATCCCACACTCATATGAAGCCTTTAGGGTTGTTAGGATTCATTACAAAAGTAATTAGATATGTTTTCCCATATTTTGCATAACGTTTTGTAGAGTTTTCTCTTAGTCAAAGACTTAGTCGACCAAAACCCACTCGGTCAAAGTCTTAGACAGTCTGAGAAGAACTCTCATAACATTGAGCTCTGAGTCAATCTAGATCAAAGTTTTTATCGACTGACACCCTCTCGACCGACAAAGTTACATTATACCTTGTTAACTAAGAAGATCGACTGACACATTACCATTAAACTCAATTGTGACTCTGAGCACTACTTTGTCGACTAGGAATTTGATGAAGACAATTCTAAATCGACATATTTCTCGACCAAAAATGTTCTGCAAACAAAATCCATTAATGATCAAATTAACCATTGCAACCCAACTAATTTCATCCTAATGGCTAGTCGACCACTAAGAACACTCTAGACATTCCCTATAGTAACCCTAACCACTTGTAAACATTTCCTATAAATAGGAGTGGTCATAGGACACCTATAATACAACTTGCACAACAATTGAAATACTCTTGAGCATATATACTATTTGCAATCTTACCCAAATTCTATACTTCAATTTTCCACCATTATAGCCTATGACTTTGCTCGATTCTAGTGTCCTCTCCACCTAATATAACCTTGTCTAAACCTTGTCAAGTGGATCGTCATCACTTGTTCATTAGTTCTGTATTGTACATCTTGTGAGAATAATAGATTATTTACTTTTCCCAATCTACTTCTAGATTGTTGTATATTGCTCTTGGACTACTTGGAGTGAAGGCTATCCAAGATGGGTGCTCCTCTGTTGTCGTCAAAGAAGAGGTGAAGAATGGTGCTCTTCTGTGTCCTTTAATTAAGAGGTGAAGAGGGTGATCTTCTGCACATCCCTTCAAAGAAGGTGGTAGTCCTGCTTAAGCTAGAAAGGTGTATATCTCTTGCTCCTCAAAACGCATCGGTAAATTTTGTGTATTGTGTATCAGTATATAAAAAGAATAAAAACATGGTTTAGAAATCCTTGTTAGAAATAGCTAGGTAGTGGACTGACATCATTTGATTGAACCACTCTAAATATGTGTGTTCCTATGGTTGTCTCTTTTGTCCAGTAACTTACTTTACATTTCCACATTCTTTAAGAAAAATAATTTTATTAATTGGTTAATTTAAAACTATATTCACCCCTCCTCTAGAGTCTTTCATTTGGTATCATAGCAGGTATTCAAGGATCCTTAATAGGTCTTGAAGAATGGGGGAGAATGTGATTCACCACCTCAGCTTGGAAGGATCACATGTGAGCAGGACACACATGTTCGATGGATCAGACTACACATACTAGAAGAGGAGGATGTTATTCTTCTTTCAAGGAATAAGCTTCAAGTTATGGAATATGATCGGTGGATCCTACACACTTGCAACCATGGAGCTAGATCAATGGAGCGCCAAAACAATATAGCAATCTACACTCATTGCAAGGTTGTAAGTATTCTTTTTTGCTCTTTATCTTGTAGGGGATATAGTCATATATCCAGTTGTGAAACCGCTTATGAAATTTGTCATAAGTTTTTGTAAATCATGAGGGTACTACCCAAGTAAAGAACACTAAAATTAGCATGTTAAAACACAAATGTAAAGAAATTTATTTTAGATTTTATAACATTATAAATATCTTGAGTGTGTTGGGAAAACATGTAAGAGAAGAAAACCAAGTTTCAAAAATACTCAAATCATTGCCTCTCAAGTACAAGTCAAAGGTCACTATAATAGAAGAATGTAATGATCTTGCAACATTGAAGATGCAAAAACTGATAAAGAACTTTGAAACACATGAAGTCACTCTAGAAGAAAGAGAAAAGGTATCGGATGAACAACAAAAAGAAAGGAGGAAGGATCTTTCTTCCAAATCATCTACCAAAGATTCATCAAATAACATCACTCGAGAAATTAGTGACACAAGTAGTGACGATGATGACAATGACCTGATGATAAAAGGTAAGAAATGTAAGACATGAAATTCCAAAAAAACTCCTAGTGTTCCTTCCTCTTACTCTAGGTGCTTTGAATGTGGAAGGGAAGGTCACTTGGTTTTTGAATGCCCAAAAATGAAGAAAGGGAAGAAGTCCTCATTCACGAACAAAGGCAAAGTCTACAAACCTACATGGAATCAATCAAGTGATGACAATGAAAACAATAAAGAGGAGGAGGTAGAATGTCTCGTCAAGAAGGTGGATGAAGAAGAAACTATTGAGGTATATATTTTTGAATTATCTAAATAAAAATTCATCACTAGTCTTGAAGAATTTCATGACAAATATATTTATTGTAAAAAACAAAAGAAAAAACTTGCCAAAATTATTGATGACTTAATGTTAATCTAAATAATCTTAGTTATGAAAATAGTTCTTTAAAACTTTCATATAATGCATTAAAAAAATCTATTGAAAGTAATAATGCTAAAATAATTGTTCTTGAAAATAACTATAGTCTTCTCTCTCAAGAAAAAGTTGATATGCTTGCTAAATTAAATGATTGTCAAGCTCAACTAATTTTGTGCACACATTCAAATTATGATACTTTCATAAAAGAAATAGATAGTTTTCTTTTGAATCTTGTTTAAGTAAACCTATACTTAACTACAAAACTTGCTAAAAATGTTGAGTTACAAAACACATTTCTTAGTTAATGCAAGGAAATAAAATTTTTGATAATATCTTAGTTAATGCTTCTTAACAAGTAGGAAGGAGAGGTTTGGGATATTTTCCAACGAACAAATCTTCACATATGCCTAAAGCCAAAAAGACATATGCTCCTATGACTAGACCTATAGATATGCCTAAAAATTAAGTTGTAGAATTCCAAAATATTGAAAGGTGAAATCAAATATCTTCCATTTAATGCCAATACTGTCATCATTTTGTACATTATTCCTTTTACTGTGATTATTCAATAGAAAGGAGCCATCCCCAACTTTGAATAAGAATAGGGAAGATGTTGAGATTTGACCAATTATTCATTTCAAAAAATAATTTTGTGTTATCTCAACCTAATTTGATGTTAATTTGCATTTCTTTTTATTTAAATAAAATGCATTTGTATATCATTTATTTATATAGATATAGATTCAACTTGCTTAAATTTGTTAAACTAAAATTATAGATTCTCCAGAACTGCCTCTCAGTTGATAAAATCATCGACTGAGGGGCCTCTCAAATAGTTCAACTGAGAATAAGACTATTAGAAATTAAACTTGAAAATTCAAATCATTCCAAGAAAATCTCTTAATATGTAAAAATCTTTTTGGCTGAGATAATATTAGTTCCATTCATGATATCTATTTTATACTAACCATAATGAACTCTACTTGAGTATCAAAATATCTCTCTAGATCATAAGTTAAAAGATCATGAGCCTTATTTGCAAATCCTTTTGATCTTAATATGGATACAAATAATATGTGTTATCAGATTCATGCTTATTGTACTTAAGTTAGTTTTTTGCTGCAATCTATGTGTGTCTCGGTCAACTAACACTTTTACTGAGAAGCAATTCGGTCGAACACTTTCTCGACTGAGATCTTATCAGTGATAGAACTTATATGGATCTTTTAAAAACTTGATTTACAGATTCAAACTTCTACTAAATATCTTGGTTCCTACGCTAACATAAATTCTTTATCATGAAATTTGGGTTCCTAATGACATTTTTTAAAAATTCGAGCTCTATTTACTTAGTATGATATTAAGGTGGAGAACATAATATTTTAATATAACTTGTATATCTTTTATATTCTTAAATGATTCTCTATATTGATATAGGCTTAACATCCTTTGACATTTGGTTTAGGGATTCTTTTAGAGCCATTTATGATTCTTAATGGCTTCTCTATACCAATATGGGATTAACATCCCTTATATTTGGTCTAGAGAATTTTTTATTGATATCTTTTTGTGCTTAATGGATTATCCAATCATTTAAGGGCCTAATATTCTTTTTTTTAGTTTTTTTATTTAGTTGGTCCTAATATCCTTTGAAATTGATTGAAAATTAATTTTTGGTTTTATCTCTTGATTTTCATGGCATCTCTATACCCTGGTGCACTTAACATTCCTTACCATTGGGTGTGCTAATTGGGTCTTCCTATGGCGAAGGACTTAATATTACTCTCATTGATAACTAGAAATTATTTTAAAATCTTTCCTTGATCGTATATGTCATTTTAGATATGACTTAATGTGATTAATATCTATACATGTTTTTACCTTTTTCATCAATTTGTATTCTTCTTCAATTGGCACTTTCAGTATAAGATTTTCTCTATCCAAAATGAGCATCATATTTAGGGAGAGTATCTCACTAGGGGGGTGTATCCCACTAAGGGGAGTCATCTTATAATAATATCTTTTTTCCTTTTAGAGATGAAAAAGAGGGACAAAAATCCATGAGATAAATTTGATGTCAACACATAAAACTTAAGAGAAAAAACCATGGGATAAATTTGATGTCAACACAGAAAACGTAAAAGGGGAGAAATATTCATTGGGTAAAGGTATGTAGTTAAAATTTGGCTACTTCCAATTTATCTTATAGAAATATTTGTCATCATCAAAAAGAGGTAAATCATTGGCTTTTTGAATATGCCACATCATATTTTTATGATGCAAATATTTTTTCAAATTGTGTCACTAACATATTTATTAAGTATTTCAGGTGATCAAGAAACTAAGTCAAGATCAAACTACAAAGACCATGCAATTTTATGTATGCTTGGATTCTTCCAGACTTAGTTGTACCATGAATATAATTATACAAATGTGTTTTCATACAACTTGATAGATATGATGTAAGGAAAAGTGATGGTATTCCAAAATTTACTCAAGACCCTCTCCCACACTCGTATGAAGCCTTTAGGGTTGTTAGGCTTTACGAGAAAAATCATTAGATAGGTTTTCCTATGTTTTACACAACTTTTTACAGAGTTTTCTCTCAGTTGAACACTTTGTCGATCTTGTTCAAGGTCTTAGACAACCAAAGAATAACTATTAAAAATTTCTCTCTGAGTTAGCCTCGGTCAAAGTTTTAGTCGACCAAAACCCTCCTCGTCTAAGAGTTTGTAACCGATAAAGAGATGTTGTACCTTGTTGGACAGGAGGATGCACAAACACATTTTCATTAGAATAAATTGTGACTCAGAGAACTAATCAATCTAAAAGGAGTTTGACCGAGACAATTCTTGGTTAAAGTATTTCTTGATCGAGAATGTTCTCCAGAAATTTTTTGTTAAAGATCAAATTAGTCGTTGCAACACAACTAATTTCATACTAATAACTAGTTGACCACTAAGAACATTCTAGGAACTCCCCGGAGTAACCCTAATTGTTTGTAAACATTTCCTATAAATAGTAGTGGTCTTAGGACACCTATAATGCAAGAAGCACAACAATTGACATACTCTTGTGCATACATACTACTTGAAATTTACTCAAAGTGGTTAGGTTCTACACTTCAACTTTCCGTCATTCTAGCCTAAGCCCTAGATCAATTCTAGTGTCCTCTCCACCTATATAACCTTTCCTAAAACTTTTGGAGTGGATCATCATCACTTGTCCATTAGTTCTTTATTGTATATCTTGTGAGCTTAATTGATTATTTTATTTCTCCAATATACTTCTAAATTCATGTGTTGCTTTTAGACTACTTCTTGGAGTAAAGGTTAGATTGGTGCTATTCCATGGCTATCATACAAGAGGCGAAGAAGGGTGATCTTCCACATTTGATAACGAAGAGGTGAAGAGGGTGATCTTTCAGTGGCTCATCAAAGAAGGTGGTAGTTCTTTTAGAGCTGAAAAGGAGGGTTTCTATTTCTCCTCAAAAGGCATCAGTAAATTTTGTGTATTGTGTATCAATATATAAAAGGAATCAAATACATGGTTTAGAAATCCTGGTTGGAAACAACTAGGTAGTGAACTGACGTCATTTGATATAACCACTCTAAATCTTTATGTTCTTGTGGTTTCCTCTTTTATCCACTAACTTGCGTTATATTTATACATTCATTAAGCAAAGCAATTTTCTTATTAGACTTTCATTTACTATAATAGGCATGAGAAATATGAATAAATATCAATAAGGGATTTTTAGGTAGTTCAATAAAATTTACCTTACTTACCTAAACTACCTCATTACTTGTGCATTCCATAAGTGTCAAGTTTCATTCATCTCTGACTGAGCTAGGAGCACTAGAGGCAGAGGAGGAAGAGTCCCAAGAAAAATGGGTTGTTTCTTTGTTATTCTTCTCCTTCTAATATATCTATTTGAGCCTTCCTTCCTTGTGTCTATCATCCTTATTCATTTGGTTTTTCTTGTATTGGTTCTTATTCACCTATGTACATACATTTTTAAATTTCTCTTTTATTCGCATTCATATCTCTATGAGTTGAGAAGGAGGGCTTGTCTTTGGAGTAATGACCTTCAACGTCACTTGAGTAGAAACCTTCACTTTCGGAGGAGGATTGCTCTTGAACTTGAGATTACACAATAGCTTCTACTTGAGCCTTGAAGATTTCACCCTACTTCATAGGTTTATGGATTCCTATGAGGTTTTCAATGATGATATTGGAGAGATTTGAGTATTCCACTTTTGTCATGACCTTCTTGTCCCACCAGTTATGTAAAAACCCTACAAATTACACCTTATAAATAATCCACAGTCAAAAACCCTAAATTTTAAATATCAAAATTTAATGTATCAACTGAATGCTAATATATCAATCAGACCCAAGCATACCATTCAAAACTAAGTTTTTTATATAATTAGAAACATTTGAACACTAGAAAATATGTTTATAATTTAATTAAAAAAACCTAGGCATAATTTATATATAAGAAATACATGTGGATGGATAGCTAACTGACCTAATTTTTTACCATAATTTGTCCAAATAAATTTTAATGGGTTAAATATGCTAATGTCTTACTCTCACATGAACTTGAGCCTCTTAAAATATATGGGAAGTTATAGATAATTAAATTTGTCTTTATATTAAAAAGAAAATTAAGATGGATTTGACTCAAAATTCAAAACTAATGTTATGTTATCATTCCTCATAGTGTAATTAGGTAACATGATAATTTTTTTTGTGAATTAGACAACTGTAGAACACCCAATTAATGTAGTAAAGATAAAATATTTAGAACACCTAGATAATTCAAATTCAAATTGATTTTTGTGTTGTTGTGCACAATGTACACTCATCTAACGAACACCTTTTATCCTTTTAGTACACCAATTCATCTTCTAGTGAGGAGAGTGTCTTCTCTGACTGTCCTAGTTGTAGTGAGACTCTATAGGTGCTTGATTTCTCTCCACCTATTGAGCCTTGTTATGATGAGTCCCACTAAAAATTGATTTCCTTTTCACCTTTGTCTTATTGACATGAGAGCCTCGTGCCCTAGTTTGTCTTATTGTTATCAATCCTAGAGTCGCAATTAACCTAGAGTACATTTCCCTAGACTTCCACTCTTATTAGTGTTCTAGCCCTATCAACATATCCAATTAAATATAAGCCCTCATAAATAGTCATTGATAATCCAAAAACTAAAATCGAACACCTTTCTCCCTCAATTCTGAAACATGGAATGCCTCACACTCCACCTTGCCCCTTTCCCTTTTGAAAGTCTGCCATGATGACTACGACCATTGCAATAAGTTTTAACAACATTAGTCATAACTTGTATCACTGTAGAAAGCTTTATCGTGGAAAGTTTTGTCTCATGATAGATAAAAATTGTTTCCCTCTTTCTTCCAATTACTGATACCTAGAAAATATTTTATAGAATCCGGACACAACTTAAGTGCATGTGTAGATGCAAGTGCACACATCAGAGTAGTACATGGACTCAACAAGGACGGAAAAATGAATTTAGGGAATTAAAACTGCTAGAAACTACTACTAGTTGAAATGGAATAGCTATATTAACAAAGGATTGACTTGGTGATAAGAAACTAAGAACAAGAACAAAAACTGTAGACAATGAAACATATGAACATGAGATGGATGACTTCCTTAGGATATGGTTCACCATGGTGTCAACCTATGCATCCATTCTATAAAATAAATACAACTTATTTCACTTCCTTGGATTAAGAATACCATCTTTCATAGCATAGAATGCAATTTATATTACTTACAATCCGCTTTTACAACATCAATATAAGAAACTAAATGATAAGAACTATCTTTGTCAATAACTTCATAGTGATAAGAACACTTTGAAACATGTTATTGGTAATGATGATAACAACTCTTCTAATTGTCAACCTTGCTTTCTCAATAGTTAACAATTTATTACACACTTATGGTGATCAAGCATAAATAAGGTAGTTAAGATTTTTTGTTATCAAAATCTATAGTAAAAGATTACATTTTATTAAACTAAAATATGAACATACATAGAGTTAACACGGGCTACTACCAGATCTTAAAGAATGATGGTTTATCCCTCATGTTCATTAAAGAACTAGAAGAAGGGAGGAAGGATAAGAAAGTCATAGAAAACTCTTGAAAGGTTGCTCTATTTTGTTCATCTCATTCTTCTTGGGTTCTAGTTCCTCCAAATATGGATGGTGGGATGGACTCCAAATGAGATCGCTTTAGTATGATCTTTCCCAAATGACACGCCTCTAGGTGGCTTCCAACCTTCAATTTATATACGGAGAATCAACGCACCACTTGGCCTAGGACCATCTATTGTGACTTATCTAAATCTTGGTAGTCATACGAATGTCATTGCATTGACTTCTTCACTTTTATTGCATTTAGGGATTCAAATTTCTATAAATTGACATGGGTCAGTGGTACTCAGAATCTTTTTTATGTTATCCTTCTTTCTTCTCAATTCTTCTTATCATATTTCTGATTCCTTTTATTTTCATTTTGGTTCCACCAACACAAGTCAGTGGTATCGACTTTCTTCTATTTTTTCTCAATCAAGTATGCAATAATGCAGCAATATGTTTAGTAAATAATAAAATAAAGCATTTTTTCCTATATACATGTAAAATGTAAAATATTCATGAAAAAGGGTCATTTTAGACAATTTAGAGAAAATATTCATAAAACACATGAATATGAGACAAATCATCCAAAAAACATGCATAAATATGCCCCAATTTTGTTCGATAATTCATGAGCATCACAATCCCCTAAGCTTGAGTGCTACTTACCCTTGAGCAAAACTACTTTAGAGTTGGTTGAAGAAGTCAAAAGAGAGATATATGTGTGAACTGAATCCTACTAATCATCCTTGACTAAGGTGCCAAACCGATCCTCCTCAACACATAGCGAACAACTATGATACAAGAAACCAATTACAAAAGACAAATTGTCAAAATAAAATCTCTTAACACATAAGTAAGCCAAAGAAAAGTAATATCGTGGAAATTCTAAGTTGTACTATTGTGTCACAAGATTTCCATATCTACACTCTTTTATTCTTAAAATTTCATCTAATATGGATGTATATCCCTGAATATGATTGTTAACAAATCTTTATAGGTGGTTTACCATATAGAACAATGGGTGGATGAGATACATGGAATGAAAAATAGAAATAACTCATAGTCCAAGTCATTTATGCAAATGAACAAAAGCATATACGTAAATGATGGATGAAGATGAATGTACCCTAATGCCTAATTTTTTTGGTGGAATGATGAATGATGTAAATGCCATATCATAATGGTTAGTACACATTGAAGGTGATTTACCATAGAGTTCCACAATCCTATTACTTATACAAGAGATATTTGATTATTTTCTTCATATTTTCCTCCATTCTATTTTCCTTTTTTTCTTTTGATTTTTTTTCTTTCTAAGCATAAATAAACATACGAAATTGATATCTAGGCTAGAGACTTTTTACAACTTGGAGGAGTAGGGAAATAGCCAATTATTCCTTCTCTCTATATTTATTAAAAGATGTGAAAAACATATATTTCACCCCAATGAATCATGAGATGGAATATACAACTATATCAAATTTCGTTATGCAATGTAAGTTATGTGAATGTGCTATATATATGCAACAATGTTTTTTATATTATGATGAAAAGCTAAACTACATGGTTCCTATCTTGATGATATGCAACCAAAGAGAAAAAATGACTTGATTAATGTATGCAATTTATGGTGGTTATAGAATGGAGTGAGGGTGGATGAGATCAAGAGACTAAGAGATAAACTCTTACTAACCATGATATATCTCACATCTATTAACTCGTGTGTCAGGATGATCCAAAATCTATTATTTTTAAATTAACATAAAAGGTCAGGATAACACTTTGTTAGATCTTACTCAAACTTGATATTCAATCAAAATTTCAAGGCTAGAGTTAAATGTTAATTTTGTAAACTATGTTTCTAAATTGAATAATCCCCTAACTTCCTCATTTAGAGTTTTTGTAAATATGCTAAATCAAAATTTGAAGATAAGTGTACATAGAAACCAATAATTCAATCCATTCATGTGAACATTTTTCTAAATCTACATTTTACACAAGATTGGTGTGGATAAATGCAAGAAAATGAAAGTTGCAATAAAGCAAACATGAAATAGATAAGATTTAAAATAAAACTAAGATGCAAACAATGATAAAATATAAACATAAAAGTAATATAGATAGATGCAAGATAAGATGAATGAAGAATAATTCCCATTACATATCCCCGAGCTTGAATTTGACAATGTCCACATTATCAAAAAGAAACTCAGAGATGGAATGTGTGTACCAAGTTATCAGGCTCCATAGGGATATAATTTTTCCTAAGTCATGTTCGGGTCGACTTCTACAGATCATATTTCATCCTTACCTCACTGCTACCAAATTCTGTTGTAGTCCTACATCAAGGGGTTAGTAAAAAATGAGTATGTGTGTCGACAGTATAGATGAGGTTTCGATACCACTGACTTCTCATGTAACTTCATCAAAGAAATTATGTGTCCCCTTAGGTCTGGGTGGGTGGCCTAACATGAGGTACCAAAATTTTACTATGCATGCACACTCAATAAACTCATCATGGAATAATTAAATTGCATCAAAACTAAAATTGATCAAATTGCAAAATGAAATCTACTAAATGCGAAAAGTAAGAAAATCATGTTAGTTCCCTCCCACCAACTGCCCCGATTTTATGTCCTAGGCTCAAAATGATGCTTACCTGTATCCCGAGTTATCAAGAATAGATGGTGAGGAATGAATTGGCAATCTAAATTCCACCATGTTACTAGCAATGCCAAGTGTCAGATATCCATGATCCAGGGCAATGATCACATCTACAGTATCTTGAAATGGTCTCTCCAACAACATCATAGATCCTTAAATCTCCTGCATGTCCATGACTATGAATTTGACCAGATAGATAATTTCTCGAATTTTACAAGAACATCCTCACATAACACAAATTCTATAACAATAGAATGCTAGTTTTTATAGACTCCTTTAGTCTAAGTCTTTTAAAAGTACCAAGAGGCATCAATTTGATGATTTCCCCTAACTCACATGGTGCTCACTTATTTCCAACAAAACATGCAATATTGAAGCATCATGGGTCTTTCTGTTTTGGTGCTACCCTCCCTTGAATTCTTGCACTCATCGCTTTATTAATTTCCACCTATTCAGAATCTTTGAGCATATGTTTCTTGGTGATGATTCTATTCGAGAAACTTTCCAAATTTTGGACTTCTATCAATGGTATTGACAAATGGAAGTTTGATGTGGGTTTTGTAAAAAATATTTAGAATTTCCTTGGATTGATCATATTTTAAGCTACTTGTTCATAATGGATGACTATTAACTACATACATTCTGATTCAAGGTGGTCGAATGATGCCTATGTGGTGGAATGTACAATTGCTTAGGGATTTCCTCCCCTAATATTGAATTGAGATTACTCTTCACAATAAACTAACTTGGATCAATTGTCCTTCCCTTATCAAACATTGATGACTCCTTGTTGATAGTGACCAATCCACTATGAAGTAGAATTTTTACATGCCCTTGTTGTAGGGGTGTCTTCCTCTGGAATCGGGGAGTAGTCATGGTGGTGGTACAATTTTTATATGTAGCCCCTTGCAAACATGTTGAACATGGAACTTCTTTTTTGCTCCTTAAAATTTCTACATTGGCTGGAGCATTATCCTATGCACAATTCTTGGGAGTCATTACCCAAGTCCTCCATACAAGCTATTGGGATATGAGTTTTTTGGATCAAAGAGTTCCATGTTTCACAGAATGTACGAATCTATAGTCTCTATGGTAGCATAAACATTCTCATTATCAGTGGGAACACACTACTTTTATCCTAGATGCACAAAAAAATGGAAGGATCTAGAATTTATTCAATGGCACACCCATTCTCACCATAGACATAAATACTCTCGCTATGATGGTGTTGATGTGATGACTCTATAAAGAAAGTTTTTAGTCTTTACTTTTGCAAGTCTAATAGATATGTGGCTATCAATTATATTTGAGTCCCTAAAGTACTAGTTTGAGCTCCCATGTTTTGGTGCTTCCTCTATGATTGATCAAAACATGAATCCATTTTGGTTATGAATTTTCCAAAAGTATATCTCAGACTATGATGTTTATTTGGACCTGGATAATGTTGATTTTGATGAGAAATGTGTTGTTGGTGAACTTGAGGTTGTTACACCCATGATGATTTCTATTGGAAAAAATTGGACCCCTCCAATAAAAATAGGAATATCCCATTCATGGTTGATCATCACACGTGTAATTAATCTACTTCCCTAAATACCTACTAAATTCATAGCTTAGCTCTTTTTTGAGATTTAAGGTCACCAACTACATTGGCAATGCCTTCATTAGTGCCAACATCTCAATCATCAATTCACTCTTTCCTAGTGCATCGATGGTGCTCATGTATGTATACAAAATAAAAGTAGTTATGCAGATCAAAGGTACTTAACAAATGTATCAAAAAAACCAAATAAACTTTGACAAAAAGATGTATCAAATATTTTTCAAATATATGCCGACAGATTTTGACAAATACATTTTGCAAAGAAATCTAGAAGGAAAAGAAAATTTCCCTAGAGTTTCTAGTTTCAGAATTCATGTTGATAGCGCTACCAATTCCATGAGAATGACACAAAGAACTTGACATGACTTAATTGCAAGTGTTAAATGCAAGTGTATTCTTCAAAGTAGTAAAGGGTCTCAATAAGGGACAAATGTCAAACTCAGGTAATTAGGACTACTAGAAACTACTACTAACTAAATCAAATCAATAAGCCTATTAAAGGAATTGGTTTGAATACTAAAAACTAAGAATGAGAACTAAAAATGCAGAAGGTAGAGTGAATATAAGATTAGAAGGATACATATTCTATAGGATACAAATTTAACCAAGTTGTCAACCTATTAAAACATTCTACAAGATTAATAAAACTTATTTTACTTTTTTAAATTAAGTGTATGTAGCTTGTACTACCCACTTTCACATCATAACACACTATTAAGACGAGTTATTAATCAACTTTCACAACATCAACATAAGATACGAAATGATAAGAATTATCTCTGGATAGTTACTTCACATAGGTTATCCTACTTTTGCAGCATGTTATTGATTCTGGTGATAAATTCTCTTCTAATTGTTAACCTCACTTTGAAGCAGTTAACAATCTATTACAAACTTATGGTGATCAAGCATAAATAAGGCAGTTATGTTTTTCTATTATCAAAATATAAAGAAAAAGATTATATTGTATTGAATCCAAATATGAACATTCATACACTGGGCTACAACTAAATCCTAAAGAGTGGGGGTTTATCCACTCATGTTCAACAAAGAACCAGAAGAAGTTAGGAAGGAGAAGAAATCCATAGAAAACTTTTGAAAGGTTGTTAGACCACTTCATCGCCTACTTCTTGGGCTCTGGTTCCTCCAGGGATGGCCAGATGGGACAACCTCCAGATGAGATGCTTCCAGTGTGATCTATCCCAAATGGGATGCCTCCTAGTGGCCACTTTGGATTATATAGGGTAATTAGTGAACCACTTGGTCAAGAATCATCATATCTGCCTGATTTTTAATCTTAGTCGTCAGACAAATTTTGGTTCCACTGACTTGAGTCAATTCCACTGTATTCACTCAGTGCCATTGAATTTTCACTTTTATTATAGATTAGGGTTTCAAATCTTGGTTCTACCAACATGAGTCAGTGATGGTGAGAATCATTTTTACATTTCTCCTCCTTTCTTCTCAATTCTTTTTTTCTATTATATGCTCCTTTTGTTCTCATAAAGTGCCACTGACACAAGTCGGTGGTACCAAAATTCTTTTATTTTTGTCAAGTTTGAAATAATGCATTGATATGTTCAGAAAATAAAAAAATAAAGCAATTTAATCAAGCTTCTATGTTCATTAGTATCTTGACATTTATCCTTTTTTTATGTTATTTATGCTTGGTTTTCACCTTTTCCCTCTCCTAGCCATGTTGGTGAGCTATTCTAGTACAAAAGCCTTGTACCTAGGGTCATGTAGACCGTTTGGGGATACAAAATTTGTAGAAAAGGTTTTAAGGTCAAGAATGCTCCCGCTAAAAAAGTTTTCATCCAAGATTTCTTTCTTGTATTTATCATCCCTTGATCAAACATCTAAGGAAATCTTTCTCTGTTTTCCCATGCTATTGTTGCATTAGTGTCACACTTATTAGGGTATATTTAGGCTTTTGCTACGAATGATATGTTTTTGGCATCATGAAGGTTTTGGTGGGGCTTGTTCCATGTGGCTGAGGTTGGTTGGTCCAAATGGACAAGTCAAGCTCATCGACCATCCTTTTGAGTGTATAATATATTAGGTGTGGCTTTTTTAAAAAACTTCGCATTGGCATGATATTTGAAAACCCATATGGAATTATTTGTCGATTGGAAAAAATTGCAATAATATCTTTTGGAAAGATAAAAATGTAAGTAATGCTCCTAAGCTAGTTCTGAAGCTTGTTTTGAGCCATAATCTCAATGAACTATTAATAAGCCCTAAACTCTATAAATTAGGTTGAATATTTTTATATATGAATTGTAGTTGTTGAAGAAGGTAAATGGGTTTCGACAACCTCCATAGAAGAGTAGGAGTTTCTTTAAGAAGAGTAATTGGCCCATGCACTTTTAAACAATCATGGGATGTGTATATGTTATTATGTACAATGTAGATGTAATGATATGAATGCATTATTTAAGCCTCTATTTGTTTTATAAAGACAAAAGTTATTAGATCGTTAAAGTAATTATATGTTATTTCATTTTCAAGATTTATAATATCACTTTTCATGCATCTTAAGAACAAGATTTAAGATCTTTCAAGAATAAGATTAAGATATGAACTATAAGGTTATCCCTAAGAGGAACTTTGATCTGATAATGTTCAATCCAAGAGGCACTTCGGTGCAAACCCAACAGGTCCTTTAGGGAAAATTAAGAGGCACTTCACTGATAAGAGAAGACACATTTTTCTGGAACCCTAAGGATTCTTGTATAATCCAGAGTAGATGATGTTAATTGTCTTGTCAATTAGTTGAGATTTCTTTAGGCTACCTTCATCCCAAATATCCATTTCTCCACCCGCAATCTTTAAGGGGAGATCCACAATCTTCCACATCTAAAATTTTATTCCTTGAATGTTTTTTCCTCCTATTCTAATATTGGAAGTAGGTGTTATCAAAGAATAAGAGTCGCATGGAGAAGTCTCCATCATAGTTTAGAAAACCAAGATAGTTGTTGTCCATTTTTTCTACTAGTGGGAATATGAGCTCGTAGAATAACTTTCTCTGATATAGCTTGTTTGATCTATCATATCAAGAGGTCATGAATTGAGCTATTAAAAACTTAAACTCTTAGACCTTAAAATTATATCATAATTTAATACAATAACAAAAAACAAACAAGAGATAGAGAGACCGAATCAACCAAAAATACAAAGTAATTTATAGTGGATCCACCTCTAAGAGATGTAGCTCCACTACCTAGAGAGGTCAAACTCTAATATTTTCAAACATTAAATACAACTTTATTTTGCACTATAAGAGTAACATGAAGAGATCACCCTATTTAATACCAAGGGCTAAGCTAGCATTCCCTTTAAGGTCAAGGAATCCAAATAGCATACAAAGGACTTATCCACCCTTAGACAAGTGTCTTAAAATTTTACTTTCTCCTTCCTTCACCAAGGATGCTTTCTTTAATCATCACATCAAGAGAGAAGAGATTGGCAAAAGGAAGTGGAGAGATTAACAAATAATAATTCGGAGTAGATCTCCTTGCATCATGCTAACTTACTACAATGATTATAGATAATGATTAAGATCAAGAGATATTATGAGCTCTATTAGAATGAGAACTCATCTACAACATAGGAGCATGGATGTTAGCATTGATATGAAAACCAAAGAGTCATATATATAGTTTAGGGTGACAAAGAGTCAATATCATTAATAAATTAACACTCTAGTGATTTTTTAGTTTGGTTGGGTCATCAATGGATGTCATTTAGTTTTTCATCTTTATCTAATGGCTATATTTCGTTTTACAACAATAGTACCATCAACCAAATTTTGGGTGCCAAAACCTTGTTGATGACACTATAGATAAGAATTTCAAAGAGCATCGATTAAGATTTGGATAACCAAACATATCTGATGAGATTTTATATATTCAATCCATATTATCATTTCATGATAGTTAGTATCATGTATGATGGTGTCAGTTGGTCAACTAACCAAGCCCGTCAACCGAGTTGTCTCTAGGACACTCCCTACCTGATGGAAGTTCATCGACTTCTTAGAAAACTGATCTAAATTCATTATAATTTGATCTAACTAATCTATTATACTTTTAAAATTAATTGTAAGTCATACAATCATTAAAAATTATTTATATTAGGATTCTAGGTGAAATTCAATATTGTTTGATTCTTGAATTTTGTGTTGTATGACTTGAAATTCGCCATTCTAGGGAAATTGAAATGGGTTGATTTTAGTCTACCTATGGATCTAATATGATCTTAAAAGAAATGTTAACAACACATGAATGGAATGATGACGTTATAATTCTAATATGAAAAATTTATACTTTTTAGGTTAAGGAGAAATCCTTATGTAAATAAGAAATTATATAAAACTCTAATTCTTTGAGAATAATTGAAAGTGTATAACAATTAATTATGTATTCCTTCTTATCTCATTTTTCCTGAATTTGAGAGAACCTTGTACATAGACATTTATATCCATATTTTTTTAGATTTCATTTTGGACTCTTGTTCATTGTCAAATCGGGTGTGGGATCAACTGGGCTAATCCCAACCATCCCTTTTTCATCTTTGACCTATACTTTTCTCACCCATGCTCCTCTTCCCTATAAAGCTCAAATTCCTCACAATCCACTCCACCATTTTAAAAATATATTTCCCTATTAGATTTAGGAGACCTTTTTACTCCTTCAACGCCTTTGATCAAATTCTAACTGTAATGGGTAAATGCCTCCAATATCCATCTTTGGTTGTGGATGAAATAAGTCTTGGGAATGTATCCCATACAAGACTAAAATCTCATTAACATCACCCATCATCAAGAGAAACATAAGTAGTTGCCAACTTAGATGCCTAATCCCAATGTACCTAAATGAACTTCATTTTCAACCTCATCCAAACTTCCTAGAGATACCATTTCCAATCACCAATGGCCAATTAATTTGGGTCGCACTATCTTGAAACCTCCATGAATTTCCCCCTATACCCAAAATCTACCTCGAGGCCATGTTCATCCCCATCAAAAAATATCGGGAGGAGCTTTTAGTGGGAGCTTAGAAAGTAGAGTTTGGTGACCCACTGATGATGGAAACATCCTAGATTACTCATACTCTTTCTCTTAATGCTTCTTATGCTCTCAATTTAGAATGAAGGAAGGTAAATCCATCTTTCTCAATTTTGAGCCTTTGTACTATTTTTGGATGAGTTCTACCCTTCAATCATTGTCGCAACCACTGCAATAGGTATTTGACTCAAAAATGATCTCCTCGAGTTATTGGTATTGATGGTTTTTTTGAAAAACTAAGTGTTTTCCTATTTGGTTGGTTGAGTCATTGAAGCAATAGCTCTGGCCTCCACGCGCTGCTCCATTCACTATAGTTGACAAGTAGTAGCTTGTTCAACATGGTTTGATCTTATCACAAATCAGTATCTTTGGCTTCCTATGTTATGCACTAGAAATCAATGAGAAATCAATCAAATCTCTACCATCCTACGTACATAGGAGTAACGATCAAAGATCCACTTTTACCTCACTAACTCTATCACACAATATTATAAGAAAATGATGCTAAGAGTATATGGATTTTAATTTAGTCATGCATGCTAGAGTTTAATTTTTGAGATATAATATTGTCATTGATCATACTAGTCAAGATATTTAAAAAATTAGAAAAATTACAGGAGTTAATCTATATGCCCAAAAAATCCAAAATTTTGATAATATTCTGTATGTATATCTGGATCTATGAAAAATACTACTAATAAAAGATTAAAAAAACTTTAATGCACATTTTCATCTTCAAGAATATTTGAATAATTAGAAGGAAATATCATACTTAACATGAATTAAATCATTAAGATATGATTAATGTGACCCTATTATATTTTGGATGACTGATATTACCATCAATTATGTATTTTTCTATGATTCCATGATAGTATGCTAACATTAGTGTAAAAGGACGAATTAATCTTGTAAATCCTAATTAAAAGTTAAGAGTAGAGATTGTGGGGGTAGGATGTGAAGAAACTAATGTGGTTAGTACCTAATCCTAATTCATGCAAATAAATCATTTATAGAAATATTTTGCACCTAAGTAATGACGAGAACATTAGATCATGTGTAATCATAGAATTTTCCCAAGTACTGAAAACATGTACCTAGAAACCCTAATGACCCTAAAACTATTAAATTACATAGACGATACAAGGACTGATAAAATCTTTGGATTTTTAGGAGAGAGTTAGACATGGGATTTCATGTAGTATTTCGATATGGTAATTGGCTTAGTACCAGTATGTAGCCCATGCCCTTTGAATTGTGTTCCTATCAACATGTTTAGACTATTGTTATAAATTATCAGATTTAGAATGTTACTTATAATGTTTAGATGCATTTAGATTTTCAAGTATACTTAATGTGATATATCTAGGTTGAACATTGTATCCTTTAAGTAAAACTCTCTTGAATGTCATGAATATTATAATTGAGATATAGTCAACTAAAAATTATCATATTTTAGTTACCATTATAAAGTATTAATCAATATTTTTTCATAACATAAATGTATAATAGAACTATCAAAATTTATAATTTTATTATAGTATTTTATTTCATCATTGCTATGCAAATCAAAATTTGTGTTAAGGTATAATAATGAAATGTAAAATATTACAATATTCCTAAGTTAAGTAGTATTTGAGATACATAATAAGAAAAATATTTAAAACTAGATATAGAACATTAAAAGACACTAGAACATAGACTCAATATAGCATAACAAGTCCTCAAAGAACATAAGTAGTTCAGTACATTCATTAGAAGCCACTTTATCCCACACAAAAGGTGCATGGAAATAATAAAAGGCACATCATAGCATGGAAGGAAGTTCATGCCACATAAGGCACATCATACCACATAAGAGTATAATTGTATATTAGTGACCACAAAATGATAAAAGACGTCAATAAATGACCTTTATTATGTTTTTTGATGTCAAGGTTTGTATTGCATTTATTTATGTTCTAATTTAGAGTTCAATGCTACTTACTCTAATCATGGATTCCTTTCGATTTGAATGTATGGGGACACAACATCTCAAGGAGGTGGGCACCAATATGATGAGTAGCTTGAAAAGTCACAATTTGAGGTATTGTAGGATATCATTCACTGGGGGGACTTATCTTGGGTGATCTCTTCCTATCTAGAAAATTATAGTACTTTTTTTTCTTTTTAGTTGATGTATGGATATGTGTTACACCCAAACCCTTTTTCTATGTTGAGTGTTATCCTTCTTGTTTTGGTACTATGATTTTTTAATTTCGTTCTACACCAAAAATGATGCTTTGCTTATGATTTATTATATTACATGTATGTTGGTGCTTAAACATATGATTTTGTTGTTAATTAGTGGGAGAGTGTTATAGTATGGTACTAGAGTGATGCATATAATTATTAGTTAATGATAACCCTAGATAAATCCTCATAGATGAATTTTCTTATTGACAGACAAAGAACATGTAGATGGAGAGAAAGATCCTATAATCCAGTAAGTGAGCAAAAGGGTTCTTGGGGGGGTGGGGGGTTAACCTAATGGTACTCTGACACACCTCTATTGTCCAAGATCTTGTAGATTCCCTAATTGGTCCCCATGGGAGGCCATAACAACCATGAAATCATAAGATGGTCATGGTGGATTTTCTAGAGATCAATTTGAAGACCTTCTTTGAAGAAGTTGAGATAGAAGTAGTCAAACATGCTAAGCTATGGTTGTTGAGAATCAAGAAATGTTTTCATGATCTTGGATTCCTTAATCATTCTGAGATCCACTATAAAACACAACTAATGAAGAGTATATACCTGCACTTGGTGGGATAACATCATACACACTTGATGAGCCAACGATGAGCTGCTAACCTGGGATAAATTCACCACTACCTTAAAGAACCACAACATCTTATTGGCAAATATAAAAAAGGAGGAGGCTAAATTCCAACACCTATATACGTATGACGATACCATAATCATCTAGTATGCAATGAATTTTTGTATATAGCAGAAATATGGATATGGCTTAAATGAGGCACATATGGAAAAAAGGATCATCCATGGTTAGAATCATGATATTAAATATGCTTTGAATGGATGTGGCATCACTGTAGTTCACGACCCAGTTGAGGCTTCCATGGAGTTGGAGGACCATTGAGAATGACATTGGAAGAAAGTAGGATCCTCAAGAGAAAACAATCATAACCATTTTTAGAACAGTGAAAACAAGAGGAATGCCACAAAAGGAGAACCAACTCAAAGAAGAGCCCCTGATGTAGGATCTCAAAGAGAATCTAGTTGGGTTTATCCAGAGTGTTAGAACCCTCATGGTGGAGAGTATAGTTTCAGGCTGTTAGGATGATGTCTTTGTCATCGAAGAAGATGATATGTATGAGCACTAGGAGATATAAGGTATTGTATGTTATGTCATAAGTCAATTATATTTTTCTTGACTTGGAGATTTACATTTTATATATATGTTTGTTTAGTTAATATGTTTGAACTTCTAGTAATATATTTAGATTTACAGACTGGATCTTATGACTCCTATTAGGCATGTGCAGATTCATGGAAGGGTATTTTATGGATTGGGTTGACCTTGGAGGAAAGTGTATTACCTAGAGATTTAGTGGTCTTTTTAGGAACAATTGATCCCACTACCACGTCTCTATATGTATAGGCCCCTTCAAGATACTAGATAAAGAAAGAGAGAGTAACTACAACATTTTGAGAAAATCTATAATGTCTTTAATGCATCCTTAGAATATGTGTGTCAAGGACAACCCCATATCCCCCTCATGATCATACAAAGATCATGAAAATTCTATCTCATAATAGATCTTGTTGAAGATCATTAATACCCAAACTAAGAAATTGAAGAAGAAAAACCTTTTCCTAGTCATAGAAAATTGTAAAAAATTACCACCTTGAGGACGAGTGGAAACTTGTAGATAAAATGATAAGAAAGAATATAGAACTCTCTAATCCATGTAATTTGGAGGATTACATTTTCTTTAGGGGGAGAGGATTATAATATACACATTTTCAACTATATTTTAATATAGTTTCCTAAATGCATATCTTTTATGGTAATAATACAAATAATAGGTCATTCAAATAATTTAGGGTAATTATTATGCACTTGAAATTTTAAATAAAGAGTAAACAATAATTTGTTACTCCATTAACTTTTAAGATCAAATTATATTTGTATAATTAGTTAGTTGGTATATTTATCTTTTTTTATCAAATTAATTATTGTGACCCTTTATTGGGAAAATAAGTCCCACAACAATATTGTAGTATTCAACATATGTAGTGTTAGAGAATAGGGATAGAAAAGAAAGCATCAGAAACAAAAAAATTGTCCCTTTCCCTTACCAGCAGATCATGTTGATAATAATATATATAGGAAGGAGGGTAGAAAGAGGTATACCTGGTCCTAGAGAAAGTCAAGTGACTACTCTTGCTCACTGATGTGCACTATTCACAAGAAACACATGGACAACTGGCAACAACGGCCTCCTAGTATAGCACCATGGGTGGTAGTTGTTGTCCTCCTAGAATGGCAACAACAGCCTCCACACCTCTATGTAGTCCACGCGGACCACCAAGAACGCTAGGTCATGCTTCCCAAAACAATAGGAAGGATTTGTCCCTTCAAACGTCAATGTTCTAGTGTTGAATTTATCTCCCTTATTATCTCTCCCTTGCCGTCTCTCTCTTTTATGGGTAAGACATGCTCAAGCTCTCACATTACCACAATTGTGAGAGGAAAACAATTTTTCGAGCTTATTTTTGTGTCTAATGAAAGCATGGACTGCGCCCTTTATATAAGATGTCCAGGGTCAAGGTTTCCAAATCATCTGGGTTTCAAAGAGATTGTAACATTCCCTAAGTGCAATCCATATATAACTACATGGAAGCATGGACCATCAAGATCACACTTGGGAACAACCACAAAAAAGTATATATTATTCCTTGCAATAACATAATAACTTTACATGGGAAACAGATTGCTTTTGTTCTCATTCATATTCTACTATAGAAGTTACAACACAAAGAACTTAATACACAATTACACAAATCTAAATAACCTTGAAAGATCATATACATGGCACCCCACCAGGTCTTTAACTCATACAGATTTCAACCTCCATAGAAATATCCTGTGTTGTAGACCTCCTATGTGCATCCACAAATAGCCATGCATTTGACAAACTATTGTAGCTTGTTGGGTTTTATAATAATAAGAATATGAACTACAATATATACTTAAAACTAAAGTGTTGAACATGATCATTATTGATGTCTTGAGAGATGCATTATTAACTTAATTAGCTTACACTAAGGGAACCTTCTATATGAAACTGATATGATCTCACTGAACACACACGAGGTGTGTAGGCTCACTAAAATAGTTGCGAAGTTTGTAGGCCATTCACTGAACACACATGAGGTGTGCAGGATACTGAACACATGAGGTGTCCATGCATAGGGTTGAAGAACCCATAGCTGAATGAAGGGGGCTCATGAGGTTCCAACCATCCTTAATTATTCTTGAGATATGGCCTTAGTTGTATATGTTCTTTATTTTGATCTGATATTAAATTGGGTTAACACCCTTAATTCTTGTCTAATCTCAAAACATGAAGAGATATTTGCAACTGATCTGATCTTAAGCATTACATAATTTGCATTAAATCTTTAACAACATATGCATGATAATAACACCTATTACAACATATATGTATCACAAGATAAGATGAACATTAAATACTTGAGCATTAAATGTAAGAAAACATGTGATGCAATATGAATAAACCCAAGGCATGGACCACTTACCTAAAATGTGTGAAGAAAGCTCCTAATATTTCCCTAATGTTATCTCTTATTCAACTTGTAATGATAATATAAGGTTACTTAATTAGGATTCTTAACCCTAATTATGCTAATTCTAAAACTTCATGAAAATTCAAATTAAACATGATTTGTAACTTATCCTGTTGGATAGATCTTGAATAACTAATCAAAATTCACACATGGATCATTCTCATATGAGATTTGTATTAATTTCTATCAATTATCTAAGATTGGATTCAGCTCGGCCAATTAGAAGCTAGATAGGTACGATAAACCCATTATAGGAATCTTGACTAAGGAAACCAGAAATATGGATATACCCTTCATTTAAGTTCCTAACCAAGTGTGTGACAGGGAATATCTTAGGCATTCTCCTATTTATATCAGGGTGCAAATGATATCTAAAGTGGTATGAATAATTCCAAAAATACTCATGTAAGTGTGACACCATTATTAACCACAGGGGCATTTGGGTAAAACTCATGTCTGCATCTTGTCCATTACCATGGAGTCAAGCTATCACTTAGGGACCATGAAGCCCCACACAAAGATTGAACAACTAGTATCTTCATTGGGCACATGGGTTTCATGAGGGTCCCTAGAGCACTAGAGCTCCAAGTCTAGTGTCGACATAGTCAGAATAGGGGAACCTACTGGAAATTGGGTTTCCATCAAATAACTATGAAACCAAGTAACTGAGGTATGGGATAGCTTTGAGTTGATCTACTGAAGGTGAGAGAAGCTAAAATAGTGAAAAGGTTAGTTTGGAACAGGTCTGGTGACCACCATTATCTCCAAAGAGAAGATTGTGTCTGTGAGCCTATCAGGTAGATAAATTAGCATATTAAGCATGGTTAAAAGAAAGTAAATGTGGTCAAGATGCTTATTGGACGTTTAATTGAACATGGATGATCATATCTGCATGCTTGGGCTCATGGTTGATGAGGAAGAAGTTAGCTTTGTGGCATTATCTTGCTTAGATTCTGCTCCAATTGAAGATTGAGGAGGATTACTGGGGATCTTCCGAGTCTTCCTAGACATATAGGAGCCATCCTAATTTAGCATTGCTCAGTGTACATGCTACTATGCCCATTGGAGGAGGATCGCCGTTTGGACTTGTGGGGAGATCGAGCCCGAATTAGGGCTTGCTGAGATCGGAATCACCTTCTGAAGGAGTTGGTGGCATGATATTAGGAAAACATGGAGGATAGTGGGACATTGAGGTTGAGGAAGTAGCGGGGATTGTTTCCCCCACACCATAGTAAAAATAGGAGGTAGGAGATGATGTCCATGTCCTCCGACCTTGTTCTAAAGGGTTAGATAGGTAGTGACGTTATATCAACTGGAGGAAGCACATGACATCTCTGGTTTTGAGTGACTTGGTTATATGTTTATCCAAGCTAATCAATGGTATAATTAGATACTTAGGTAAATGATTGTATAATTATTTCATTTTGTTCACATCATTAGATTTATATAAATAGGATCACCAGATTCTACTAAAATTTGGCATGTTTATTAAGTCAAGCATGAGGAATTCAATAGTCCACTTATTTCTTCCATTTGACCTAGAGAAAGACATGTTTATATGATTAGGCATTGAATGTGATGAATGTACAAGTAATAAGGAGTTACACAAATTAGCTTGCGAGAACATATAAGGTATCATGCACTACTAAAATACTAGAAAATAAAACATAATATGAAGGAATGTGGGGTCATCTTCTAGTTAAACCTAATCATTCAGTTTAGGGATAAGTAATGTGCATAAATAAATTTTATGTGCTAATATATTGGATCATCACATGTGGGATTTATTCTAGGGTATTACATCATCATAAGAAACTTTGGTGACTTCACATATTTGGGCATGTTTATTTTTATCCTAGAGATCTTGGGATGTTACATTGATAGATTTTCATGATTTGTTTTTGAATCTGCAAATGATGAAATGGTTCATTCATCACTGAACTGATCAGATCACATGTGAAATGGTCAGTTCAACACTTGAACCAGAAGATCCACTATATTTCATATTCGTAGACATACTGGCTTTTAATATCTGATTAATGCACAATAAGACATCATCATCAATCCTTGATCCAGTCTTACTGACCATCCTACTGGCCAATTCTCAACCTTAAATGGTTGATTCATGTTTCTGAACCAGTCAGATCACTTACTAAACAATTGTTTCATATTCTAGTTAGCCAATTGTTGGTTAGATTTATTACCTAAACACTTTAGTAATCACGTAAAACCTTATTCATGAATAAAGTCCTATTCTAGGTGAACCTTATGAGTCTGACCCTATAGGTCCCAAATTTCTTTGGTAGTGAATGTACATAACTAATTTATGACATCAAAAGCAATGAGTGGTGTCTAGAAACACATCATTGCTACCTAAGTAATTAGAAAGTTCAAGAACAACTTCAACCTACCATCTATGATCAGTGTTATAGTGATCATATAGTTTCTTTTGTATCTGATATCCAGATTGAACTCGGATCATGGAATCGTCATCCTCTTCAATAATCAATCCATGTTTGTTGAACTAAAGTAGATTGTTGAGATATACATGAGCTTAATATCACATATTGACTCACATGAGCAAGCCATGCATTTATGAGTCTCTCTTATCAAGTGGAGAAGATATCATCTCCAGTAGGAGGGACAAATGCAATCTACATCACTCAAAATCATCCCCATTTGTCAAACTGTACCTAACTACCACCTTTGTGGCAACCTTTATTCAATTTCAAATTGGATGGTGTCAAAATACATTGAATGGCATGTGATGAGTGTAGTGACTTTAGGTCTAAGAAGTACAATCACTATTATCACTATGAGAGGTTATTCTACCTACCATTCTATGGTCTCCATGTATCATTCTCAAGGTGGGTTTGTCTGGTACACTATTCTCTAACAAGTACCTATATTCTTAGTTTGACATCACATATCATGACTAATGAGATTCTATCATCAACCAACACACATTCTAGTCTTATGTATTACTATTGTCTATTTTGCTTCCACAATAACATCTAACTAGGTACATAACAAGAATATATGTAATCTTATCATAGATATGATTTCATTGCTTAGATCCTCAACCTAAAGACATATTTCATCGAGCAACAAAATTCTTTAGACATTTATTATGTTACATCATTATCTGATAACTAAAAAAACAAAATACAAGGAATTGACCTTTTATATTATTGTCAAATCAATTACATCATGCCTCATTACAATCATCACATGATTGGCTCTCTGGGAACACATATAAATAGACTCCCACTTGCACTTAGAACCAATAACTCATGAATCTTATTCCAAGTGTTCTAACATGTCCATCATGCTTCTACTATGAAAGTGCTTTTGTAATGGATTAGCAACATTGCCTTCAATCGATATTCTACAAGTCTTTACATCTCCTTGTTGTACGATCTCTCATTTTAGATGGAACCGCCGCAATATGTTCTTGGAACACTAATGTGATCTGGCTTCCTTAGCTTGAGAAATATCTCCATTGCTGTCATAATACAACTCTATTGCATCGCTAGTACTTGGAACCAACCCAATTTCACTAATGAGCTTCTTGATCTAGACAACTTCCTTTGCTGCATTGGATGCAACAATATACATGGCCTCTTTTATAAAATCAGTAACTATCTCTTGATTGGAACTCTTCCGACTCACAGTTCCACTATTGAGGCAAAACACAAATGTTGATTGTGATCGATAAGCATCTTTGTTAGTTTGGAAGCTTGCATATGTGTAAACCCTTACAACCAACTCTTCCTCACTACCATAAACAATAAACAATTCCTTTGTCCTTCTCAAGTAGTTAAGGATATTCTATACATCAGTCAAGTGACTCTCACTAGGTTCTCATTGATATCTTCTTGTCATACTCAAGGCATATGAGACATTTGGATGAGTGCATAACATTGAATACATGATAAATTCAATGACAGACGCATATGGAATCTTACTCATGAACACCCATTCATCACAAGAATTAGGACATTGAGCTTTAGAGAGTCTAATTCCTTTTATTATTTCATGTTGAACCTCTTCATCACTTTGTCAAAGTATGTACTCTTCCTTAGGCCAAGAAGCCTTCTGGATCTATCTCTATAAATCATCATTCCTAACATATAGGATGCTTTGCCTAAATCCTTCATCGAGAAGGTACTTCCCATCCAGTTCTTTACCATTTGTAAAGTAGGAATGTCATTCCCCATCAATAGTATGTCATCTACATACAATATGAGGAGTACAATTATGCTCCCACGAACCTTCTTGTACATATAAGGTTCATGTTCACTTTGACAAAAGATAAACTCTTTGACTATCTCTTCAAAATGAAGATTCCAGCTCTGAGTTGCTTGCTTCAAACCATAGATTTACCTTTGTAACTTACAAATTTTACTAGATTCCTTTTGGATTAAAAAAACCCTTAGGCTATGTCATGTACACATCCTCAAGCAGATTCTTGTTGAGGAAATCAGTTTTAACATCCATCTATGAAATCTCATAGTTATGATAAGTTGCAATGGCAAGCATGTACCTGATGGACTTAACCATGGCAACTGGTGAAAAAGTTCAATCATAGTCAACTCCTTGAACTTGTTAGAAACCTTTTGCAAGTAATATTACTTTGTAAGTCTATAAATTACCATCCATGTTGGTTTTCTACTTGAAGACCTAGTTGCACCCTATGGATTTCACCCCTTTAGGTGGATCCACCAAGGATCATACCTTGTTGGTGTACAAGGATTCCATCTCAGGTCTCATGGCCTCAAGACATTTCTCAGACTTGGTCACTCAATAGCCTCTAGGTAGGTTGTTGGATCATTATTTATGACCAACTCACTTCCTTATTGAGTCACAAGATAACAAAATCTTTCAAGCTCAAGGTATGTCCTACTAGATCTATGAGGTTCTTGTATTATAAGAGAAACTCGAGATTTCACAATAGTTTGTGAGTCTCCTTGTTCCTCCTATACCTTTATAGGTTCAATGTTTTTTTTGATCTCGAACATATTCAAGTTCTACTTTCCTCCAACCGATTCCTTTGGAAATAAATTCCTTTTCTAGGAATGCAACATCCATAGCAACAAACTTTGTTGGCAAATGGGTGATACAAGTAGTATCCCTCGGTTTCTTTGAGATACCCAAAACAATAACATTTATTTTATCTAGGGAAAATATTTTCAGGAAACATTTTCCTTGCATAAGCTTCACACCTCTAAATCCTCATAAAAGACATTTTGGGAAGCTTCCAAGTCCATGTCTCATATGGTGTCTTTTAAACCAATTCAGATGGTAAGTGGTTAACTATAAACGTTGCAGTTTCAAGAGAACAACCCCAGAAGGAAGTTGGAAGATAAATGAAACTCATCATTATGTGCATCATATCTAGTTATGTGTGATTCCTTCTTTTTGATACACCATTATGCTAGGTTGTTCCAGGTGGAGTCTATTGTGATACAATACCATGGTCTCATAGTAGGTCCTCAAACTCTTGGCTTAAGTATTTTCCACCATGATCAGAATAAAGTGCCTTAATACTTTTCCATAGTTGGTTTTGTACTTTATTCATGAAATCCTTAAACTTTTAAAAGGCTTTTGACTTATGTTTTATCAAGTAACATTACCATGTCTAACGAAGTCATCAGTAAAGGTAATGAAGTATTTATAACCGCCTCTAGCATTTGTTCTAAAAGGGTGACACACATTAGTATTTATGAGTCCTAATAGATCACTTTCCCTCTCACTATTACCAGTGAATAGTGTCTTTGTCATCTTACCCAACAAACAAGACTCACATGTCTCTATTGATTCAAAAATAAAAGAGTACAAATAACCATCTTTATGGATTCTAGAGATATATTTCTCATTTATGTGTCCTAAACGGAAATGCCAAAGGCATGTTTGGTTTGAATTATTGAGTTTTAGCCTTTTGGTATATATGTTATATGCTATTGTCTCTAGATCTATTACGTATAGACCATAGGACATTGGGGAACTGCCATAAAACATCCCATCTTTACAAATAGAACATACACCATTCTTTATAAGAAATTTGAATCCCTTCTTGTCTAAACAGGATACAGATATGATGTTCTTATTAATGGTAGGTACACAATAGTGGTTCTCTAACTCTATTACAAGCCCACATGGAAAGGATAACTCATAGGTTCCAACTACACAATCAACAACTCTTCCTCCATTAGCAACACGCAGTTCAACCTCACCTTTCCCCAAAGGTCTACTTTTTTCAGATCCCTTCACATTTGAGAAAATGTGTGATCCACATCTATAATCTAGTACCCATGATGAAGAATAAGTTAAGATAATCTCAATTAGGTATATACCAGAAGTAGAGATCTCTATCCCTTACTTCATCTTCCATAATCATTTTGGGTGAAATGGAAAGATTCCTCTTCCAATTACCCTTCTCCTTATCTTGAGGGCAGAAGACTTCGACTTCAACTCTACTTCAGAACACTTCTTGGCATTGCCTTTGTCCTTTAACTCTATTCTTATAATCACCATCACAGATTTTTCCTTCTTAATTTATGCATCAACATTTATCAAGATGTCAAGCAACTCATAAAGCAGTTTATCCAAGTTACTCAAGTCATAACACTTAATTAATTAGATATATGATTCAAACAATCATTGTAGAATCATATCCATGGCCAACTCTTGACCGAAAGGAATCCCAGTCTCTCTAGATGTTCCACATGCCCAATCATATTGAGCACATGGGGCTCTGATGGATTTTCCTATGTTAGTTTGCACTAAAACATATCCCTAGAGACATTATACATTTATTACCTATCATGTTGTTTATGCAATGTACAGTTCATGCAACCCAACATAAGAATTTTTATGTCTATGACATCATTGGCATGCTTCAAGTAAGCATCCATTTCAGTCTTAGGCGCATAAGGAGTGGGTTCCACTGGCATTGGTGTTTTGGGGACAATAGAAAATGCTTCTTAAAGTCTTGAACTAGTTATTGAAGTTTATCCAATTAAGATTGTTGTTCTCAAAGGACAAATCAAAATGATAGTGTGTTTTCCATTTATATTTAAAAGAGTAGAATTTGGAGTTTGTCAAAACACATTTGATTTGATAACGTTGAAGATATTATTTATGCTTTTAATTAATTATCACTCTCACTATTTTGTTCAAAATGATAGCCCTCACTACCAATTTGTAAGATTGCAGCATACAATAGTCTAGCGAGCTAAGATCCATATTTCATCAAATCATGCGTCAACTTTGGTTGATTGCCCGCAACTTGATTATTTAGGTAGACAACTTTTACCAATTGCATCTCATGCAACTATTGGATAGATGATGTGCACAAACCCATGTCACAATACATGTGTATGCTTCTAGGCACTTAATCTCATTAAGGCTACCTAGTAAAGCCTGACCCAAAAGCCAACATGAGAGAATATGCTCCCTTCTTTGGTAGAACCTACATATATGTTATCACACTTCCACAAGATAGATGACACACCACACTTTGGCATAACCTAGGCTTGGTCGATCAAGATTTACACGTGTGTCACTTATGGAAAGCATCTTAAACCTAATATTTTTAATGGATTTTATATATAACTACATATACATATTCAATCACCACATACTTATAATATGTATCATATACATGATATATCCACAAATAAAACAAGAAATCATAAAACATACTAGTGATGGTTATGACCATACTATTGCAATTCTTGGCAGCCACAAATAATTTCTACAACCTACGGTCAAACATATCATATAAAAACATGTACTGGAAAACTTGTGTTGGCTCAGTTGGTCATCTGAACCCTGCAGCTGATCTGTAGACCTTCAAGTCAGACGATTGGCTTCCTGGCTCAAGTGGTTGGCTGGACTACTCCAGTCAATTGGTTATCCCTTGAGTCGATTGGTTGGCTCCTCTTATTTGTTGGCCTTGTTGGTCCTCTAGTCAATTGACTTGACTCGTGCAAAACATCTTCTCTTTCCAAGACAAAAATTAAAAACTATCATATTCCACATATATTTTTAAAGGAAAAACCTCGATTTACATTCATGGGAAGTTAGGAAGAATAATATTTATTTACATTTGGAAAGGGGGGAGAGGCTCAGTATGCAAACTGAGTAACGACAAGAAAGAAAGACAAAAAAATCATGCACACAAATCCACAGGTGTTTTGGCCATAACCACACATACATCCACCATCAAAATGCTTTTAGGGTGACATGTATATATTGCATATATCATATCATATATAAACATTGGTATTGTATGTGGTATTTAACCAGATATGCACATTTATCATTTTAATATTTGAATTGTATGCATTATAGTAAATCTAGTACATCGATTTAGATCCTAGGTACACTGTAAATTGGTGTGGCTTAGATACAACTATTAAGGAATAGGGACATCAAAGAAGGTAGTGGAAACAAAATTTTTGTCCCTATCCCTTTACCAACAGATTTTGTCAACAATGATGTATCTAGGAAAGAGGGTATCAAGAGGTATACCTAGTCTTGGAGCAAGTCCAGTGAATACTCTTGCTTAGTGATGTACACTATTCACAAAACACACACAAATAACTGGATTTGATGGACTTCTAGTGTAGCACCACAAACGGAGGCTATTTTTGTCCTCATAGTGTGGTGACAATGGCTTCCACGCCTCCACATAGTCCACACCAGCTACTAGAAATTCCACTCGTGCTTCCTAAATCCAATGGGAAGGATTTTCCCCTTTGAACGTCAACATGGTAGCATTGACATGCTCTTTCTTGTTGTCTCTCTCTTGTTGTCTCTATCTTTTATGGGTTGACTGACTTGGGCTCTCACATTACCACAATTATGAGAGGAATAAAATTGTCAGAGCTTATTGTTCAGTCTTCCGAAAGCCTAGATCGCCCCCCTTTATATAGGATGGCTATGGTCAAGGATTCCAGATCATTTCAGAGTTGAACAAATGAATTTCATGAATTTTCTAGAATTTGTGAATGATAAAATGGTTAGTTCATCACTGAACTGGTCAGTTCACATGTGAAATAGTCATTTCAACACTTGAATCAGTCGGTTCACTATGTTTTGTATTCACAAACATATTGTCTTTTAAAATCTGATTAATGCACAACATGACGTAAGCATCAATCTTTGATACAATCTTATTGACGTTGCAACTGGTCAGTTCACAACTTGAACTAGTCGGTTCATGTTTCTAAACTCGTTGGTTCAATTATCGAATTAGACATTTTAGATTCCAGCTAGCCAATTGTTTTTGAGGTTTTTCACCTAAACACTTTAGTAATCAAGTTAAAGCTTATTCATGAGTAGACTCCTATTCTAGGTGCATCCCTGTGTGTGACCCTATAGGTCCCAAATTACATTGGTAGTGAATGTCCATAACTAACTTATGACATCGCAAGCAATGAACATTATCTAGAAACACATCATTAATACCCAAATAATTGGAAAGTTGGAGAACAACTTAAACCTACAATATATGATAAATGTTACAGTGATCGTATAGTTCCTTTGTCTCTGATATCCAAATTGAACTCGAGGCATGGAATCATTATACTCTTCAATATTCAATCAATGTTTTTGAACTAGAGCATATTGTTGAGATACATGTGAGATTAATATCACATATTGACTCACATGAGCATGTTCATGCATTTCTCAGTCTTTCTTATCAAGTTCCCAAGATACCATCTCTGGTAGGAGGGACAAAACCCATATACATAACTCATAGTCATCCCCATCTACCACAATGTACATGAGCACCACCTTTATGGAAACCCTTATTCACTATCACATTGGATGGTGTCAAAGTACATTGAACAACATGTGATGAAAGTAGTGACTTCAGGTCTAAGAACTAGAATGGCTACTATCACTATGAGAAATGATTCTGAATAACATTCCATGGTCTCCATGTATCACTCTCAAGGTGAGTATGTCAGGTATTGTTACAACCCCCTTCCCATGTTATCCTCAATTACGGTAGACCAAGAGGGCAAGCAACATTATCATATATACAATATCAAGGTTTAACAAATAACCAATTATAACTAAAAATTCCATTCAATGGAAAAGAGTTTCACAATAATATGAAGATAGAATCTCCACTAAGGAATTACATGGAAAGTAAATCCAAATGTTTGCAATAGGAAACAAAAACTATCTATTTAAACTCTCCAGAATAATGTTAGATGTTTTCTTTTGGTTTCTTTATCTTTGGATGTCCATCTTTCATCATTACTTTTCATTTAACCTAAAATTTCAAGAAACAAAATGTGGTCAGTATATCAAGATATTGAGTATGTGGGGGAAACAAAATATTCACATGTATGTGCAACACCATAATCATCTAGAGTTACAATTATGAATACAAAATTAAACATGCATTTTCCTATTTTAACTTCGCAACCCTTATCCTCGCTTTCTCTATGGTGTTACCTCTCTTTAGGGGAGACTCTTTATGGGGAATCCTCTCTTTAGGGTTTGGTCCCTACAATGGACATTCATAACCTTCTCTCACCCGGGCTTGGTTTTATATGTAGGCCTTCCTTTCTGGGCTTCGCCTAAGGTGATCTTCCTTTCTAGGTTTGATCACTCATCATTCCCATAATGACTTATTTCACCCCCATTATCTTTAACTCATCAGAGATTATTTAGGATTTGAGAAAGTTACAACTATACAAGTTGATATCGATAGTGAATTTATAGATTTCAACAAGTAAACAAATAATTAAGTGTTTAGTTGCAATCTAATGGAGAAACTCCAGAAAAAATCACAAAATCCAATTAAGGTGATTAGTCATAGGCAGAGACACATACCTTTCTCAAAGGTGACTTAAAATCCAAGTAGCCAAGAGTAGTTATAATCAACAAAGAGATCATCCTGAAATTAATACATAACACCCAAGTATTACTATTTTGTCTATAAACTAACATTAAGACTAACTTGGGTTCCCAGTTCTAGTTTTAGGGTCCAATGAGGGTTTCATAAGGGTTTTGGCTTTCCAAACCCTAATTATCACATTTAACCCTAGTTTTGGCAACATATGAGTTCTTAAACAAAGATTAGATCAAGATGTACATTTTTATCTGAAAATATTAGTCTTTATACATTAAAATCATTTAGACAGGTTATGATCATTAAAACTAAGAAATTAGGGTTTTCATGTTTTAATACATTAAACTTAGCAATTTTATTCACTTTTGGAATGATAGATAGAATTAGGTCTTAGAACTAATTTCATTTGATTCCTTGTATTTTTTTGATCAACTTCCATATAAAATTTTCCATATTTGAATAACCCTATGGTTTTTCTATAATTTTTACAAGATTTAATCCTTTCTAGTCAATCAGAGGCCACCACATAGGAAAATGATTGTGTATAGACAATGTGGCACTAGGACACGACTGAGCCAATTGGTTTGCACCATGCCAGCGCCAACGCTGACATGGCTAAGGTTAGGGAAAGCGAGAGAAGGGGTAGAAAAGTCAGAATTACCCCTCACCTCGTAACTGAAGATACGGGGGCCGAGATGACCTTTCACATGGTATCTTCTTCAACCTCATGTTGTCCCACGAGTAAGCTTGAGCTTGTCAACCTTGACATCGTAAAGTTAGCATGCCAACACCTTCTCCTTATCTGGATAAACTTGGTGAGGGTGTTAATTTGTTTGAAGGTGGTCAGAGTAGCGAGGATGACAAGGTGGTCTCCTAGGTTGGTTGGATCAGAAGCAAGGGAGAGATGAGGGTGTTAGTAGGGAAATGGGGGTAGAGAAGAGAGTCTAGGGTCATGTAGAGCCTACCAGAGGTATTGGTGATCTAAAAAAGGGTGGCTACCTCTTTATATAGCCTTGGATATGGTTGATTGGTCAGAGAGGGGTCAGTGAATTGGGGCATTCCTTAATTGCTTTCTAAAGATGTCAAAACCAAGGATCGGTTGGGGCAAAATCCCCTCAAAAACTTGTTGAAGAGGTTTTCAGACTTGCTCATGAATCATGGTGAAAGGAAATTGAATAGGAAATCATCAATATGTTTTCCTTGTTTCCTCTTCCTATTCGGGGTAGACGACAATCAGATTATTTTCATATCTTAATCCAACAACTATCACACCACGTAAATTATAAAAGGGTGGTTCTTATTTCCTTTCTATAAAATCATGAGATTTAATCCATATTTCCTTTAAATCATCACTTTAGGGAAAAACCATTTAGTTCATAACTTTCTTCCCTCTTAACCAATTAACCCCAAACGTTATAGGAAAGTCTTTAATAGTTAAATCTCAATGTGGGAAGATTTGCGACCAAAATACAGAATTTAATATCACCTTTCTTTACCTCCAAGTCTCCCCTTTATTTGATTTATTTAAGGAATCAATTAATTCCCTCTCTCCCAAACTAGGCTACATTTCTTATTTGGATATGCTTCCTCATTAAATATAACATCAAACCAAATCTAATTCATTATTTTCCTTTATCATATTCTTTTCTAGAAAACTCTACACAATTCCTTATTTAAGATATCAATTGGCCATTAATTCATTTACCATTGGATTTCCCTCTTTTCTTTATTCAATATCTATTTATGGATTATTGAAAACATTAAAACACACGAAATTCATTCCATAAGGGGAATTTACATTCTCAAACCAAAAATTTTAAACAAGATATGTAAAGTACTAAGCTTTATAGTGTATCCTTATCACATCAGTATTTGTATTCAAATATTTGTATAAATACATGTGACAATCCATGTTATAACATCATTTCCCTCTTATAGGAATCTTGTCCTCAAAATTTTACTAATCATACAAAAAGTTCAGGATGAGAATTTTTGATATCCATCTTTAGCTCCCATGTGGCAACATCCCCACCATGAAGCTTTATTATCTCACTTTCTGGGATTATCATAGTTCTATTATTATTTTCAGGTATCCCTAAAGTTAGATTAAATTATCTTTATTTGATACCTAAATACTTGTGTTGACATTCATAGTTAGATAATTTCTTCTGTGTTGCTCATCAAATTAAGTCTTACTTCCATAGAATTCCAATTAACCAAACTTGAGCACCTAACACTACCCCTCCTTAAGAGAAATGTTTTCTAAAAATTCAAGCCAAATTAGCCTAAGGTGAATGATAACTCTTATTAGCTTAAATTAGGGTTAAAATCCTTCTTGGATATTTTTCACATCTTTTATTGATATGAAAATTTGTCACATTGCTAAGGTTTGTATTCAAATTCCATCTCAAGGTATATCCTCAACCTTATTCATTGCATGGTGTTATCACACAGAGATTACATTATGATTCCAATTCCACTTGGTACCAACATTTTCATTTGTGATTTCAATTTCACTTGGTGATTACCTTGTTCTCCTAGGTTTCCAAACCATTTATTCATTATTCTCTCATAAGGGTGAGGAAACACCTCAAACCCTAGATTATGCCATTTAGATTTGAACTTAGGCGTTCATTTTCTCATATCAATTTTTTAAGCAGAATATGTGTGTAACATACCAGATCTTGGACCCTACCTAGAACTTTGATCTTTTTGGATTTAGCCAAACAAGGTTGAGGATGGATCTAAAAGATGTTTAGTATAATCCTAATGAGCTAAAGCATGTATAAATCACCTTAATGTAACCTAATGTTCTCACATTAATCTTAGGCCAATAATGGACACATAAAATATGTCACATGAAGTAATATGAAAATCATGTAAATAATCACCCATAATTCTTTGGGCAATAATATTAAGTTTGAAACATAATGGAATAAGAAATGGTGATAATAATGAAATAATGTGATAATAATGGGCACAAATAATAATTGTGACATAACTCATTAAAAGAAATCCAAAATGTGGAATCTAAGTTAATACTCATGTTCCTTGGGTCCCAATTATCTTGGGAGTCAAGTTTCACCATTATTCACACAATAATAATTAATTTTATTCAATTTGGAAAATAAGATATGTGTTTTCCCCAAAATATCAAATAAAATAGTAAATGATTCCAAAAGAGTAAAATATCTTGGAATCATAATCTACATAATAAATATAGCATTTGGGTAAATTTTCATCCAATTTGGAGAAAGCTTGCTTAAAAGGTGAAATCAGAAGAGAGAAAGTGTGTAGAACATTCAAATTATTAAATAAATGCTCAAACAACACCGACATGTGAAATTGATGGCAAATTCATATCCAAAACATTAAGTATGACTTGTTTTTGAAGTTTCATCAAATTTGGAGAATCTTAAAGTCATTAATGCTTTGGGAAAGAGAAAATAGTATTTGATTTATTTAACACATCAAAAGTTTTCAAAAGGCAAATGTAATTTTATATTCAAATTCCTCATATCCAATTTAGGTTGCGAGTCAAATTTCACCTAATTTGGGATTTGTTTGCACCCTCAAACAAGGAGAGAGAAAAAGAGATATTAATATACACACACTTTATTCCAATTTGATTAGGAATGTTATTTATCCTGTCACATGGTTTGTTTCCAATTTATTTTTGGTTTATTTAAGAAGTAGTTCAATTTCGCATCTTCCTGCTTTCCCAATATGTGGTTTTCTTCATGCAATTTGGACCATTGAGATTTCCATCTAACGGCTGTGAGGTCGTCTCCTACCTTGGGTAGGAGTCCAACCAGTCGTGTACTGTAGTAGAGACCTTCTCACGAACCGTCCTCCCTACTTCCTCCACCTTTTCACTTGATTTTTTGTGTGTTTTGTTTGTGAGTGAATTTTGAATCTACCAATCCCTACTTCCCATACCTATTTCTTCTTGTATCAGGAAACCCCAATTTTGAGGTGTGCGGTTCTTTGAATGACATGCTTACTTTCCGATTTTCGAACCCAAACCTATATATATATAGGTACCCCAATCTTTGTTGTTCTTCATGAAACTCTTATCCTACCTTAATGTGTTCACACATTGTGAGAGTTTCCATCTGTGGTTGATTTCTGGTTTGGGTTTTTGCGGCGACATTCTTCTGTGCATCTTGGAGCCAACATCCAATTCACACGATCGGTAAGTTCGCAGCACCTTCGGCTTTCTTTCCCCGCCTATGGTTTGGCCGATGGTCGCCTATTGAGGTTTCACCCAAATCAGATCAAGCAAGCAGTCTGTTGCTCATAGCCATGGAAAGTGTGAGCAGGATGATGAAGATAGGTTGTGGTGATTTTCCAGTTCTACCATCGTCGTCTTTTGCTTTTTTGTTTTCCCAAGACGGGGCATTCATGTCCGTTCACTTTTTGTTCCTTTGCTTTGGGTGAGGTCAACTGAGAAGCTGACTATTGACACAACCTCTTCCTGTTGGGCCAAGTCAGCACGACCCCTCTCTCTCCCTCTCTCACGGACTTCCTTTCTCTTATTTGGCTTTTTTGGTGAATTATGATTGGCTGCTTTTATAAAATTCATATCTTTTGCTCTGGTTGCCAAAAAATTACAAATGAATAGTCATTGGATTCAAAAAAATAAGGGCTATCAAATGGTGTTGGTTTTGTTGCCTAAATCTAATATTGAAAGTATGTGATTTTAATGGATTAATCTAAATAAGTAATAACTCGTAAAATTCATAACTAAATATTTATAAGTTAGAAATGTAATAAAATATTTTTTGGACTTAGAAATAGGCAACATAAAATACGTTCTGGTTTTGATAACCTAAATTGCATATAAAAAGGTGATTTTTAGGGTTTGAATAATCAATGTGGAATTGACCTAAATCTATATATATGTTTAATAGGTTCTTTGGAGGCCTAGGCTTGGACCTAGACTTGGCTTTGGATGGAATAGACTCTGAAGAAAGGTATGATTGCATCCCACATTATATCTATGTTGAAAAATTTCTATTTCTTCTCTCTAAATGTATGTGTGTATCCCTAATTATTCTTTTTGAGAAATTCACCTATTTTCTTATTTCCCTTGGTCCTATGGACATTAGCCTATACACAATGTCTTTTATTTTGAAAATCATGGTTAATGTGAACTACCTTAATTGTTATTGATCATGTGATCATGGATATTCCCTTGGACTCTTTTTCATATGCTTGGTGCATATTGGACTGATTTGTTGATATGTGCCCACTTTAAGGTGGATGTTTATATGTTTATGTTGTCCATTAGTATGGTGGAAAATTTTGTATAATATGACTATACTTTTTACTTGCCTCTACATTTTACATGCTATGTGATTCAGTAGCATTAGGTTAGTGCAATTGCATTGGTTTTTGGGTATGTGCCCCTATTTTTGGGATGGAGGTGGTGGTTCCCCATACCTGAGTTTCAAGGATGTGAAACCTTCGCTCAACTTTATATATTGGGAGTTTGGCAGTGCATCATTATCTATCAGGCTTCAAGGATGTGAAACCTTGGCCTCATTTCCCTTTATATTGTTCTAATGTTATGCTGATCTCACATGCACACATGTTTGATGATGATTGTGGGGTGTGTTCCCTACTTTCTCTATATGTGCTATTGTGGCACGACTATATTGTTTTGTTTATGGAAAGTATCCTATTTTATCATGTGATGATGATTCTTATCTTTTATGCCCTCTTTGGGTAGTCCTTATCTTTTCTATGGGAAGCCTTTTCTAATTTGATGTCCTTTATTTCATAATATTGCTCAATTTCCTATTTAGTATGCACATACCAACCTTTGTTGATGTCATCTATTTCTCTCTGCTTGCTAGGGTATGCTTCCAACCCTAGGTGAAGGATATGGAGGACATGTCATAAAGTTATGTACTTAGCTTAATAAGTTAAAGCTTGGATACAATATTGATGTGGTTTAGATTTCCCTCTACATGGATCCTTAGGATGTACCCTACATGTAAGTTTAAGATGTTCTTTTGTAACTTTATGTGAAATTGAATATAGTCGATATTTTTATTCCATTTCTATACTTTGGTTGTTTTGAATACCATTAATAAGATTTGAAAATTTACACCCACTCCATCATACCTTCTGGGTGTGTTCGGACTGGAGGTTCTATTTTTCAAATTTTTAGTAGATAAGTGGTTTCACTTCCTTACAATGTGTCTATCTAATCTTTCACACTCATAACAAGATGAAGTAAGCATTTGGTTGTAGTCCAAATATTTTTCTCATCTCATTAAAAGAGTTGAGATAGTGCATTCACACATCATCTTTTAGTTTCAAATTTAGGGTGAATCGTTCTCCACATGACTCCAAACCATGAATGTCAGAGTTGTCTTCATTCCATGAATTCATATAGGAAAAGATTTTCTCATAATTTCTGATTCTATGAACAAATCTTTGTAAGATCTTATTCAAACGTCATCACATGACTTCTTGTATTATTTTCATCTACATCCCATGTCTCAATAGACTCATTCATTCCCTTAAGACATCTATGGGGTTAGGTACCTTTATAAGGATCTCCTCTTGACCACCAAGGGGCTTATGCACTTAGTACATGATCATCCCCCAACCTCATAAGTCTTACTTACCTTTTATCATTCTACTTGATCTTAGGGTTGACTTAAGGGCCTACCTTTATCAAGGGTTCCATTAAGATGCCAATACTTTACTTCGATTTCATTGCACATTTTAATTGAGGTTTCTCTAATACTATCCTAACACATCATATCATTTAAAATTCTTTCAACTGGGTTTGCTTCATGTCTTAGGGGATAAGTAGTTTATTTTATGTCCCATCTATCAATCACTTCCATTGTGACTTTTACTTATGTCTTTTAGAGATGGCATACATGGGACCAAAAAACCATACTCAATATATATATATGTTTCCATTCTTCATGCGCTTAATCTCTCAACCTATAAGTGACATTTAAGGTTACCTCAATTCTTAAACCGATTTGTGAATTCACCCTTCTAAGGAAGGTCCTATCCCAGAACAAGACAAACTAACATTTGATTGAAACCAATGGAAATAATCTTGATCCAATATTTATATCACCACAAAGGGACATGTCCTTTAGCCATATTCTCGATTATATAATCCATGCATTTTGTACCTAAGAGTTATATCATTATACCATGTGATCTACCACGCAAGGGTTGGATCATTATCAATTACTCTATTACCAAGAGTCTAGATGCACAAGAACTAGTATGTTATGTTTCATATGTTCAAGACTATAGGAACAATTACTTCATTAAACCATATTTTTTTTATACAAGGTATAATACAACTTTCTAGGGATCGCTACCTTCTATGATCCTATTTGCATTGGTCTGAGCTTCCTCATTATCAATGGAGAAGACTTGAGCGTACTGAGATTCTTCAACAAATTGGACTTCCCCCATGTGGTGTTGCAGCCACTGGTTGATCCATTACTAGACTTGGATCTTGAGGGCTAGGGAGAGGACATTTGGAATGTATGTGTCCTTCTTCCTAATAGAAATAACACACTTTATTCTCATGGTGGAATCTACATGGTGCTTCTTCCCACAAGTGCAACATACGCAGTTGGGATTGTCGTGACGGGGTTTTCCTTTTTCACCATTCCTATCCCTTCCATGGTTATATCCTTGTACTCTTCCATTATCATTTCTTGGGGAAGAAGTGCCTTCAGTGAACCCTAGATATTATTTGGGCGGGTTTCGAGTAGGTAAGATAGCCCTTTCCATGTCTAAGGAAAAGTTGAGGGCCTCAATGAGGTTTGCAGGTTTGCTAGCCATCACATGAGGCTTTTGTGGCAGATGCAGGCATTCGACAAAATGTTCCAGTCACCTTTCCTTAGTCAGCATGTAGGAAAACTTCTCTAAAAGGAGGAAATTTTTAGCATAGCATGTCTCTAAAATGTTTCCTTGATAAATGAGCATGAAATACTTTTCCTTCTCCTTCTTGGAAGAGATGGGATGAATCTAGCAGAGAAGATGGTGCTAAAATCTACCCAGGCTAATGGTTCCTTAGTTAGGTCTTAGCCTACAATGTAATTTTCCCACCACATCTTTGCAGCTCCTTCCAAAATGTGAGAAGCAAAAAGGACTTTACTTTTTAGTAGCACCTCTAGAATGTGGAAGCCATTCTCCACAACTAGGAGCCAAGCATACGCTTTGTCAACCACTTCTTTATTATCCTCACCTCAAAACTTTTCTATGTTTATCTTGATGAAGTCAAGTATAGTGGCTTCAAGATAAGGGTAGACAGGTAGGGGTTTGCCATTCTCATCTCTAGAATCATCTCTGAGGGCCATGGCACTAATGTCCTCGGTTAGCTTCTTCTGTTGCTCCAGCCAGTGTACGTCAGGGGTATGAACTACTACTTGTCCAATCGTTAGTCTGGAGTCACCTACATGGCTAGGGCTAACCATGAGATCATCTTCCATCATAGATTCACCTTTAGGGTTAGGATCATCTTTAGGTTTTGGGATGCCAAAGGGGATAGCCTCATCCTTGGGACATCTCTTAACAGAAGCCTCATTTTTCCTCTTCTACTTCTTATAGGACTCACCCTCCATGTACCACCTCCTCCTTTATGAGGACAACATCTTTCTACAGGAGGGGCTCCCCTCTGGGTAGTCCCTAGGTTTGTCATTGAGGATGGTGGTAGTCTTAATACAAGACATGTTGTTTTACATAAATAAATTAATCATAGTTGTTGTTTAGGGTATTTAAAGCATTACAATGATTATGTCCTTGACATCTTGATTACATGCATTTTATCATTTGGCATAGGATGCCTTAATCGCTAATATCCTTAACCCTAATACTCGTAAGGGAAGAGGAAGTAGTTATCAGGTACCTGGGTTTTTGTTGACCTAAGTCTTACACATTGTCCATATTTTCATAATGACTTAACCATTCCATTCATATGTATCTAATATGTTTGTTTGAGATTAATTTTAGGTATTTGGTACATGAAAATGATCAAATCTATCAAGCCCTATCTCGTTCTAGTTCAAGTCTAAAGCAATTCAAATGCACATTTGTGGAAAACACTCCAAATCACCTTAGATTTTTTTTGAAAGCATTTTTATTGATGATATGACTTGTAACTAAGATGAGAAAAATCACATACCCTTAATTTGAATTTGATCACTAAAAAATAATCCAAGGTCCTTGCTATAGTTGAGTACATTCAATCGACTTGAGCCCCTTTCACTCTCTTGATTACACTTCATTTCGTTCATATGAGTGAGAAAGGATCTATGTGAGAGAGAAACTTCATTATATGCTTATAAAGCTCTCAAAGCTTCTCTTTTCCCAACCCATTTCTTCAACATCAAGTTGTTGAAAGCTTCTCCAAGTGAAGGAGAAGGTGCAAGATTCTTCAAGTTGTAGGAGAAGGCGCATAAAGATTCTCTGAGTGAAGGAGGAGGACAAGGATGAAGATCTGGGAGTAGAGTGGTTAAATCCTTCAAGGATAAAGACTTGCTACAAAGAGGGTATCTCCTTAGCAAAGGTGTCCACCTGGTTGCAAGAGTGAGTAAGACCTTGGTGAGGTAGAAAACTCTAGCTCCAGAAAGGTAAGACCTTGGTTGTAAGGTTTGTGGCTCCCTTGACCTAAAAGGAAGTTGGGTGTCCTTGTCACTAAAAAGGAAGGTTAGTTGTATGTCTTATAATGGAATATAAGTATACATAGGTATCAAAATCGATCCTAGGTCTTGACCTCTCTAGGTAGTGGACTAACTCTTTCCTCATTTGGAGAATGTAACCACTCTAAACATCTTGTTCAAGTGCTTGTTTCAAGTTCTCTCATCCTTTCTATTAATGTTTAGATTTCCATAAAATTCACTATTTGCAATTGTTCCTAGTTGAAGTAACTTGAAGGTCTGACGAACTTTGCGCAAGTATTTTTAGCTCTAATCACCCCCCTCTACAGCCATTTGATCTAACAGTTTTATGAAGGAAGCAAGGGGGTAAAGAAGGGATGAATTTAGATGAGAAGGAAACCTAGACGTATTTTACTTGCAAATTCTTTTGACTTTGTCCAAGTAGGATGCATGGTGCCCCGAGATTCCTTATAAGCTGACTAGTAGTGCAGAGGAAAGTTTTTCCATCCTCCAGGGTTGTGGTCCGTTCAAGACACCATCGTCTTTAGAAAATACTCTTGGCTCTACAAAACTCTTTAAAATTTAATAATTATTAAAGGTTAAATGGTAAACCTAGGCTATGATTGAAAATGTAATGACTCATCCCCATGTTATCCCCAATTAAGGTGAACCGAGAGGGGAAGTGTCATTATCATATATGTAGGATCAAGGTTTATCAAATAACCAATATTAATTAAAAATTTCACTGAATGGAAAAGAGTTCGATAATTATATGAATATATAATCTCCACTAAGGAGATACATGGAAAGGAAATATAAATGTTTGTAATAGGAAACAAAAACTATCGATCTAAATGCTCTAGAATAACTTTAGATCATTACTTTTGGTGTCTTCTTCTCTAGATGTCCATCTTTCATCATTACTTGCAATTCAACCTAAAATGACGTGAAACAAAATATGGTATGTATATTGAGATATACTGAGTATTTGGGGGAAACAAAATATTCACATGTAGGTGTAACAACATAATCATTCATAGAAACAATTACACTAACAAAATTGCACGTGCATTTTCTTGTTTTAACTTCACAACTCATATCCTCTATTTCTCTATGGTGTACCGTCTCTTTAAGGTAGTCTATTTATGGGGAACCCTCTATTTAGGGTTTGGTCCCTTAAGTGGACATTCATACCTTCCCTCACCAAATCATGGTAGGGCTTAGCCTGAGGTGATCTTCCTTTTTGGGTTTGACCATTCATCATTCTCATAATGACTTAGTTGAGCCCATGCTCTTTAACTCACTAGTTATTATTCAAAGTTTGAGTAGGTTACAACTATATAAGTTGATATCCATGGTGACTTTATAGATTGTAGTAATTAAATAAATAGTCTAGTAGTTTAGTGACAATCCAATCAAGAAACTCCCAAAAAACACGGAAGTCGGTTAAGGCGAGTAGTCATACGTGTATCCATAGACTTTTCTTGGAGGTGACTTACAGTCCAAGTAAACAAGAGCAATTGCAATCAACCATGCAATCACCCTGAAATTAATGCCTAACACCCAAGTATTACTATTTTGTCCATAAGCTAACATTAAGACTGACTTGGGTTCCAAGTTAGGGTTTTGGGGTACAATTAGGGTTTCATTGGGGTTTTGGCTTTCCAAACCCTAATTAATACACTTAATGCTTTTTAACTTACAAACCCTAATTTTGGCAACATGTGAGTTCTTAAACTTTGACTAGATCAAGATGTCCCTTTTTATCCAAAAGGATTAGTATTTATCACATCAAAATCATTTAGACAAGTTATGATCATTAAAACTAAGAAATTAGGGTCTTTGTGTCTTTAATACATTAATGTTAGGAACTGTATGTACTTTTGTAATTTGAGGTAGAATTAGGTATTGGAATAGTTTCATTGGATTCCTTGTATTTTCCTAATTAGCTTTCTTATATAATTTTCCATATATGGATAATCCTATGATTTTCTATAACTTTTATTATTTTTAATCCTTTCTAGCCAATCACAACCTACCACATAGTCAGTTGATTGTGTAAAGACAATGTGTCACGAGCCCATAGCCGAGCCAATCGTCTTGCACCATGGCAGTGCCTGTGCATGCGTAGCTAAGGCAATGGAAAGTGAGAAAAGGGGTCGAAAAGTCAAAAGTACCCCTCACTTCATAACTAAAGATATGGGGGCTGACGTGACCTTTCAAAGGGTATCTTCTTCAAATTCATGTTGTGTCACGAGCAAGCTTGAGCAAGTCAACCTTAACATTTACTCTGAGATCCAATGCTCCTAGGCAGCAATGGAGTGTGCAAGCACCTTTGCCTCATCCAGTTTAACTCGTCGACGGTCTTAATTTGTCTGAAGGTGCTTGGAGTAGCGAGGACGACAACGTGGTCTCCTATGTTACTTGGTTCATAAGCTAGGGAGAGAGGATGGCGTTAGTAGGACAATATAGGGTAGAAAAGAGTGTTTAGGGTCACACAAAACCACCCAAAGGTATTGGTGATCTCGTAAGGGATGGCTTCCTCTTTATATAGCCTTAGATATGGTGGATTGGTCCTTGAGGGTTCAGTGAATTGGAGGACTCTTTAATTACTTTCCAAAGATATCAAAACCTAGAATAGGTCTGTGTGAAATCCCCTCAAAAACCTATTGAAGAGGTTTCCACAGCTTATCATGAATCATGGTGAGAGGAAATCGAAAAGGAAAAGCATCAATTTGTGTTCCTAGTTTACTCTTCCAATTTGGGGTAGACAATGATCTAAGTGTTGTCAGATCTTTGATCCAAAGACTGACATGACATTTGAATTATGAAAAGGGCCTCTCTCATTTCCTTTCTGTAAGATCATGATATTTGATTCATATTTCATTTCAATCAACACTTTAGAGAAAAACCATCTAATTCATAACTCTCTCTCCTCTTAATTAATTAATCCCAAATGTTAGAGGAAAGTCTTTAACACTTAATTCTCTATGTGGGGAAGATTTGAGACCAAAATATAGAACTTAATATCACTTTAATTTCCTCTAAGTCTCCCCTTTATTTTATTCATTTAAGGCATCAATTAATTCCCTTTCTCTCCCAAACTTGGCTATATGTCTTTTCTAGATATGTTTTCTCATTAAATATAACATGGAACCAAATCTAATTTATTAGTTTCCTTTATCCTATTCTTTTCTAGAAAACTCCACACACTTCCATATTTAATATATCAATTGTCCATTAATTCATTTACAATTTGATTTCCCTCTTTTCTTGATCTAGTATGTATTAATTGATTGTTGAAAATAGTAAACACACAAAGTCCATTCCATAGAAAGAATTTGCACTCGCAAACCAAAACTTTATAACAAGACATATAAAGTACCAAGCTTTCTAATATTGTCATATCAAATAAATATTTGTATGTATAAATCCATGTTATAATAGGTACATTGTTCTCTAACATCTACCTATGTTCTTGGTTTGATATCAGATAACATGGCTAATAAAATTTTGCCATCAACCAAAACACATTCTAGTCTTATGTGTTATTGTTATCTATTTTTCTTATTTAGTAACATTGACTAGGGACAAAACAAGAATGTATGTACCAGTATCGTACATATAATCTCATTGTTCAGGTCCTCAACCTAAAGACATATGTCATCGAGTAACATCATTCTTTAGACATTTATTATGTTACATCATTATCTCATAACTGTATACATTAAAATAAATAGAATTGCCCTTTTATTATTATTATGAAATTAATTAAATCATGCCTCATTACAATTATCACATGATTGTCTCTATGGGAATACATACCAACATGTATGTGTGTAAATTTCAATATTAATTTGAGTTCATTTGATTAGGCAGTAGTTATACAAGATAATGGCAAATCTGGATAAGGAAAATAGATATTTATATTCAATTTCTATTTTATTTGTTTTTGGACTCTTGTGTGATGTTGAATCCAGTTTGGTTGAAGAGGGCTAATCTCATCTGTCATGTGATCATATTTCACCTTCACTTTTCTCAATCCTGAACCCCTTTTTCAATCAATCTCAGATTCCTCGCTATCTCATTCACCATGTTTGTAAAACCCATGACCTAGATTTATGCTTGACCTTGCTTTGTTTGCATAACTAGATGCTTGAAACCTTAATATAATCTTGTGATATGCTTTAATAACATGTGACATATGACATTTTTATGTTTTAAGTTTGGTCCAAATGTGCCTGATGTTTGAGCTAGTTATTCTATATGTATGCTCGTTTTGGACCAAGTTGCAATTCACCCAAGTTGAGAGTTTATCTTGTAATTTGTCACATGTTGGATGTTCCTCCTATGTTTTAGCATCATGATAGAGAGAATAATGCTTAGTGGTGCCTTGTTGGACCTTGGTTCATTAAGTGTCATCATGAGTGTTGAAGTTAGGATTTGCATGGGTTGGATGGATGTTTGAGTTGATGTTAATGTTGATCCTTTGTGTTGTTGCGACCGATGTGCTTTACCCTGGTTTGTTGTTGGAGATGAAGTGTTTAGGGTGTGAGCACCTTGGTCACTATATGAGCATCTTGGTCTCTATGTGCTCATAATGGTCGCTAAAGTTTTGAATCATAGGTACCTATGTTCTAGTCACCATGTTTGTAGCGATCGCAGCCCTTTGTAGGTCCCCATGTTTTCTTATTTGATCAAAGCATCTTGTGGACCAAGTGGTCACTACCCTCACCTAAGTTGTAATGATCTTGGTTGAATGTTGGATTTGAGTGCTTTCACGGATGTTATGTGGAGGACAAGTGGCACTTATGTGTATGACACCTAGCTATCTTACCTCTCTCGTACACTTGGGCATTTATACCCCTCTCCTTGCATGTGAGTGATCCCTTTAGCTCCCTCTTCTCTCTCTCTCTCTCTTCTTGCTTGAAGTTGGGCCCTTATTATTGGTCATGCAAGTGGAGGTTCTTGAGATTGATTAAGGTGGTTGTTTCCTCCTTACATGTGGTGATAAATGGTTGGATCATCTCTCTTTTTTTGACCCTTTGGTGATCATCGATATTGGTAAGTGGTTTATCTTCCTTGATTTCATTTTACTGCAGTCCTACCCCTCTCTTTCTTCTCTTTTCTGATATGTGGTTCTTCATGGTGGTTCTCTTGCGGAACTTCTCTCCAATAAAGTTTGAATCCATGGTTCTCCCATGGTAGTACCTAAGTGAGATGAAGATCTCCTCTTTTTCCTTTCTTTTAGGCCTAGGGTTTGTACCCTCTATTCTTTGTGCACCTTTTGACCTAGATTTGTCCTTTGTCTCTTGAGGTGATCTTGTTGGGCGTGGAGTTGATCCAATCTTTGGCTTTCTTTTGTCTCTTGGAGCTTCTTGGCTTTGAAGTTGTTCTTCAGAATCCTAGGCAGGTCATATAACTCTCTCCTCAAGTATTGTTGCACTTAATCATACATGCAAGTTTGTCTATATATAAAATATGATTTCAAGTTGCTTTATGATGATACCTTGAACTAGGGTTTATGATTATGTAGTTATGTTGCATAGATTAATTCCTTTTCTTGAACCCTAATTCTTGTACCCAAAATCTAATGGATGGTGTAGTGGTCGGTTCTTTCATGCACATCTTTGATGTTTGGTTATATCACCATGATCATGGTTTTGTTTCTCTCTTGAAGATGGATGTTTTGATTCTCACATGCATGTGCATAATGTTCAGTTTTCTCTCTCTTTGTGGTGTTTAGGAAGACCTTTTGATGATAACATTTTAGAGTTTTAGTTTTTATCATCTTCATGGAGTTTTCACCTTGGTGATGCTTTGGATTCTTGATGTTACACATTTGTGCGGATGCCATGATCTACTATTTCAAGTGGTGCCTAGGTCTATGATGGATTTTGAGGTTTGGGTTTTGGTTTGGTCGATGTAACCCTAACACTAACTCTTTGGGGCACCATGGTTTCTTGCGTTTATTATGATTGTTCACGTTGCATGGTTGATATGTTTCTCTAGTTGTCATTGCCATTATGTGTTGGCCAAAGTGGGATGGTTCCTTACATTCTCTACACATGGAGTACTCTCTTGCGCTTGTTATTCTTTAAGGCTCTTGTTGCGGTCATAATGGTTGATGCCTTGTAGTGATCTCAATGCATGGTTGTTACAATTTCTATGTTTGAGATATGTTGAGGTCACAACGTTTGATGGTTCAGGATGGTCTCTATGGTATTTTGGTTTCAATGACCTTAGTGGTCGAAATGGTTGAACCTAACCCTAGCGGCTGCTAACGAAATCAATGCTACAAGTCACTAGAGGTGGTTAGATCTTGTTGGTATCTATATTTAGTTGATTTCCTGCTAGGTTGATAATCATGGTTATGCTTGATCTTATGGCTTCCAAGAATGTGGGAAGTGGTGTACTTTAGGTTTGGTTGTTATGTTCGATTATAAAAACTCTAATTGGTTAGTTATGAGTAACGCTAACCTTAATTTTGATTACATGGTGATTAGTGAGCTACTTTCTTAAGAAATTAGCATGTTGATGAATCAATTTTCTCTCGCCTACTTGTTGTAACCTAACTTGTAGGTTGAATAAATATCATAGCCAATGATTGTTATGATAACTCTTATATGACACATATGTGGTGATTATGAGCATTGATGGGCATGATGCGATAATGATGTTATTGATGTTATGCAGGAACTATCTGATTAGGTCTTATGACCTTGGCAGATGCTTAGTGCCTAATTTGGGTGATATCTTTTAGTGATGTGATGAGGGATTTTTTATCCTATAGTGATGTGATGATGGTGCTAGCCTTGTGTATGACAGTGAGATAGTATCACGTAGTGATGTGAACAACTTTATTCTTAGTATGTTTTATATCTTCTGAAGTTGCAATCTACCCTTATCTTTATAGAATATGTTTAGGGTTTGTATGTTGTAACTTAATTGATGTAGTAAAAGATACCCAATTGGAAATAATTAATCAATGAAACCATAATCATGTAGTTTACATGTGCCATAGATCCATTCCGGTGTTAGAATTGATATATGGTGAAACGAGTATTACTAAGGGAAACTCGAAGTGCATACTTTTGAGTATGTGAGGTGCAAGTGACCAAGTGTCCTTGACATCTTGATTCCATGATTTAGAGGATGGTCGCGGTCATGCCTTGGCAGGAGAACGGCTACAGTCGTATCTCAATATATATGATATGATAGAGGTTATTTGTGGTTGTACCTTAGATGTTTGGGTTTGTATACCTTGTTCACTAGTGTTGTGACCTATATACCAAGGTGGACTAGGTTGTTATGTTGTTGGACTCTATATGTCACTATGGATGACTCGTACTGTCTGAGGGAGAATGAGGTCACGGTTCTACTAGATCTTATATGGCATTGATTTTGACTTAGTAGTGGTCAGTTGGAGTATGAGTGGTATACCTCATCTCCATGAAGTTTAAAATATGTAATATAGTTGTTTAGTATATCTACTTAGGGCTATACATGATTCATATTGGATGTTTACCCTGGCCTTGTTCCTTATAATGTTTAGTTAATAATAGTTATAAATGTTCTTCATATTTATTTCAAAAGTATATGATGCTATACTTATCAGTTGTAGCTTCTTAACCCGCTTAACTTGTGTAAACCATTTTTAATTATTCTTTTAGTTAAATTTGTTCATCCTATTAGTAATGTTATTGCCTATTTCAATATAATCTATGTTAACAATAGTTGTTGGAACATAGTTATATCTCTCACTGGGACGTTGGCATCATGTTGTGGGTTTCCACATCTATATAGGCAGAGAACATCAAGGAGATCAGTAGTTGTTAAAGGTTGGACACATTGGTACTATTTTTTAGTAGAGTCCTATATGTCTTCCCTATACTCTTAGGTCCTAGAAGGGGTGTTTTATGTATGATGTATCGATATGTGTTTTTGGTAGTAGGCCTTGGTTGTATATAAGGCTTGTATAGGTGAACATGTTATCTTTTGTAATAGGTTCATGGCAGTTGGCCACTATACATATATACATGCATGTCCTGATATGTGATATGGTACAGTTGTGGACCTTGGATGTAATACATTTTTGAACATAATGGTTATATGAGATTAATTTTAATTTACCCAGTCTTGTGGTAATGTGCTTGCATAGTAGTTGATTTTGTGCTTTGATTTTGAGTTATCTCGATTGGTGTGATCAGCGTGTCACACGTGGTTGGTATCAGAGATCTAGGTTTGCTGAGTCTACTGGGACATAGGACTAGGGTTGTGTTTGTTCTTGTGTTATCCAGTATATCTGATTGCAGCTTCTGCCTATGCAGAAGAAGAAGAATATATGTTTGGAGAAGATGAAGAACATATTGAGAGTAGTGTTGCTGCACCAGGAGATGGTGCGAGGAGGTAGGTAAGAGTATTTGGAGTGCTTGAAGTCCCCAATTTGACCCAAAATCTATGGCCAATCCCTTATTTCAGTTCATGTTAGGATAGTTTATGGCCACGATTTTGCATATGGTGGATAGAGTGCCCCTACCTCAAGTGAGGGTAGTTGTCCCCAATGTGGAATCCAATGGTTCTGGGAAGACTTTTGAGAGGTTGTGGCATGTTGGAGTGTTGGAGTACATAGGTACGAAATACCTGATGGATGTGGGTAGGTGGCTAACAGAGTTGGATAAGGCCTTTATGATCCTCAATATCCTTGAAGAGGATAAGGTGAAGCATGAAGTGTACCTACTGATCGGTAGTGCTGGATATCAGTGGGCCATTGGAGAGGATAAGAGGCCAACTGTAGAGATCAGATGGGGAGACCTTTTGTGGGAGTTTGAGAGCTAATACTTCATGGAGAGTATCTAGACAAGAAGATATTATAGTTTGAGAAGATTTGGTAGGGATCTATGACGAACAATGAGTACGAAGTGAAGTTTATGGAGTTTTTGAGGTTTTTTCCTCACATTTTTGTGATAGATAAGAAGAGGATCCAACATTTTGAGAAGGGTATTAGCATGGAGTTGATAACGATAGTGTCATCTTATGAGAATAGAGAGAAGTTTTCCATGTTTGTGGAGTCTGTGAGAAGGATAGAGAGATCAGTGATAGAGAAGCATTAAGCTAGCGCTAAGAAGAGATTGGCCCAATTTTAGGGGCAATCTTTTGAAGGCTTCAAGAAGATGAGGTTTTCATCACCTCAATCATGGTTCAAGGTAGTGGTTCAGTCTCTATGGTCACTGAAGCAAGGGTAGAGGTTGTAGATTTCCATTAATAGGAGGTCACAGTGTGGCGACGATATCAGTGACAGGGCCGTTATGACTGATATATGACTCAAGGACTTGCCATAAGTGTGGGCATGTAGGGAATATCAAATGGTCTTATCCTATGAAGGATGAAGAGGTGACACAACAATCGAGACAGAGTCAACTAGGGTCACAACAACAACAATTTTGTAGTGGTGGAGGCCGAGGACGTGGTCAGGTAGGTTCTTCTAGATAGGCCAGTAGAGGACAAGGATGACTATAGGAAATGGTTCGGATTCTATGATGTTATTCAGCCATTGGGAGTGTTCAACCCACAAATTGTGATAGGTAAGATTGAGCTTTTTCATTCTGGTTTTTATGTGTCTTCCTTTATATCTATTTTGGCTGACCCAGGTGTGACACACTCAATCTGTAGGGCCCCTAACCTAGCTTAATGATAATATGTGTTTGCCTTGTATAATGAGATACTTATAACGTTTTCTAATCTTTTGGGATGTTTTTCTATCTTGTGACAAGCCTATGCTTTAAGTTTGGTCATGTTTGAATGTTGTTTAGGCTATGCTTGCTTGTTTTGGACCAAAATGCAATTTACCCAATATTAGGGGTTATCTCACAATTTGTCACTTGTTGAGTGTGCCCTAGTTCTTTAGCATCATAAGATAGAAAATGATTCTATGGGGCGCCTTATTGGACCTTGTTCGTTGAGGTGGCATCATGTGATGATGCTAGGCTTTTTAGGGCTTTGTTGGTTGATCTTGTTGAGCTTGCCTCTTTGTAGCGACCTTATGTCTCAACCTTGTGGTGTGTCTTGACCAAGATACCCTATTTTGGTGTTGTTTTATTGACCTAGATGGCCTTATATGTGTTTGGGGTCGAGACAAGTTGTCCTTTTGTAATATGTCTCGGCCTAGTATGTTGATGATCATTTTGTCTCGATCAAGACAAGTACCTTGATTTGGTTTTGACCCCCTTGGAGTGTCTCGATTGAAACCAATGGATTTGGGATCTAAGGAGATCGAGACACCACATAGATAATATCACCATCTCGTCCATGAATGCAAATAGTGGTTGCATGTTGGTTTCCTTTGAGGACAAGTGTCCCTTTGGTGTTCTATTATGTTGACACCCTCATATGCCCTACTTCCCTCCTCCTTTGGGTATATAACCCCTTTCCTTAATTTGTGAGAAACTATTTTGGCCCTACTATCTTCCTTAACTAGAAGGAGCAGGATCCAAGAGGGGATCCACTCCCTACTATAATGAAAAGGCAACATCCCAAACCAAACACCAACATAAAAAATTTCTCAAAAAGGGATGATAACCATTTTATTCAACATGAATGTATCAAAACACCAAAGTAGAAGTGGAATTTAAAGATGTATCTAACCATTACAAAGCTTGTTATTATCCCTATCCTTCACCACGCAGGGTGAGATAATAAGAAAATCTAACTAAAATAGGACTGGTTGAGGATCACCTAACAACTTCAAGCAAGTCTCCCATAAGGTTTCAGCTACACTTGTTGTGGTCCAGGTCCACCTTGATTGTCTTCTCCTTGTCCAACACATGAGGTTGGAAGCCTACCTCACAATAGGAAGAGAAAAGATAAAATCAACAAAAAGTTGGTATGTGCATACTAAAATAGAGTTGAGCAATTTATGGAATAAAAGGACAACAAGTAACAAATGCTTCCCATAGAAAAGATAAGGACTACCCAATCAGGCATAAAATAAGAGAATTATAAATGATGAATAAAAAGGATATTACTTGCCATAAAAACAATAATAAATGTGGTTCCATAAAAGCACACATAATCTTTTGGACACAAAACCCATCATTTTAATAACAACATGCATGCATGTGAGATAAGCATAGCACTAGAACAATACAAATAACAAAGGCAACCAAGCCTCATAACCTTGAAACCTAATAGAGATTTGCACATAACCAAACTCCCCAATAAATTAAATGTGTGAGCCAATCCTCATAAACTTGAAACTCGGGTATGGGGAACATAACCACCATCCCAAATATATAATGAGGGCACATAACCCAAAACCAATGCAATTACACTACTCTAGTGATACTGAGTCTCATAACATGCTTAATAGAGAGGAAAGTAAAAAAGTATAGTCAAATTTTACAAAGTAGCCACCACAAAAGTGACCAAGATATACATCCACCTCACAAGTGGATAAAAGACATCACATGTCATCATATAGAGTTCCATCATGAACAAAGCATATGAAAAGACCAAGAGAATGTTCGAATATGATAATATGATCACAAGATCAGTAACAATATAAGGTATTTCACATGAAGCATATTTTTCAAATGAATAAGATATTGTGTAGGCCAATGTCCATAGGACCAGGATAAAGATAAAAATTAGGTTATTTCAAAGGATTAATAGGGGATGCAAACATACCTCACTTAAGATTCTAAAAAGTCAAAAATCAGTCCTAGATCCAAGCCTAGGTTTCCAAAGCACCTACAATGCAAATATGTAGAAATATGGTTAGGTCTACATTAATTATTCAAAACCCTAAAACCCCCCCTTTTTAATATTAGGTAATTAGGTTACCAAAGCAAAATCATATTTTAGATTATATTTTTATGATTTCAAAACATATTTTACTTTTTTACTTATAAATTATTAATTATGAATTTTACAAGTAATTATCTATTTAGGTAAGTTCATTAAAATCATGTATTTATAATATTAGATTTCAGAACATATTTTATTTTATTTTTCTGAGCTACAAATAATTAGATATGAATTTTTGAAAATAGACCAATCAGGAAAATCCACATCTGTAAATCATCTGTGAGAAAGAGAGAGGAGGGTGCGCCCATTGAGTTGGCCCAATCACGAGCGACCAACTCAGTCGACCCCACAGACAAGCTGGCAAAAGGCCTCAGTGCTAAAATAAAAGAAATCGACTGTTAAATGCCCTTGGCTTGGAAAATTAAAGGCAGATGAAAAAGGAGGGAATGGAGGGGAATTCATCGCAAGGAATGCATCACCACCTCATCCCTCGACATGGCTGAAGCATGGTCGAACATGAAAGAAGATCATGGCTTTAAAAACCCACGAGATCAAACTGCATGAAAAACCAATGTTTGAGGTAAGTCCCTCACAACTGTATGAAGCCAACAATCCTCAACTTGGGTTGTTCCATGGTCATAAAGACAAAAACAGCATCTCATAGTATAGCTGGAAATAGAGCAGGAACGGTCTTCGTGAAACCAAGAGATTATTAGTGGAAACAGGAAAAACTCATTGGTTTAGACCACGTGAGGTTCCGCCAAAGATCGGCAAGGAGAAACGGGAGACAAAACACAACAGAGCAAGCCGCAGACTGTACTACACATAGTAGGTCAGACCAACCTAGACAACCCAACATTTGGGGGAAAATGGAGAAAACCAACATTGTCAAAAGAAAGGAGAAGTGGCGGGGGTGATTACTATAGTTCCAATTGCACAGGAGGTGATGGAGGGGTTCGGGACCGAGCTAAGGTCTTCGGAGAAGAAAGCTAGTAGGCCCAAGGTTTTTGTGGAAGAAACAATCCAATTGGGGTGGAGGAAAGTAGCAACGAGGCCTAGGGTGGTTTTAGGGCACTCATGTGAGGATGAGGTGTACGAATTGTTTGTCTGTGAAAAATGGTGGGGAGGGATGAATTGGGTGTTTCCTATTTATAGGGTGTTAGGGCTTGTGCAAGGGATCAACATGTGTGAAATTGGACAAGGAATCCAATGGAGAAAAGATCTCGACGAATCATCGAGTGAGCAGGAAGAAATCAGGTTTTAAAAATCCCCAAGAAGTTATGCATATTTCCTTTTCCACCCTGAGATAGGTAACGATGTGGGAACCATCCGATCAAAAAACCAATGACCTAGATCCATGCTTGTGAAAATAAAAGTATTAACAGTAGTGTGACATATTAGATGGAATTCTATCCTAATTCTAATAAAGTGTATTCACATTAATTTTTCTTTTTCTCTCTCCTCTAAAAAGAGTGCACAAAAACTCCAATTTAGATGAAATTTTGCACAGAGGCCAATTAAGGCATGTAAATTTCGATTATGCAATTAGATTTTCATTCTGAAGACTTTTGGTTCATTAAATTAGCAAATATTATTTTCTCTTTCCTCATGCATTAATAGCTCTAGGATCCTCCAAATTTGATGAAACTTCACCACAAGTGACATTAGATATGTGGGATATGAATTTGCCCTTAATTTCACACATTGAAGTTTTTTGTACATTATTTAATGTTTTTGAAGGTTCTACACACTTTCTATTTCCTAACCTCACCTTTTTATCAAATATTTTTCAAATTAGATGAAAATTCACCCAAAGGTTATTTTTTATGTGTAGATTGTGAATCTATGATTATTTTCCACTTTCAAAGTTATTAAGTATTTTGTTTCAGATTTTGAAGGAAAACACCTTTTATTTTTTAAATAAAATAGGTGTTGTTGTTATTATCCTACATTTGAGAAACTTGGCCTTCAAACCATAACATATCCAAAGAAAACAAAATCTAAAGTTGTCTTAACCAATTAGTTCTTCTTATATTAAACTATATCCCTTTATTCATTATTACCACTATTTCTCATTTTAAATAATTCATTAGCGCATTATCTTTATTAAAGAGTTATTATTTACCTTTTTATCTCTTCTTTATTCTAAAGGGTTATATAAAATTCTAGAATAAATTTATCTTACATTTTCTCATTTATTTTATTAATTCTATATTTATTTGGATTATGTAACATTTTCTCTCAATTATGAACACATAGTCTTCCTATGCATTTTATCTCTCTTATCATCATACCTACTTAATAATATTACTTCATGTGACATGTTCTATGTATCCTTCATTGGTTTAAATATTAACTATGTAAGCATTAAGCCGTATTAGTTTTATATGTCCAAATATTAGGATGATTTCTTTATGCATTAACATGTTTGGGATTAAATTAGCTACTAATGTGTATATCTTTATCCTTGTTTGGCTAAGCCCAAAGACTAATATCTCTAACCTCTTAACCTTGGAATAGGATTAGGTTCTACTTTTCAGTATGTTACATTATCTCTTATGGCCAACCTTGGAGCTTGGGGGCAAATGCGGTCTGATCTTGAAGCCATGGTGGCCGATCAAGCTTTCTTGAGGAAGGATTTGTGCTAGATAAACTCTTGTGGTGGTGATTCTTCTCTTGCTAAGTGTTTGTAACCTTTTGATCACATTTTCTCCAGGAAACCCCATCTTCTTCTTCCTATTCTTTGGGTCATAGACTAGGATTCTACCCTGGTGGTCATTTTATAGAACAACTCTTCTTCACAAAGGCCCATATACCATGGTTCTACCAGGGTGGTAACTAGTGAGAGGATGTTTTTCTTCTTTTTTCTCTCTTCTTCCTTTTGTTTGGCCTAGGGTTGCTTGCCCTGTTTATTGAGCAATTTCTTAATCATGGTGTTCCTCTTTTATGAGGTGATTTGTGGCCTAAGTGATAATCAAGTTGGGGCTTCTTTTCTTCTCTCTTGGAAATTTTGATCTTGGATCACCATCAAAAGTGGGTTATATAACTTTCTCCTCTTCTATTTTAGCACCGTAATCATATTCGTTATTGTTGTTTCTATCTCTTCAATATGATCTTAACATGACTAGAAGATATTCTTATGAATTAGGGTTTGATCCATGATGAAATATCTATGAGATTTTCTTCTAATTTCCTAAACCCTAATTTTCTTCTACCCAATTTTGAGACAAATAATAGATGGATGGTTTCTTTTGTTCCTAATCTATAATTTCTACCCACATGTATAGGTTCCAGTACCTTAGTGCAATATGGATTTTGGTTCAGACATGAAAATTTATTTCCCTTAATAAAGTTCTTTTATGTAGATATTATCATATATGTTAAAGGGGTTTGGGTGTCCATCTTTATATAGAGTCGTCATCCTTGATCTTGATGAGTTTCCTCGGATGATAACCTACTATTTCGGTTGTGGTACATCCCTGATTTGAGAATGGTAATATGTCCTTGTGGTCATTTGACCTTGGTGATCATTACACCTATATTTTAGTCTTGAATGTTTGATTAATGGTCGACAAACATGTTTTGTTTAAAGAAAGTGGATTTGATGACCCTACAAGTATTACAATACTTGGTTTTATTAAAATGATAGTTAAGATGGTAAATGAGGATCTTATGATTTTAGGGTTATGACTTTGTAGCATTCTCATGTTGTTTTCTCTCTTTCTAAACCCTAAATCCATGTTCTTGATTCCTAAAGTGTTCTTGAGAGGATGATCAGATATGCATCATAAACTTTGGTTTAATTACCATGTGCTAAATTTCAGTCAACATGTTGCCCATAGAGTTATGGATGATTTGAAGTCTAACTTTCTCTCTCCTAACTGGTTGGTTTAGTGACCTTCATGGTGACTTGTTCTAGGGTTGAATAATCATGATTTCTAAGTTTTAAATATAGTGAATCTTGGTATTCTTGCTGGTTAGCCTTGAGTTTTGGCCGAGACATATGTGCCTCTTGATGAGTTGAGGTTGAGACACTCGTGTATGGGTTTGGGTCGAAACATCATGTTTTTCTTTCGATCAAGACATTCTTCTCATTATGTGGACAAGACATATGTACCCTTGGTGATTGAGTTGTGACTATGAGTTGTACCTTGGTCGAGACTCCCTTGAGTTAACTTGGACATGGTCGTGATATGACCTATTATTGAAGGTCAAAACCCTAACTATAGATTGGTTGAGACCCATGATGGTTAGAGGTCGTAACAAATGGTTTTGTAGGAAGTTGAGACACTATACCTTGTGTAGGTTGAGACACCTGCTTCAGTTTCAGTTGAGATTCTATCTTTTGAAATAGTCAATACATTGTGTGATGATTGTTGTAATGCCCTATATAAATGGTGGAATGTGACACCTTGTTGAGATGGTTGGTGCAACGCCATGTTCTTGGTTGTGACAATGTTATGTGTTTGGTCGCAATGTTGCATTAGCTTGGGTCATGACTCTACGTCATTTTAGGTTGAGACACCTTGTTCTAATGTAGGTCACGACACCATGTAGGTGTTATTTCGCAGTCATAACCCAGTTTAGATGGAGTTCGAGACATATGGTTGGTCATAATAGAGTCACCTAGCCATGTTTCGGTCACGACGCCATCTGGGATGGTGGTCGAGACACTTAGTTGTTGCAGTCATAACACCTACATTGAAGGTGGTCAAGACACCAACTATGTTTCTAGGTTGTAAGACATGCATAACATGATGAGATGTTACATATACACATGTATATGAAGGTGATAACTAGTGTTGATGACATAATGATCTAAACATATTCAATTAATGAGGTTTAAACCTAAATGAGTTCCAAGAAAGTGGAAGATAGTGTAATTATGGTTTGGTGCTAAAGTGATGATGTAAATGGCTATGTGAGTGAACCCTAACCCTAATCCTAGGGTATGTTATACTTGTCCAATGAGAAAGTATTAATAGCATGTGAGTATATTTCTCTATCACCTACTTGTATGGTTCTAAGTTGTAGGATTAATTGAGTGTCATAGCTTGTGTATGTTATGAAGATAATTAAATGATACCAGATGATAGCAATGAGCCTTGATGAGGTGCACTAGAATTGTAAATATGTGAATGTGAACACTTAGCTAAAATATGTAGTGCTTAACCTTAATATAGTCTAAATTTGTGGGAGGTAACGAAACTAGAGACTGGTAAATAAATAATGCCATGAAACCCTATGTGGTAAAACATGAAACCCTAACCCTAAATTGAGGGGACATAGGATGCATTATTTACATTAATTAAAGTGTTTAACATGATGAGATAACAATGAGTACTCTCTCTTTATTTGTATAAAGTTGATATTGCAAGTGAGATGATTATCATAGATAATAACTGCTATGGTGTATAGGTGATTTGATACAGATGATGCTTATATGCCTGATGAGGCATGATGTGATGGTTATCATAGCTAATGATTGTTATAATATAGGTAATACTTATATTCTTGATAAGGCAAGATGAGACAATGGTGAGTTACATGAATAATGTGATTGGTCTTATGACCTAGTGCATGCTTAATGCCTAGTGTGAGGTTATATCCTCTAGTGATGGGATAAGGGATTAATATCCCCAATGTTTTGATACTAGTGGTCGTCCTGATATGGCAGTATTCACAAGTGGTGATGTTGATGGCCTTGTTCAAGGTAGTGAGACAGGGTTGTTTTGAGATGATGCGACAAGTTCACACTTTATACATTTATATCTTCTGAAGTTGTTTCATAGTTATACTTCCCAAATTGAATTAGGGTTTTGTATGTCCACTTGTATGATGGAGCCTTAATTCACCTAATTAGCATAACTAATAAAATGAAACCCTAATCATGTATTTTTCCTTGTACCATAGATCCATCTTCAGTGTCAGTATCTAGCTAGAAAGTGAAATGAGTAACTCCAACAGGATACTCAGAGCTATAGGTTTGCTAAGTATATAGGGACACAAGGACTAGGAAGATGTCTAAGTTGAAAACATGATATAATATAAGGTGCATTCTAATAACCTTAATTCTAGAGTGCCCTGGCCAGGTATTCAAATATTGAAGGAAAGGTGAGTATGGAAATCTTAGATTGATTTATTTCTGATTACTCTGATCAAGCAGTCATTTTGAAACAATCTAAATAGTATGATAAATCATGAATAATGGTATTAATACCTTCATCTTGCCCTTAAAAAGATGAGAACCACATCACAACTTACTTAAACATTAAGGTTTTGTAATTGAAAGAGAAAGATACAACATCATGAGACCTAACCTGAGCACAAAAAGCTATGATAGGTTCTTGAAGTTGTAATTCCAAGGACTTTATAAAGAAAATACAAATAAATTTGCATCAAAGAAGTAAGTCAAGGTGTAAAATCCATGTATAATGGAGAGAACTCCTGAAATAAGTATGAAGGGAGTAAATAAATAATAACCAATAAAGTACAAAGAAAGTGGAACCTAAGTTAATCTCAGACCAACCTATATATATAGGAAAATAAAAGGTGTTATCCTTATGATATGTGAAAGAAAATAAGGGAGATAATCCATGTATGATATATAACATGTTGCTCGAGTAGAAGGATGACAGGAAGTGCAAGTCATGCCTTATACATGCTTGATTCCTGGTTAAGAGGTTGAGCATGCACTTTTACACCCAAAAGCGAACATAGGGTTCCTAGGCCTAAGAGGGGAAGTGGTGTACCCAATGCTCATGATGAGATTTGAGTTTCTATAGATTCGAGCATGGTACTTCTCATGTTTAGAGGAAAAGGGAAACCCCTATGTTTAAGGTATGTTTGATGAACCCCTCACATCTAAGTTAGTGACGTAGGCAGGTATGACCTTGACCCAATGTTGAGGATGAGAACAAGTGTGACCTAGCATGGTTTAGCAGGTGGTCTACTTGTGCCTTAGTGTCTTGCTAGGGTTAAGCATGCTCATGTGGATGTAAACCCTAGACATAAGGATGTTTGTGACCTTTGTTATCAAGAGGTGTAGTTTCCTCCCATCTTGGGAGAGGGACTCTTGTGTAGGGTGTATACAAGTTTTGCTAGTTTAAGGTAACCAAAATAGGTCTCATATGATCTTGAGAAGCTAAGTGAAGAGTACAGGGTACGAGAATGAACCTGTAGACCCCTAGATAACCATCTCTAAGTGCATGTGGATGTGTTACCATGAAGGTAACCGATATGGGGCCTGAACAAGGGAGGCAGATTGCCTTGACCCCTATGAAAGGATGAAAGTCAGCCCATGAATGTAGAGAGAGAGAGATGATGAAGGCTTGGGTAAGGTTTTAAGCTGGACATGTACTATAATATAATACTAAGTCTATCCTAGGGTCAGGTAGGGATAAGACTGATGGAAGTGGGAGTGGCCTAATTCCCTAATTGCACATGACCATAGGGTGGGAGGTAACAGCTATCATTGTCTGAGGGCCACGGGTTAGGAGATTGATCATCTTCATGAACTCATGGGACCCAAAGGGCAGATGAGTAGGGCACTCTCTGAATGCATAAGGGAAAAGGGATGACCCCAAAAGTGTCGGCACCCTATAGACCTAGAGGATATGACCAAGGAATGTGTGTGGACCCAAGTAGGTTCGAGACCAGTTGTCTGTGAAAGTAACTTTGATATCAAGATGTTTGTGATGGAGAGACATATGTGGCACATTTCAACTTAGATTTAAAGGTGTACTGGCAAGGTGGGATGTACCATCTCTACTCTTGGAACATGAAGAACTTCGTATTTGGACTGCAACCAAATGCTTATTTCCTCTTATTATGGGAGTGAGAGATAGGACAGTACGCATGCCATACACCAAGGATAAAAGATGAAGTGAGTTGGAATGTTTCCATGAGGTATGGGGATAGAGATGATAACATACCCTGGTGGAGCGCATGATACATGGATGGAAACAAGGTAGTCATCTTATGAGGATGATTTTATCATGAGATATGAGTTATACAAGGTTGAGGTTGATAAACCAAGAGAATAAGCTTAGGGTTTTCTTGATGAATATAGACTTAGAGCTGAGATGAGTTAATAAGTGGAATACATGGAGGTGTATGTCTTCAGCTTTACATAACACCTAAGGATGTGAAGTGGTAATGGATGCTCTGGATGAGATACAGATGCCTAGTTTAGATGGAGGCTAGAAGAGGTTGTTAGGTTAACCCTCAGTTGGATAAGAGATAAGTTTGGCTAACACTCAGATGTAACAATATTGGTTGATCAAGTTAATGGTTGTTTGGTTAGCCAACCTAGTTCTTGATTAAATGAAAGGATGGTTGTAAAATCTCATATGCACTTTTCTTACAAAAAAGGAGATGAAACCCTGACTAGAGTGGTTTAGGGTTTCCGAGGAATCCATCTTAAGGAATCATGACAGTACGGGAGATCATGATTTAAGATCACCATATATCGTGTTCTACGAAGATAGTAAGTGACAGCAGTACTTTGGATGCTTAAGAGGAAGTTGCATGTGGTATGTTGCCATGCAAGCCAGGAGGTGAAGGACGAACACCAGTAACCCAGTGTATCGATATAGAGGGTAAAAGAGTCCCTGAGAGGGAATGGGAGTTCATCACTATGGATGTTGTGGTAAGTCTCCCCTAGACCAAGGAGGGTCACGATGCAATATGGGTTATGGTAGATTGCCTTACCTAGATGACATGAGAGAGAAAGAGTATTGTCAAGGGATAGATCTGGTTTAACTACATATAAGAGAGATGGTTCAACTACACCATGTGAGTTCAAAAGTTCTTGAGTATAACCTAAAGATACACACCCATAAGGTGGAAGTAGATACATGAAGAACTTGATGTTAGTATAGTTTATCACCCCTAACTAATGGTTAGTACGATCCAGACTAGAGGGTCTGATGAGAGCATGTGTGCTCGTTCAGGGTGATATCTAGAGATAGTTTTTGTCCTTTGTAAGATGTGATGATAACCACCATAGCCAGTATCAGGATGCAAAGAAGCTCTGCAAAGGAGGTTGTGTTGGTCACCACTTCATTAAGATGATTTTGGTGAAGGGATTTCATGAGGGTCAAGAAAGGACCACAGTGTGTGCAGATGAAGTCACTTTGATCGTGCAATGGCTGAAAGGAGCCCAGGGATGACATGAGTCGTAAGATGATGCAAATTAGACCAACATGCAGTTCACTGTGGGGGAATATGTGACATGAAATCTGACCCCTCTAAGTTATAGCTAAGAGTGTTGAGTCCCCGATGCATGGGTTCTTTTGGCATGGTTTGGTGGAGAAGGTTAAGGTTGCCCTTACCCCTCATGATAATGTGATGTGTGATGAGTTCCTTGTGTCCAATTTAGAGCACTATGTGAGGTACCCAGACCATGTGCGGAGCAATGAACCTAGTGAGCCCCACGAGAGGCTGAATTGACCTGAGTCACCTGTGAGGTTTATAGATGCCAAGGTGAAGGAAACTCAGAGAAAGGAATATGTGATGATAAGGGTTCTTTGGAAGCGCCATGGATAAGGTAAAGCCACATAGGGGCCAATGATGGACATGTAAAAGTCTTATCCTGAATTGTTTGCTTGCTTGGTGGAATTTTGAGGACAAAATTCTTATAAGAGGGGAAGGATGTTACAACCCCAAATTTTCATGTGTTTTCATAATTGAAATATAATGATTTTGTGAATTTGGACTTAATTGAAAAGGTTGTACGCTTTTCTTCAAAGAAGGGATTTCTTTGCAAATCACCCTTACATTAGGAATTTCGTGGTTCCTATTATTATATTAATCCAATAATGGATACAAAAGAGAAGAAAAGAAGAAAAATCCAAGTAATGGAAAAAGATACATGATAATGGATATTAAGCAAAAGTATTTATGAGAAATACTTGGAAATACCTAGAAAGTGGAATTAATGGCCACAATTGAATGAAATTTGTTTACATAGGATTTCTAATAAAAGAAATATGAAAAGAGGAAAAAGGAGATGAAAGATAATGAGAAATCCTTGCAAAATAATATCTTAATAAAGAAATAAGAAATATAATGTGAAATAAAGGATGTAGATGCATCTAGAAGGGTAATAAGTATCCTTAAAAAGGAATTTCGAAAATACTAGAATTACTTGGGATCCAAGGAGTCCCAATGGAGAAAAAGAAAGAGAAAATGCAAAACAATACAAAATAAGAGGATAATGTGATACATAATTAATGACTTTTTGATATTATCAAAAAGAGGTATTGTTTTCTTTAAGAAAGAAGAATTCCATGGCCAATGGATTAAAAGCCAGGCACAAGGAACTTAAGAGAGGAAAAATTCAGATTCCTTAATAACCAAGGATCATGAATAAAAAAGGGCATCTTTTAATAATTAATTAAAAGAAAAATAAAGGAAAGAGGGGTTGTGCTAAGGTGTATGCTTAATATCTTTCCTTTAGTAAGTCATGACTCACGTGGACACTCCATTGTAGATATGAGGGAAGGGAAAAAAAGAGTTCGACCCCTTCCTTGATGACTTCCTGATGGAGCCGCCAAGGTACATATGTATATTGGGGTCCTTCCAAGGTACATATGTATATATATACAGATCGATGGAGCCTCAACCCCATCCCATATGTGGCACATAGCCCTCCTTCACAACCTCTCCCTTCCTGCTTTAACAGAATCCTTAGGGTTCGTCCTTGAGATATCTCATCTCCATAGAAAGGCCATGGCTGGATTAGGAGGAGGCGCGCATCCCAGGCGATGGTCATATGAAGTGATGCTAACGTCTGCCTAGTTCTTGATAGAGACGGAGTTACAAAACAAAGAGATGTGGCCTGGTGTATGGTGAGGAGATCCGTCGAGGACTCCTGGATACTTTGCCATCCTTGGTACAACATCCAAGTTTGCCTTCTCGCTTCTCCTTCCAGTTCTGTTAACCCTTACACCTGCAACTGTAGTGCGACTCTTATGCTCTCACTTCCACGCCTCTGGCAAAGCCAGAGGTACCCTCATGTGCGTGGTGGATGGTCGAAGGTAGTGGGATCCAGTCTTGGTCGCTCGGCGGCCAGGAGAAGGGACCTGAGCCCTATCGGCCCGTCTAGGATCGCAGACGATGCCCTTCCGCGAGGAAGAAGAAGGCCGTCACACTATTGGTTGGTTTTGCCCCCGAGCACTCTGTAGCCCGAATATCCATGGGAGGGGCAATGGAGTAATTTCGTTATAAACTTAAATAGTTTGCAATTTAAGTGGAAGGGGCATTAGATGCTGATGTGGTGACTAACGATTGGTCAGAATCAAATAACCTTGAAATAAATATAGAAAATTAATGGTAACTCTGATGGGGATGTATAATATATGAAAGGTGCTCAGGAGAATGAGAGGAATCCAAATAAAATAGCTTTAGATTCTGATTCCTCTTGCAATTCGAAAAGTAGTGTAGGTTATCAACTTTAATGAATTAAAGATTAAGAAACCCTATTCTGAGATGATTAATGTAATTAGTGGGGTTTAATGGATGATTAAAGTTGATATTAACCTGTTAATTGTAAAAAGGTATATTGAGAACAAAAAGGATGAACTTTAAATGTAATTAGTTTAATTTAGAAATTCATGTGCATAAATATGCTTTAATGGGCATTGAAATCCTAATATTAGTAAATGTGACTCATAATGGTTTTAATTATTCAAAATTGTGAATAAAGTTGTGATATGATAATTCCAAGCTATTTCAAGTATAAAAGTTCCTAATTGTGGATAAATACCCTTAATGTAGTAATTAGGGTTTTCTAATGGATAAAGGTATTAATTATTGACAAATAGAGTACATATGTGAATTAGACCATAATGAACTATGAATTGATGATAAATGAGCATAATGATCTTGTTATGGATTAAAATGATAAAAATGGTAGCTTTAATGTAAAACAGGCTTAATGGACTTAATTGATGGTTAATTATGCTTTATCTAAAATCAGGGTTATATGTTGTTAAAAAGATAACCTTAGTATCTTTCATGATGAATAAATGAGATAATTAGGGTTTGTGAGTAATTGTATAAAATTAGGGTTTAAAATAGTAAAAGATGAAGGGAAACCCTAATTGCAATGGAAACCCTAAAAGTGGACTAGAAACCCTAGGAAGCGAGCTAGGTTTAATAGATCTTGATGACATGAGTAATAAAAGGACAATTATATGATTGTTTCAGGATCTTGTTGAGTGTGCTTGCTTGCTTGGATTTCTTACTTGCATGGAATATTTCTATCTCAAATCATCAAACCAGGTATGTGGTTATGCTTATGAATAATCACTTTAGTTTCACGGTGATTCTCAGTTGCCTGAAAATAACTGCTTGGATGACTTTTATTTCATGCAACTATAAAGTGACTATGACTAACACCATAAGTATATATATATAACTGGCTTAGATCTGGGTCCTCCTTTGTGGCTTTGCAAATGCTAAAAAGGGTAACCTAGAGTAAGGTATAGGCTATCATGAGTTAGAAATTGGGCTACCCACGTGTAGTGCCATGAGACTCTATAGCACGCCATGAGTTAAGGAGTGGGCTACCTATGGGTAGTGCCATGTGACTCAACCCTAGAAACTGATTCACCTGTTAGGTAGGATCATGAGGGGTCTAATGGGGATCTACCATAAGGAAGGTAGCATCCAGGTCCACTGCAAGGATAGCGCAGAGGATAGGATATGTGTGGATTGTGCAGTTATATTTAAAACGTAAAGTTGGTTGTTAAACTGTAATTGACTGCAATATGTTTTTATTAATTGCATGATTATTGTTTCCCCCACATACCATCTTTATGTTGACCGATGTTTTGTTGTCGGCATTTTAGGTACAAGTGAAAAGAACAAATAGTAAAATAGAAGTTGTGGAAATAAATATGAATTAAAGTTCAAAGGAGGATTAGTTAGAATAGACTCCATGTGGATAGAAGTAGATATCCAAGCTTTTGAAAAAGGTATGTTCAAGTTTAATTTTATAACAACCTTTCAGTTTAGTTTAATAGAATTTGATAATTATTATTGATTATTTGTTGAACCTTTGATCCGGAAATTGGGATAACAGCTCTGACCTCTTGGTCTCCCTTAATTGGGGGTTACTGGGAGGCGGGGTCATTACATTTGGTATCAGGGCGTTGGTTCCTCATTTAATCCTTAATAATTATTAAATTTTACAAACTTTGTAGAATCCAAGGGAGTTATTAGAGGAATTTCTAAAAGACAGAGGTGCCTAGAAAAGGATCACGTCCGGGGGCTGGCAAGATTTTCCTCCGCACTGCTAGTCGGAATATGAGGACTCCCAGATTAGTGTGACTGCCTGGCCAATGTTTCAGGATTGGACTTGAAATAAGATACCTTTAGGACTCTCTCATCTTGTTCATCCCTTCTCAACTCAAATGTTGTTAAGGATTATAAGGATTATGGTTTTCTCTCTTTTCCTCACCCTCCTAAGGTATGGGTAAGGTTGATAAGGTTTAAGGAATCCTCCACCAAATTAATAACAAGCATGTAAATAAGATGGCATGGACATAAGCTTAATAGATTAAGCGTAAAAGAATAGATACATGCTTAGGTCGTATGACATAAGTTGTCATGCCCTTAGGAGAGATCTAAGGCTAGACCTTCTTGTCAGGAGGATAAGTAAAGAGAGTTAGTATTGGAGGTAGAGACCTCCATTATAAGTGGAGACATGGCATGTTCTCTAAGAATGATGTTAACCCTAACCCTAAGTAGAGGTTAGAGAGAGAGATGACACGAAGAGTTAGATGTCATGGTAGACCAGGTGTTTGGATGGACATGCCTTGGATGCCATATGAGCCACGAGAGGTTGGATGATTGAGTACCTTTGGCAAGCCAACCCTGGGAAGGGTCGTGCATGTTAGAGTGAAGGATAGCTCCTTCATTGAGGAGGTTAGAGAAGAACCTATGGAAACCCCATGAGCTTATATGAGCATGGCATAGTAGGCACCCAGAATGCGTCAGTAGTGCGAGCAGTGGGTCGAAACCCTGGCCAAAAAAGTATGATGGATATCTTATGAGATAAGTAAGAGGAGCTATGGATAACTTTGAGCAAACATAAGTTGGAAAATAGGCTTCACCATGTAAGGGTATGCTTGTAAGCTTGACCCACCTTCATGAAGAGAGGACCTCTAATAGTTAGGTTGTTTGTAGGGTTAGCTCTAGAGAGAGAGAGAGTAGGACCCCAAGCAAGAAGGTTGGAAGCCTAGACTCTGAGATATGAGGAAAACTGGGGAGTTGAGGATGATGCGACCTTAGTGGATGATAGTGGTTTCCTCATACTTAATCCCTAGAGGTTGATGATATCTTAGTTGCCTTTAGAGGAACCAAACCTTAGAGAGAGGATGAGGCTTCTGGTACCTATGTGCCCATGGTGTAGGTGTTTACCTTCTGAGATAGGAAGAAGAGTTCCTTAGACCTGGAGAGGTTTAGTAATAGGTTGTGAGGCCTTGTACCTTGTTGATTGTCCTTGAGGAGGACTCAACTCTGAAGTGTTGCTCGAGTAGAAGGATGATAGGAAGTACAGGTCATGCCTTATACATGCTTGATTTGTGGTTAAGAGGTTGAGCGTGCACTTTTACACCCAAAAGAGAACCTAGGGTTCCTAGGCCTAAGAGGGGAAGTGGTGTACCCAATGCTCACGATGATAATTGAGTTTCTATAGATTCGAGCATGGTACTTATCATGTTTAGAGGAAAATGGAAACCCCTAAGTTTAAGGTATGTTTGATGAACCCCTCACATCTAAGTTAGTGACATAGGCAGGTATGACCTTGACCCAATGTTGAGGATGAGAACAAGTGTGACCTAGCATGGTTTAGCAGGTGGTCTACTTGTGCCTTAGTGGCTTTCTAGGGTTAAGCATGCTCATGTGGATGTAAACCCTAGACATAAGGACGTTTGTACATTGGGGTCCTAAGTTAGATGTTTGTGATGGAGGGACATATGTGGCATGTTTCAACTTAGATTTAAAGGTGTACTGGAAAGGTGGGATGTACCATCTCTACTCTTGGAACATGAAGAACATTGTATTTGGACTGCAGCCAAATGCTTATTTCCTCTTGTTATGGGAGTGAGAGATAGGACAGTACGCATGCCATACACCAAGGATAAAAGATGAAGTGAGTTGGAACGTTCCCATGAGGTATGAGGATAGAGATGATAACATACACTGGCAGAGCGTATGATACATGGATGGAAACAAGGTAGTCATCATATGAGGATGTTTTTATCATGAGATATGAGTCATACAAGGTTAAGGTGGATAAACCAAGAGAATAAGCTCAGAGTTTTCTTGATGAAGATAGAGTTAGAGCTGAGATGAGTTAATAAGTGGAATACATGGAGGTGTATGTCTTCAGCTTTACGTAACACCTAAGGATGTGAAGTGGTATTGGATGCTCTGGATGAGATACAACTACCTAGTTTAGATGGAGGCTAGAAGAGGTTGTAAGGTTAACCCTCAGTTGGATAAGAGATAAGTTTGGCTAACACTCATATGTAACAATCTCAGTTGATCAAGTTAATGGTTGCTTGGTTAGCCAGCCTAGTTCTTGAAGAAATGAAAGGATGGTTGTAAAACCTCATATGCACTTTTTTGGCGAAAAAGGAGATGAAACCCTGACTAGAGTGATTTAGGGTTTCCGAGGAATCCATCTCAAGGAATCATGATAGTACGGGAGATCATGATTTAAGATCACCATATATCGCGGTACTATGAAGATAGTAAGTGACAGTGGTACTTTGGATGCTTAAGAGGAAGTTGCATGTGGTATCTTGCCATGCAAGCTAGGAGGTGAAGGACGAACACTAGTAACCCAATGTATCGATATAGAGGATAAAAGAGTCCCTCAGAGGGAATGGGAGTTCATCACTATGGATGGTGGCAAGTCTCCCCTAGACCAAGGAGGGTCAAGATGCAATATGGGTTATGGTAGATTGCCTTACCTAGATGACATGAGAGAGAAAGAGTACTGTCAAGGGACAGATCCGGTTGAACTACATATGAGAGAGATGGTTCAACTACACCATGTGAGTTCAAAAGTTCTTGAGTATAACCTAAAGATACACTCCCATAAGGTGGAAGTAGATACATGAAGAACTTGATGTTATTACAGATATCACCCCTAACTAATGGTTAGTATGATCCAGACTAGAGGATTTGATGAGAGCATGTGTGCTAGTTCAGGGTGATATCTAGAGACAGTTTTTGTCCTTTGTAAGATGTGATGATAACCACCATAGCCAGTATTAGGATGTAAAGAAGCTCTGCAAAGGAGGTTGTGTCGGTCACCACTTCATTAAGATTTATGTTGGTGAAGGGACCTCACGAGGGTCAAGAAAGGACCACAGTTTGTGTAGATGAAGTCACTTTGATCGTGCAATGGCTGAAAGGAGCCCAGGGACGACATGAGTCGTAAGCTGATGCAAAGTAGAATGACATGCAGTTCATTGTGGGGGAATATGTGACATGAAATCCGACCCCTCTAAGTTATAGCTAAGAGAGTCGAGTCCCCGATGCATGGGTTCTTTTGAAATGGTTTGGCGGAGAAGGTTAAGGTTCCCCTTACCCCTCAGGATAATGTGATGTGTGATGAGTTCCTTGTGTCCAATTTAGAGCACTATGTGAGGTACCCAAACCATGTTCGGAGCAATGAACCTAGTGAGCCCCAAGAGAGGTCGAATTGACTTGAGTCACCTGTGAGGTTTATAGATGCCTAGGTGAAGGAAACTCAGAGAAAAGAATACGTGATGATAAGGGTTCTTTGGAAGCACCATGGATAAGGTAAAGCCACATAGGGGCCAATGATGGACATGTAAAAGTCTTATCCTGAATTGTTTGCTTGCTTGGTGGAATTTTGAGGACAAAATTCTTATAAGAGGGAAAGGATGTTACAACCCCAAATTTTCATGTGTTTTCATAATTGAAATATGATGATTTTGTGAATATGGACTTAATTGAAAAGGTTGTATGCTTTTCTTCAAAGAAGGGATTTCTTTGCAAATAACCCTTACATTTGGAATTCCGTGGTTCCTATTATTATATTAATCCAATAATGGATATAAAAGAGAAGAAAATAAGAAAAATCCAAGTAATGGAAAAAGATACATGATAATGGATATTAAGCAAAAGTATTTATGAGAAATACTTGGAAATATCTAGAAAGTGACATTAATGGCCACAATTGAGTGAAATTTGTTTACATAGGATTTCTAATAAAAGAAATATGAAAAGAGGAAAAAGGAAATGAAAGATAATGAGAAATCCTTGCAAAAGAATATCTTAATAAAGAAATAAGAAATATAATCTGAAATAAAGGATGTAGATGCATCTAGAAGGGTAATAAGTATCCTTAAAAAGGAATTTCGAAAATACTAGAATTACTTGGGATCCAAGGAGTCCCAATGGAGAAAAAGAAAGAGAAAATGTAAAACAATACAAAATAAGAGGATAATGTGATACATAATGAATGACTTTTTGATATTATCAAAAAGAGGTATTGTTTGCTTTAAGAAAGAAGAATTCCATGGCCAATGGATTAAAAGCCAGGCATAAGGAACTTAAGAGAGGAAAATTTTGGATTCCTTAATAACCAAGGATCATGAATTAAAAAAGGGCATCTTTAAATAATTAATTAAAAGAAAAATAAAGGGAAGAGGGGTTGTGCTAAGGTGTATGCTTAATATCTTTCCTTTAGTAAGTCATGACTCATGTGGACACTCCATCATAGATATGAGGGAAGGGAAACAAAGAGTTCGACCCCTTCCTTGATGACTTCCTGACAGACATTGGGGTCCTTCCAAGGTACGTATGTATATATATATATATATATATATATATATATATATATATATATATAGATCGATGGAGACTCAACCCCATCCCATAGGTGGCACATAGCCCTCCTTCCCAACCTCTCCCTTCCTTCTTTAACGGAAACCTTAGGGTTTCACCTTGGGAGATCTTGTCTCCATGGAAAGGCCATGGCTGGATCAGGAGGAGGCGCACATCCCAGGCGATGGTCATCTAAAGTGTTGCTAACGCCTGCCTAGTTCTTGACAAAGACAGAGTTGCAGAACAAAGAGATACGACCTGGTGTATAGTGAGGAGATCTGTCGAGGTCTCCTGGATACTTCGCCATCCTTGGTACAACATCCAGGTTTGCCTTCTCGCTTCTCCTTCCAGTTCTATTAATCCTTACACCTGAAACCATAGTGCGACTCTTATTCTCTCACTCTTCGCTGGAGGTACTCTCGTGTGCGTGGTGGACGGTTAGAGGTACTGGGATCTAGTCTTAGTCCCTCAGCGGCCAGGAGAAGGGACCTGAGCCCTGTCGGCCCGTCCAGGATCGCGGACAGCGCCCTTCCGCGAGGAAGAATATGGTCGTCACACTATTGGACGGTTTTTCCCCCAAGCACTCTGTATCCCAAATATCTGTGGGAGGGGCAATGGAGTAATTTTTTTATAAACTTAAACAGTTCGTGATTTAAGTGGAAGGGGCATTAGATGCTGATGTGGCGACTAACGTTTAGTCAGAATCAAATAACCTTGAAATAATTATAGAAAATTAACGGTAACTCTGATGGCGACGTATAATGTATGAAAGTTTCTCAAGAGAACAAGAGGAATCCAAATAAAATAGCTTTATATTCTGATTCCTCTTGCAATTCGAAAAGTAGTGTAGGTTATCAATTTTAATGAATTAAAGATTAAGAAACCCTATTCTGAGATGATTAATGTAATTAGTGAGGTTTAATGGATGATTAAAGTTGATATTAACCTGTTAATTGTAAAAAAAATATTGAGAACAAAAAGGATGAACTTTGCACGTTATTGGTTTAATTTAGAAATTCATGTACATAAATATGCTTTAATGGGCCTTGAAACCCTATTATTAGTAAATGTGACTCATATTGGTTTTAATTATTCAAAATTGTTAATAAAGTTGAGATATGATAATTCCAAGCTATTTCAAGTATACAAGCTCCTAATTTTGGATAAATACCCTTAATGTAGTAATTAGGGTTTTCTAATGGATAAAGGTATTAATTATTGACAAATAGAGTTCATATGTGAATTAGACCATAATGAACTATAAATTGATGATAAATGAGCATAATGATCTTGTTATGGATTAAAAGGATAAAAATGGTAGCTTTAATGTAAAAGAGGCTTAATGGACTTAATTGATGGTTAATTATGCTTTATCTGAAATTAGGGTTATATGTTGTTAAAAGATAACCTTAGTATCTTTCATGATGAATAAATGAGATAATTAGGGTTTGCGAGTAATTGTATAAAATTAGGGTTTAAAATAGTAAAAGATGAATGGAAACCCTAATTGCAATGGAAACCCTAAAAGTGGACTAGAAACCCTAGGAAGCAAGCTTGGTTTAATAGATCTTGATGACATGAGTAATAAAAGGACAATTATATGATTGTTTCAGGATCTTGTTGGGTGTGCTTGCTTGCTTGGATTTCTTAGTTGCATGGAATATTTCTATCTAAAATCATCAGATCAGGTATGTGGTTACGCTTATGAATAATCGCTTTAGTTTCACAGTGATTCCCGGTTGTTTTATCAGTTGCCTGAAAATAACTGCTTGGATGACTTTTATTTCATGCAACTATCAGGTGACTATGAATAACACCATAAGTATATGTATATAACTGGCTTAGATCTGGTTCCTCGGTTGCTTCACAAATGCTAAAAAGGGTAACCTAGAGTAAGGTCTAGGCTATCATGAGTTAGAAATTGGGCTACCCATGTGTAGTGCCATGAGACTCTATAGCACGCCATGAGTTAAGGAGTGGGCTACCTACAGGCAGTGCCATGTGACTCAACCCTAGAAATTGATTCACCTATTAGGTAGGATCATGAGGGGTTTAATGGGGATCTACCAAAAGGAAGGTAGCATCCAGGTCCACTGTAGGGACAGCGCAGAGGATAGGATATGTGTGGATCGCACAGTTATATTTAAAACGTAAAGTTGGTTGTTAAACTATAATTCACTGCAATATGTTGTTATTAATTGCACGATTATTGTTTCCCCCACATACTAGCTTTATGTTAACCGACGTTTTGTTTGTCGGTGTTTTAGGTACAAGTGAAAAGAACAAATAGTAAAATGGAAGTTGTGGAAATAAATATGAATTAATGTTCAAAGGAGGATTAGTTAGAATAGTCTTCATGTGGATAGAAGTAGATATCCAAGCTTTTGAAAAAGGTATGAAAAAGTTTAATTTTATTACAGCCTTTCAGTTTAGTTTAGTAGAATTTGATCATTATTATGGATTATGTGTTGAACCTTTGATCTAAAAATTGGGATAACAACTCTGACCTCTTAGTCTCCCTTAATTGGGGGTTACTGGGAGGTGGGGTCATTACATATGCCCTACTTCCCTCCTCCTTTGGGTATATAACCCCTTGCCTTCATTTGTTAGCAACTTTTTGGCCCTACTCTCTTCCTTATCTCTTGTGGCCAACCTTGGAGCTTGGGGTGAAGGAGGTCTGATCTTGAAGCCATTGTGGTCGATCAATCTTCCTTGAGGAAGGATTTGTGGTAGATCAACTCTTGTAGTGGTGATTCTTGGTGATTCTTCTCTTGGTAAAAGGTTCTAACCTTTTGGTCACATTTCCTCCATGAAACCCCATCTTCTTCTTCCTCTTCTTTGTGTCATAGACTAGGGTTCTACACTTGTAGTCATTTTTTAGAAGAACTTCTCTTGACAAAGGCCCATAGACTGTGGTTCCACCATGGTGGTAACTAGTGAGAGTATGTTTTTCTTCTTTTTCCTATCTTCTTCCTTTGGTTCGGCCTAGTGTTTCTTGGCCACATTCTTAAGAAATTTCTTAATCATGGTTTTCCACTTTTATAAAATGATTTTGTGGCCAAAGTGCTTATCAAGTTGGGGCTTCCTTTCTTCTCTCTTGGTGCTTAGATCATCACAAAATGCGGGTTATATAACTCCCCCCTCTTCTATTTTAGCACCATAATCATGTTTGTTGTTGTTGTTTCTCTGTCTAGAATATGATCTTAACATGACTGGAAGATATTCTTATGCATTAGGGATTGAGATGTGATGAAAGATCAATGAGATTTGCTTCTAATTCCCTAAACCCTAATTTTCTTATACCCGGTTTTGAGATAAATAATAGATGGATGGTTTCTTTTGTTCCTTTTCTATCCACATGTATGGGTTTGGGTATCTTAGTGCAATATGGATTTTAGTGTTGATTTGCACATGTTGAACATGAGAATTTATCTCCCTTGATAAAATTCTCTTAAAGATTTTATCATATATGTTAAAGGGGTTTTGGTGTCCATCTTTGTATAGAGTCATCCTCCTTGATCTTGATGAGATTCCTTGGGTGATAACCTACTATATTGGTTATGGTTCATCCCTGATTTGAGGATGCTAATATGTCATTGTGCTTGTTTGACCTTGGTGATCATTACACCTATTATTTAGTCTTAAATTTTTGGTTAATGGTCGACAAACATGTTTTATTTAGAGAAAGTGGAGGTGATGACCCTACAAGTATTACAATACCTAGTTTTATTAAAATGATGATTAATATGGTAAATCTTATGATTTTAGGTTTATGACTTTGTAGCATTCTCATGTAGGTTTCTCTCTTTCTAAACCCTTAACCCGTGTGCTTGATTCCAAAAGTCATCTTGAGAGGATGATCTTATATGCATCATAAGCTTTGGTTTAATTACCATGTGCTAAGTTTCGGTCAACATGTTGTCCATAGAGTTATGGATGATTTCTTATATGTGTTAAAGTTCGACATTCTCTCTCCTAAGTGGTTGGCTTAATGACCTTCATGGCGACTTGTTCTAGGGTCAAATAATCATGATTTCTAAGTTTTGAATACAGTGACTATCGGTATTCTTGCTTGTCAGCCTTGAGTTTCAGCCAAGACATATGTGCCTCTCGATGAGTTGAGGTCGAGACACCCATGTATGGGTTTGGGTTGAGACATCATGTTTTGCTTTGGGTCGAGACATGCTTGTTATTATGTGGACGAGATATATGAACCCTTGGTGATTGAGTTGTGACTATGAGTTGTACGTTGTCGAGACTCCCTTGAGTTAGCTTGGACATGGTCGTGATATGAGATTTTATTGATGGTATAAACCCTAACTATAGATTGGTTGTGATTGATGATGATTAGTGGTCATAAAATCTTGTTTTGTAGGAAGTCGATACACTATATCTTGTATAAGTTGGGACACCTACTTCTATTTTGATCGAGATGTTATCTTTTGGAGATAGTCAAGACATGGTGTGATGATGAATGTAATGCCCTATTGTGATGGCAAAATCTGATGCCTTTTTAAGATGGTTGGCGCAACACCATGTTCTCGGCCGCAACATTGTTATGTGTTTGGTCACAACATTGCATTGCCATGGGTTGTGATGATGTGTTCCTTTAGGTCGAGAGAACTTTTTCTGTTGTAGCTTGCGATGCCATGTAGGGGTCGTGTCATGGTAGTAACCCAGTTTAGATGGAGGTCAAGACATATGGTTGGTCATAATTGAGTCGTTTAGCCATGTTGCGGTCGCGACACCATGTGGGATGGAGGTCAAGACACTTAGTTGTTACAGTCGTAACACCCACATTAAAGGTGGCCGAGACATCAACTATGTTGCTAGGTTGTAACACATGGATAACATAATGAGGTGTTACATATACACATGTATATGAAGGTGACACCTAGTGTTGATGACATAATGATCTAAACATGTTCAATTAATGATTTTTAAACCTAAATCATTTCCAAGAAAGTGGGAGATAGTGTAATTAGGGTTTGGAGCTATACACATGATCTAAATGGATATGTGAGTGAACCCTAACCCTAATCCTAGGGTATGTTATACTTGTCAAACATGCGAGGATGAACAACATGTGAGTATACTTCTTTGTCTCCTTCTTGTATGGTTCTAACTTGTAGGATTAATTGAGTGTCATAGATTGTGTATGCTATGAAGATGATTAAATGATACCAGATGATGGCCATGGGCCTTGATGAGGTGCACTAGAATTGTAAATATGTGAATGTGCACACTTGGCTAAAATTTAAAGTGCTTAACCTTAATACACTCTAAATGTGTGGGAGGTAATGAAACTAGAGATTGGTGAATAAATAATGCCATGAAACCCTATGTGGTAAAGCATGAAACCCTAACCCTAAATTGAGGGGATATAGGATGCATTATTTACATCGTTTAAAGTGTTTAACATGAAGAGATAACAATGAGTACTCTCTTTTTATTTCTATAATGTTGATTTTGTAGGTGAGATGATTATCATAGATAATGAATGCTATGGTGTGTATGTGATTTGATACATATGATGCTTATATGCATGATGAGGCATGATTTGTTTGTTATCATAGCTAATGATTGCTATAATATAGGTGATTCTTATATGCCTGGTAAGGCAAGATGAGAGAATGGTGAGTTACATGATCAATGTGATTGGTCTTATGACCTGGTGAATCTTAATGCCAAGTGTGAGGTTATATCCTCCAATGATGTGAGGTTATATCTCCATGTGAGGTTATATCTCCAGTGAGATAATAATAGTGATCAGCCTGATATTGCAGTATTAACAAGTAGTGAAGTTGATGGCCTTGTTCAAGGCAGTGAGATAGGGTTGTTATGAGATTATGTGACAAGTTCACACTTTATACATTTTATATCTTCTAAAGTTCGTTCATAGTAATGATTTCCAAATTGAATTTGGGTTTTGTATGTCAACTTGTATTATGGAGCCTTAATTCACCCAATTGGCATAACTAATAAAGTGAAACCCTAATCATGTAGTGTTCCTTGTACCATAGATCCATATTCAACATTTCTAACTGGATAGTGAAACGAGTAACTCCTACATGATACTTAGAGCGCATATCGTTGAATATGTGTGGTACCAGTAGAGGTCACTCCATGTATCCTTAAATTTTTGAAATAGTGATGTAATGTTTTATTATAGAACGACAATATGTGAGCATGTTCTCTAGCGTTGTGCCATGTACCAATGCAGGAACGTTGTTTTATAGGACCATAGCTTTGACTATGGGTTTTTGTCTTTATAGGAATATAGCTTAGTCGATAAGTTTTTGTCTTTGTAGTTTGACTATATGTCACTATGTTGTAGACTCGTGCTGACCGAGTAGTGTTGGTGATGATCAAGGAGTCTGGATCTTCGATTGATTTTGTTTGGAACTAATTTTGACTTAGCAGTGGTCAGTTGGATTTGAGGGGTACGTCTCAAATCCTCTGGGCATAATAATTAAAGATGTAACACAATTGTGTAGTATTATTGCTTGGGGTCATATCCGAACAACATTGGATGACCCCTTGTTGTGTTCCTTGTACTGTTTAGTTTATAATAATTACACATTTTCTTCATATTCCTTCTTAAAGCATTAGATGATATATTGTTCATTGTAGATGTCCTAATTACTTAAATTGTGATAATTGCCCTACTTATATCATGGAGCTGAATCTGCTTATCTATTAATAGCATAAATTTCTATTTTAGTTATATGTTCTTATAATAGGAGGTGGCGGAGAGTTATATCACTTGCTAGGACATTTTATCTCACCCTGTGGGTTCCACATCTTTTTAGGTGGACGTGCATGATGATATAGAGTTTGTGTGGATGAGACTGATAACAAATGGAGTTGTAGTTGTTGAATCATGGATATGCAGCTAGTGTCTAGTAATAGAGTCCTATGTTTTACTCCTGTACACTCTAGTCCTTGGGGGTGTTTTATGAATATTGTACATCATTTTTGAGATTTTGGCTTTATGTCATAGAGGTACATATATGGGTTGTATGTGTGAACAATTGATCATATGTAACGAGTTGTGGCTAATTAGCCAGTGAACAATGATGTATAATACTTTTGATATGAATGAAATACAAGTAGCAATAGTTTATGGCTTCATTTGATATTTGTTCAACATGAGATTTTGTTACAAGATTGGTTTAAATTTACCCTATTTTGTGGTAATATTGTTATTAGCAATAATTATGCATTTTGCTTTAAGTAATCTCTCTTTGTATGGAAAAGGGTGTCACACTTTCATCACCCAAGAGGTTATTTGTAGTTGTTACTTGCCTATTAGTCGTAGATCTGATAGTCTTCTTCTAGAAACCCCTCTTGTTGATTCCGCCAAGTTGCGGGATGTATGTCCATCATGTGTTCTTTCTTTCTCATGATGTAGGATTCAAGTGGAACTTATACTACTTCAAAAGCACGGATTTGATGTGATCCTTGGGATGGATACCTTAGAGAAGTATCAGGTGGTATAGGACTGTAGTTCAAAGGTAGTAGTGTTCTTTGACAGTGATGTTTCATGCGTCTTACAAGGAGATAGGAAGATTCTCCTAACGTGTTTGGTGTCAGCGATGAGAGACGAGAGGCTGATGAGGTAGAAGTGTGAGTCTTTCTTAGCACATGTAGTGGATACAAAGGTGAGAAGTCCTAGTATCCAGGAGGTTCCAGTGGTCCAAGAGTTTGAAGATGTGTTTACTTATGAGTTTCTCAGTGTTCCCCCTTCCTAGAGAGATTGACTTTGAGATCAATCTGGTTCCTAGTACACAACTGATAGTGTAGTCTCCGTTGAGGATGGCATTAGCTAAGATGCAGGAGTTGAAGAATCAGTTGCATGAGATTCTACATAAGGGCTTTATTAGACCAAGCACTTCCCCTTGGGGTTCTCCCATGTTGTACATGAAGAAGAAGGATGGTTCTATGAGATTCTACATAGATTACTAACATTTGAACAAAGTGACAATCAATAACAAGTACCTATTACCGAGGGTATATGATTTGTTTGATTAGTTGTGAAGTGTTGTAGTGTTTTAAAAGATAGATCTAAGGTCAGATTACCATCAATTGTGGATAAAGGCGTATGACATACCAAAGTCAATTTTTATGACTCGGGTATGGTCACTATGAGTTTGTGGTTATGTCATTTGGGCTATAACCAATGCACCAACACCGTTCATGAATCTGATGAATAGAGTGTTTTGGCCTTATCTTGATCATTTTGTAGTGGTGTTCATCGACGACATCCTGTTATACTCCAGAGATAGACAACAACATGAACATCATCTATGAGAGGCATTGACTTTGCTGAGAAAACATAAGTTGTATGCTAAGTTCAGCAAGTGCAAGTTTTGGTTGAAGGAGGTGTCTTTTCCTGTATACGTAATATTTGATGAAGGTAACATGAACCCTAAAAAAGTTTAGTTTATGCTAGAATGGGATCATCCAAAGATGCCAATCAAGTTTTGTAGTTTCCTAGGCTTGGCAGGCTACTACAGGAGGTTCATTAAGAACTTCAGTGTTGTGGTGTTACCCCAAATGAAGCTAACAAGGGAAGATGTACACTTCACTTGGGATGACAAGTGTTAGTATTATTTCCATATTTTGAAGGATAAATTGACTAGTACACCCATGTTAGTGTTTCTTGAGTAAGGGAAAGGTTATATCATCTTATGTGATGCATGGAAGAATGGCTTGGGATGTGTGATGATGCAAGACAATAATGTGTTCATGATAGCTTAAGAAAAATGAGGAGAACCACCCTATGCATGATCTGGTACTGCGATCTAGTACTTGTAGTTGTTTTACATGCTTTGAAGATTCAGAGGCACTACCTTTATGGAGAGAAGTGTCAGATCTTCACCTACCACAAGAACCTTCAATACATCTTGTTGAGGTAGGAGTTCAACATGGGCCAAAGATGTTGGATAGAGTTGATCAAAGTCTATAATTTCACTTTAGACTATCATCTAGGGAAGGCAAATGTGGTGGCATATTCTTTAAGTAGGATGTCTTCTTTTACATAATATGATGATAAGGCACAATTATGTTCCTAGATGTGCCATAAGAGGGATATGTTGGTGATGTTGCGTCAGATGAACATAAAGTTAGAAGTTTCCTTGTTGGTAGGCTTCTTGGCATAGTTATAGGTGAAGCCCACATTAAGACAATAATTTAGAGATACACAATGCCATGATAGCATGATATAGCATATCTGATTAGAGTTTGGCACCGAGAAGCCTGAGGGATTCCATGAGACTGAGGATAAAAAGTGTGTTTCCATTGCAGGACAATTGTTCCTAATGTGATGATTTAAGGAAGTTGGTTCTTGAGGAGGCTCACTCTTCGATGTATGTGAGGCATCCAGGCAGTACCAAGATGTACCATTACTTGAAAGATTTGTATTGGTGGCTTGTCTTGACACGTGATGTATTTGAATTTGTGGCAAAGTGTCTTTTGTGTCAGCAGGTCAAGGTTGAGCATCAGAAACTTATAGGAATGTTGCAACCATTGCCTATACCACAGTAGAAATGGGATCATATAATGATGGACTTTGTGGTTGGTCTTCCTAGGACAGTCAAAGGTCATGATTCCATTTGGGTGATTGTTGATAGGTTGACCAAGTTAGTGCACTTCCTTCCTATGAAGACAACATATACAACTAAGAAGTTGGTACATATCTATGTGGATGAGATAGTCTGTTTGCATGAAATCCCAGTTATCATAATATCTGACAGAGGTCCTCATTTTACTAGTCATTTTTAGGAACATTTGTACACAACCATGGGTACAAGTTGGGGTTCAGTACAACATTTCACCCACAAACATATGGCCAGTCTGAGAGGATTGTTCATATTTTGAAAGATTTTTTGAGAGCATGTGTTTTGCATTTTTTGGGCAGTTGGGATGTGCACCTCAATTTGATAGAGTTTGCTTACAAAAAAAGCTAATAGATGAGTATATAAATGACACCGTACAAGGCTTTGCACAGGAGACGTTGTCGATTTCCTCTTTGTTTGTATGAGATAGGAGAGTATCAGCTTTTGAGTCTTGAGCTTGTGCTATAGAAAATAGAGAAAATCAAGGTGATACAACGGTAGCTAAAGGAAGCCCAGGACAGACAAAAGTCTTATGTAGAAAATCATCATTGTCTATTGGAGTTCCATGTGGGAGATAAGGTGTATCTCAACATCTCTCATTGGAAAGGTGTGTTGAGATTTGGGAACATGGGTAAGTAGGATCCCCAGTATATGGGACCTTACCCTATGGTGACACGTGTTGGGAAGGTGGCTTACAAGTTGGTGCTACCACCTGAGTTGCACATGTTTCATCCTTTCTTTAATTTATCAATGTTGAGGAAGTGTCATCTAGACACCGAGTTGGTGCTACAATTAGTGGAGGTTGAGTTGGAAGAGGATATGTCGTATGTCGAGGGTCATGTATTGATCCTTGATAGGAGGGTGAAGAAGTTTAAGAAGAAGGATATGGTGTTGGTTAAGCTATTGTGGCATCATCTTGGCATGGAAGAAGTCATGTGGGAGTTGGAGGATGAGATGTGTAGCAAGTGCCCATCTCTTTTCGTGTAGAATTTCAGGGGCTAAATCCTTGTTAGGGGTTTATGGTTGTAAGACCCCTGACCTAGCTTTATGCTTTATCTTGCTTGCTTAGCATAACTAGATGCTTGAAATATTAATATAATAATGTGATATGGTTTAATAACATGTGACATGCTTATGTTTTATGTTTGGTCCATTTTTCCTGATGTTTGAGCTAGTTATGCTATATGTGTGCTTGTTTTGGACCAAGTTGCAATTCACCCATGTTGAGGGTTTATTTTGGAATTTGTCACATGTTGGATGTACCCTATGTTTTAGCATAATGAGAGAGAGAATGATGCTTAGTGGCACCTTGTTGGACCTTGATTGATGAGGTGTCATCATGAGTGTTGAAGTTAGGGTTTACATGGGTTGCATGGATGTTTGAGTTGATGTTGATGCTAATACTTTGTGTTGTTGCAACCAATGTTCTTTCCCTTGCTTTTTTGTTGAGGATGAAATGTTTATGTGTGATCACCTTGTTCACTATGTTATCATAGTGATCGCTACGTTCTAGTCACCATGTTTGTAGTGATCACAACCCTTTATAGGTCACCATAATTTCTGGTTCGACTGAAGCATCTTTGGGCCAAGTCGTTGCTACCTTTACCTAGGTTTTTATGATCTTGATTGCATGTTGGAGTTGAGTTCTTGCATGGATTTTATATGGAGTACAAGTGGCACTTATGTGTGTGACACCTAGATCTCTTACCTCTCTCTTACCCTTGGGTATTTATACCCCTCTCCTTGCATGAAAGTGATCCTTTTAGCTCCATCTTCTCTCTCTTCTTTCTTGAAGTTTGGCCCTTATTCTTGGTGAAACAAGTTGAGGTTCTTGAGCTTGAAGAAGTTTGTTTTTCCCCCTTGCATGTGGTGATGTAGCGCTCGATCATCTCCCTTTTTTTATTCTTTGGTGATCCTCGATCTTGGTAAGTGGTTTATAGTTCTTGATTTTGTTTTCTTGCAATCCTACCCCTCTCTTTCTTCTCTTGGCTGATCCATGGTTCTCCATGGTGGTTCTCTTCTGATGAGGAACTTCTATAGATAAGAGATCGAATCCATGGTTCTCTTATGGTAGTACCTAAGTGAGATGAAGATCTCCTATTTTTCCCATCTTTTCGGCCATGGTTTGTACCCTCTCTTCTTTGTGCACATTTGGACCTAGGTTTGTCCTTCTTCTCTTGAGGTGATATTTCTTGGACGTGGATTTGATCCAAGCTTTGTCTTTGTTCTATCTCTTGGAGATTCTTGGCTTTGGTGTTGTTTTTCACTATCCAAGGTGGGTTATATAACTCTCTCCTCAAGTAATGTTGCACTTAATCTTACATGCAGGTTTATCTATCCGTAAATGTGATTTGAAGTTGCTTTATGATGATACCTTGAACTAGGGTTCATGATTATGTGGTTATCTTATATAGATTAGTTCCTTTTCATGAACCCTAATTCTTGTACCTAAAGTCTAATGGATTGTGTACTGGTTGGCTCTTCTATGCACATCTTGGACATTTTGTTTTATCACCATGATCACGATTTTGTTTCTCTCTTGATGATGGAGGTTATGATTCTCACATTCATGTGAACAATGTTTAGTTTTCTCTCTCTTATCATTGTGTTTATGTTGACCTTGTGATTATCATGTTTTAGGATTTCAGTTTTTACCATCTTCATGGAGTTTTCATCTTGGTGGCGCTTTGGATTCTTGATGTTACACATCTGATTGGTTTCTGTGATCTTCTATTTTCAAGTGGTTCCTAGGTCCATGATGGATGTTTAGGCTTGGGTTTGGGTTTGTTCCATGTAACCTTAACCCTAACTCTTTGGGGTTCCATGTTTTCTTTCAGTTGTTATGGCTGCTTACCTAGCATGGTCGATATGTTTCTCTGGTTGTCTTGGTCATTATGTGTTGGCTAAAGTCAGATGGTTCCTTGTAGTTGCTACACATGGAGTACTCTCTTGTGGTTTCTATGCTTTGAAGCTCTTGTTGTGGTCGTAATGGTTGATGCATTGTATAGATCGCTATACATGGTTGTGATGGTCATTGTGTTTGAGATGTGTTGAGTTCGCTATGTTTGATGGTTCAGGTTGGTCCCTATGGTGTTGTAGTCTCCATGACCTTACTGGTCAAAATGGCTAACCCTGACTCTAGCATTCTCTAAGGCAATCAATACTAGTTGTCACTATAGGTGGTTACATCTTGTTGGTCACTATACTTTGTTGATATCATGCTAGGTTGAAAATGATGGTGATGCTTGATCTTATGACTTCCAAGAATGTGGGAAGCAGTGTACTTTAGGGTTGGTAGTTTTGTGTTGTTATGAAAACCCAAATGTGTTAGTTAATAGTATCCCTAACCTTAATTTTGATTACATGACACCCTAGTAATGACTATAACACCAAATCAAGTGCAATCGTATAGTATTCCTAATAATGAAAACATTTACATTGAACCCCTACCCAAAATCTTAATGACCCTAGAGCTATTCACTTAAAGAAAAGACATGAGGCCTGATAAAACCTTTATTTTATAGGAGAGAGTTAAATTCAAGACTTGAAGATGTAGTTCCATATAGGATGTGGATAACTACAAGTAAGTGGGTCGTTCCCTATAAATTATGTACCTTTCATCATGATAGATATAAATTATCAAGTCTATAATGCCCCTTATAATGTAATATTAAATACAACTAGATTTGTAGGAACACATAATGTCATATATTCAACTTGAGCATTGTCGCGTTTTCATAATCTTCGATTGCATGTCATGAACATTCATAATTCATATTCAATTAATTATTATTTTTTATGATGTGGAATCATCTCTAGGACCAATCACATTGGCCATCCCACCCGGACAGTGTAAACCCTCCCAACTACTTGCACATAAAGGGTTATAGGTTAAACTCATCCATAGCTCAACATGTGTTATGGGATAATGGATTGATATGGATTGTTTGTAGGGGTACAAACCAGAGTCCCTACTCTGGGGGTGCTCAGTCCTCCATTGTTCCACCACCATGTTGACAATTAATTAGATTTAGTAGAAAAAAATTCTCATTATAAAGTAATGGTCAATACTCTTTATATCATCAGTTTACAAGATAGCTAATAGAATTTAGAATTTCACTACAAATTTTACTTGATCATGGTTATGGAGATTATTTAAGATATATAGAATAGGATATAGAATGTCAAAATTGGTCTCAGTTACTCAGTATTTGATATGCATAATCAAAAATTTGGAATACAAGTAGAACAGTGTCGATATGCATGCCTAAAGATCCAATCATATAATGATTGTAATGGCATATCTTGTAAATGATTTTCTTAATAATAATAAAAATCATAAGATTTATTTTTTTATTTAGTTATGAGATAATTATTTAACATAATAAATGTCTAAAGAATGATATTACTCAGTGACGTGTGTCTTCAAGTTGAGGACTTGAACAATGAGATCATACAAATGATAAGAGTATATGCATTCTTGTTATGTCCCTAGTCGGATGTTGTTGTGGAAGGTTGATAGACATTAATAACACTTAAGACTAGAGTATGTATTGATTGATGATAGAATCTCATTAGTCATGATATGTGATATCAAACCAAACACATAGATACTTGTTAGAGAATAGTGTATCGAACAGACCCACCTTGAGAGTGACACATGGAAGCCTTGAATGGTAGTTAGAATCATCTCTCATAGTGATGGTGGTGATTGTGTTTCTTAGACATGAAGTCACTACACTCATCACATGTCGTTCAGTGTACTTTGACATCATCCATGGTGACCTTGAATAAGGGTTTCCATAAAGGTGATGCTTGGGGGCATTGTGACACATGGGGATGGCTATGAGGGATGTACATGGTATTTATCCTTCCTATAGGAGTATGATATCCTGGTCACTTCATAAGCGAGACTGATAAATGCATGTCCATGTGCATGTGAGTAAATATGTGATATTGAGCTTACATATATCTCAGATAATTTTCTCTAGTTCAAGTAACATGGATTGAATGTTGAAGAGGATGATGAATCCATGTCCCGAGTTCAATCTCGATATTAGAGATAAAGGGACTATACAATAACTATAACACCAATAACAGATTGTAGGTTGAAGTTGTTCTCCAAAATTCTAATTACCTGGGTAGAAATGAAGCCTTTCTATATACCAATCATTTCTTGTGATGTATAAAATCGGTTACGGAAACTTGTTGTCAACATAACTTGGAACCTATAGGGTCACACACATAGGATACAACTAGAACAGAAGATTACTCATTAATGATGTTTAATTTGATTACTAAATTGTTTAGGTATTCAATTAAAACAATAATGGTTGACAAGTTGACTGATTGGACTGTGAACAAACCACTTCAAGTGTTGAACTGATTAATTTAAGTGTCAGGTCAATTGGAACAAAATTGGTAATCAGAACCATGAGACGACCATTTCAGTAAGTAAACTGATCAACTCATGTCCATGACCAACCATTTCATGTTGTGAACCGACCATTTGGTTGATTAATTTGATTGGAACAAGGATTGATGTCGACATCATGATGTGCATTATTTAATGAATGAATCGTTTTGTCATCCATTGGTTCCAGAAAATTCATGAAATGTTGTCCCTTCAACTCTCGCTCTGACTGGAAGCCCTGACCCTAATGCTCCTATAAATAGAGGGGTAATGGGGGCCTTCTAGAGAGACAACAATCTCTCTAACAATTGTTGTCTTCTCTGGTTGTGGTAACTAAGAGAACTTGAACAATTCCTACCCATTAAAGGGAGGGCTAGCAAAGGAGAGACAATTGGGAGAGCAAGTTGGCATTAGCATACTGACTAGGAGACACAAATCCTTCCCGTTTGTTCATCTAGAATGATAGGAGTTCTCAGTGGTCTATGTGGACTACTACAGAGGCGAGGAGGACGTCGCCTATCTCTAGAAGGAAAAAATCAACTACCATCCATGGTGACCGACCACGAGGTCGATACTAACGTTGTCTAGGTGCAACTTGAAGAAAGACACACGTTACTGTAAGAGATAGTCATTGGACTTGCTCCAGGATGATGTATAATCCTTGCAAACACTCTTTCCCATATCATCATTATTGACGTGATCTACTATTCCATGAGGAATATGGAAAGTAAATTTTTCTTTCTACTATCATATCTGATGCTATATTTCCCTATCAATGGTATTAGAGCCATGTCAATTTACAATGCATTATGATTTAGTCAAAATGATCGGATTTCTATTTTATTATTTATTTATTGCATAATGATGCAAATACTTAAAATGATTAACATGCATATCCGACTAAATCCAACATATGATCCCTATATATATATATATATATATATATGTAAAATGTGTCACCTTAAAATCATTTTAATGGTGCTTGGAAGCATGGTTATTTCCTTTACCCCCAGATCTTTTGTTCTTGGTTGGATGGTTGTTGTTATTGTTTATATCTCGGTTTGCATATCGAGCCTCTCTCTTGTTTTTCATATGTAAAAGTATTAATTCTTTCCATCCTATACTCCCCTCAAATGTAACTCAAGGTTTCCCTATTATAATGTAATATGTTAAATATGATTAGGATAGATTTTATTTGTTGTTATGGAAAAGTGGGCATTTTGCACCACGCAAACTGGCCGGTTCAGGAGATGAACCGATCGGATGGAGGACTACGAAGTCTGATGATAGGAGGAGCCAACAGATTGGTTGGTGGTCCAATCGACCGGCTGGAGAAGCCTAGCATCACAAGGACTGGAGGCTAGATGATCAATCTGCAAGACCAACTGACTGACCAAGAGGCTAGATGATTGATTCAAGGATTGAACTGATTCTGGCCTGGATTGGATCCAATAGAGATTTCCATCAACAACAAGTTGCTACATAATATGTGGACCTTAAGTGGTAATAATTCATTGTGGCTCCAATCAGTATAATAGGATGGCCATAATCATTTATTATGTTTTCATTTTGCAGGATATAGCATGTATATGATTCATACTATAAGCATATGGTGATTGGATATGTATATGTATTTAGAAATACAAATCCCTCAATAAATTTAAGCCTAAGATGCTTTCCATAAGAAACACACATGAAAATCTTGATTGACCAAGCATGGGAATGCCCTAGTGTGGTGCGTCGTCTATCTCATTAAAGTGTGATGGTAGATATGTGGGTCTGCCCTTGCAGGGTGCATATTATATCGAGTGGCTTATGGGTCAGGTTTAACTACATGACTTTAATAGGATTAAGTGTCTGGAAGCATAGATATCGATTGTGGCATGGAGTTGTGTATACCATCTATCCAAGAATTGCATGAGATGCAATTGGAAAATGTTACCTACTTTAATAATTGGTCATGAGGACCAACATTGATTGGGTATTGAGTTAATTATTTTGGATCTTGGCTCACTTGAAGATTATACACTGCAATCTTCCAAATTGGTAGTGAGGGCTATGAATTTGAATAAAATAGTGGGAGCAATAATTAATTAAAAGGCTAATCAATATCATCAATATTATCAAATCAAATAAAAAAGATGTTTTTACAAAGTGCAAATTTTACTCTTGTAGATAAATAGAAAACACACAATCATGGTGACCGGTCCTTAAAAAGGACAATCTAAATGGGATAAACTTCCATAAAGGGTTCAGAACTTAGAGAAGTGTTCTCTATGTTCCTGAAAACATGTGCTTGTGAAACCCACTCCATATATGCCTAAGGCTAAAATGGATACTTGATTGAAGCATGCTAATGATGTCATAGAATCCAAAACCTTATGCAAGGTTGTATAAACTATGAGTTACATAAACAACATTATTAGAAAGAAAGGTATAATGACTATAAGGTGTTATTTTAATGAAAACTAACATAGGGAGATCCAGTAGATCCCCATGTGCTCAATATGATTGGGCATAAGGAACGGTTGAAAGATTGGGATTTCCTTTAGGCCTAGAGCTAGCCACGAATATGATTTTGCAATCATTTCCTAAATCATATAGCCAGTTTATTGAGTGGTACAACTTGAGTAACATGGCTAAATTTTTCTTTGAGTTCCTTGACATCTTTTTATATGTCAAAGCACAGATGAAGATGGACAAAACTATGATGGTGATCAATAAGAAAGAGTCCAAGGACAAAGGCAAGGCCAAGAAGTGTTCTGAGGCTAAGCTGAACTCCAAGTCTTCTACACTCAAAAGAAGGAGAAGTGTAAGGAAACCTAGGAAGATGAAGTAAGGGATAGAGATCTCTAATTCTGGTACATATGTAATTGATATTAACCACACTACTTCTTCATCTTGGGTACAAGATACTAGATATATATCACACATTTTCATAAATGTGAAGGATCTAAAAAGAAGTAGACCTTTAACAAAAGGTGAGGTTGAACTGTGTGTTGCTAATGGAGCAAGAGTTGCTACCACTACAGTTGGAACCTATGAGTTGTCTCTACCAAGTGGGCTTGTAATAGAGTTAGATAATTGCTATTATGTACCTATCATTAATAGGAATATTATATATGCATCTTGTGTTGGATCTAGGACTCTAGAGGGGGTTGAATAGAGCTTCAAAACTTGCACAAGAATAGTTATTCCTTCAAATCATATCAATTAAAACCAAATGCTAAAAGTAAATTTGAGGTCCTATCCAATCAATCATATCAAGGATTAGAGAGACTGAAACAAACATTTAGACAAGGTGTTTAGAATGGTTCCAATCTCCAAACTAGGAGACTATCAATCCACTACTTAGAGAGGTCAACCTCTAGGTCTTTGCAACCCATGTATACTTATATTCCATTATATGAGATACAAGAAGACCACCTTACATCCAAGGGCTTACCTATCCAAGAGATAGTCTTCTACCTCACAATAGGTCTTACCCACTCTTGCAAGCAGCTCGATTCCTTCTCCTAGGACATCTCCTCCTTGCAACAAGTCTTCAGCCTTTAGGATTTACCCACCAAGCTCCTTGGATGTTCTGCCTTGTCCTTCTCCTTCACTTGGAGAATATTTTCACACCTTATTCAACTTTGAAGAAGAAGAAAAACACCTCCTTCACTTGGAGAAGATAAGCCTTTGCTCAAGGATAAAGAGGATAGGGAAGTGGAAAGATGGAGAGCTTTACAAAGTAACAATGAGGTAGCTCTCTTACAATATGCCTAACTCACTCATAATCACGAAATGCTTTGTAAATGAGAGAGATAAAGGGGATCAAAGGGGTTTAGCACACTCAACTATAGCAGGGACCAAGGATAGCATGAATGAGCAACCTTGGAATGAACTCCAAGGGGTCCTATTTATAGCTGGGGGTGTTCCTTTGAGTGTGGGATCACTTAAGAACAAAAATTAACCATTTTACAACTTGCAAAGGATCTATTTTCATTTCTAACAACTCTCCAATGGTTGGAATCACTTTTTCCACATTTTTTGTACAGTGTATTTGGTCGAGTTTCAATAAAGGTAACTCGACTGATACACTATCTGACAAAGCCAATTTTCAAACTATCGGTCGAGTTTGTACTAGGATAACTCAACCGATCAGCTAAAATCAAATTTGGTCATAAAGTTGGTTGGTCGAGTTCTATGAATGTACAACTTGACTTGTCCAATCATTTCCAAAAATCCATCACTGATCAGTCGAGATTCAAACTCAAGCGATGAAGTTGTTGTGATAAATTTTCCAAAATGATTTTTAAGTGATCAAATGATGGAATTAGGTGTCCCTGGTTTTTTCTCATCTTATTTACAAGTCATATCATCAACACAAATGATTACAAAAATATTCTAATGTGGTTTGGAGTGTTTTCCACAAAAGTGCATTTGCATTGCTTTTGACTTGAACTTGAACAAGCTAGAGCTTGAGGAAATGATCCTTTTCATGTACCTAATACCTAAAACTTATCTCAAACAAACATATTAGATACATATGAATGGAATGGTAAAGTCATTATAAAAATATGGACAATGTATAACTCTCAAGTCAACATTCTCCCCCTTTTTGACAATGACAAACCTTTCCTCAACATATTGAAAAGGATATGTAAAGTTATACCTTGGCTTTGTGTATTGCAAGGTGATTCAAAAGTTTAACAATGCAAATTGCTCCCCCTCAATCTATTCTCACTCCTACCTGTATAGTTAGTCTTTCTACAAAAAGCTATATAACATGTATACTACATGGACCTTTAGCAAGTCACATGATAAAACATATGTTTAGATAAGAAAAGGATCACATAGGAAGTAAAAACAATATGGTTGAGCTTCAAAACATCAAACTTCTCTCCCCCTTTTTGCATTATCAAAAAGTAAGTGGGATAGAAGAGAATAAAAATAGTTCTTCTCCAAGAACAACCAAAAACATGTAATCATAAGATAAAACATTAAACCACAAAACACACATCAACCAGAGACAAGAATAGAGAGAAGCAAGCAGCATGTGTCATAATCAAAATATGGAAAGCATACCAATAAATCATATGATAGAGCATACATAAAGTGATGATACATAGGATTAATATTACAACACGTGAGAATGTTCTCAAAACATATACAAGCCAGAGAGGAAAGCAACATGATGATAGAAATAGTACATATTAGACAATGTGTCTAGATGTCTTTAGTACAAAAATTCTAGAAAGATATATATGATCATCATCTATGGGATAAAAGCTAAAACATCTAGGCTATTTATGTCCACAACATCATCATCAGCCTAAGCCTTGGGCTCATAGACCTCATCATCATCAGAAGGTGCAATAGAGATGACAACATCACCTTCATCACCAGAGGCACCAGAAAAATCATTAGGGCCATCATCCTCAATGGCCTCCTCATCATCCTTCTCCTCGGCAACTTGGTCAGGCATCTCCTCATCGGTAGAAAGACTAAAACCACGATCGGGCCAAAGTGCATTCTTCTCATCCCAAGACATGCCAAGGTCATGCAGCTCCTGGGTCTGAGGTAAAGAGGGAGAAAAATTGCCAAGCCTGGCTAGCAAGGTATCTAGAGGGCTAGTCAATAACGCCAAGGTAGAAAGCACACCAGGGGTATGCACAGGTCTACTAGCATTAAAGGGTGTGGCAGTGGAACCATCTGGTGGAGGGGCCGGTTAGAAGTAATTGTATGCATAGGAAGCATAATCACCACCTGGATAGGGATGATATGTAGGGTAAGGATGAACACATGATAGGTTTATGGTCAACATGATCTGGTAGAGATCTTGATGTAGGTGCTCCTAAACTTGTAGGTTGTACACCTATTGGTGCACCATGTAATCCATGAGGACTTCACCGGATACATGAAATGAGGTGCAGGCAGGTCGAGATGGTAGTGGAGGTCGAGGTGCTTGGGTGGAGGTAGAGGGTCCAGGTGTGATGGAAGAAAATATAGGCAAAAAGGTTTTCTTGATCGTGGTCTCACTAACACAGACTCTTTTTCTAGAGGGTTTGTATTGAAGATCATGAAAATGGACTTCTCAGTCACAATGGTGAAGAGACCAAATATAAGGGTTGGGTAGGGTGGGTGGGTGCCAAGGGTATTCTTCCTAGAGTCAAATAAGGTCATGTGGTGGAGAATATATCTAGACCACTTGACTCCTATGTTCTTCAAAAGACAGTACATAACCATTGTGGTATTCTCTGCAATTTCAGTTTGGTTCTTCTTGGGGTGAATATTGCAGTTGACTACCAGAGCAAGTATGCAGTTTTTTAGACCCAATGAAGAGGATGGGATGGTAGACTTCTTCTTATAGGGTTTCTGAGGCTTCTTCATGAACTTATGGATATCAGGGAGAGTAATTCCATAGTTCTTGTAGAAAGACTCAAGGTCAACCAAGTAAAAATACTCAGGATAATTTTTCCTCCATTTGTTAGTTACCTCAGTACCATTGAGAAAGATATTAAAGTTATCTTATGAGATAGTTAATTTCTTACTGGCAATCATGGAAGTGATAATCACTTGAGTATTAGGAGGGGGTACAAGAAAGTCATAGTTCCATGAAAGATTGGCATAAAATTCATAGACCGTCTTAGTGCTTGTAATGGAATTATGAAAGCAACATCATTTGACACTCAAAGTAGCTTGGTGATGGTCATAGAGCAACTCAGCTACCTCATCTATCACCTCTTATTTATGTGTACAAGGCTCAAACAAGGCACATAAAGGAAAAGGGTTCATAGGAAGGATCTCCTTGTACCTATTTAGAGCTTTGGTTGAAACAAAGAAGGTGTCATCATAAGGAATGAGGCAAGAATTGGAGAATGATGATGGTGTTTGAGTAGGTGTGTCCCTCTTTCTTCTATTTAAGGACATGGAGGCAAAATGGAGAAGATGGAGTGAGCAAGCAAGAAAAGAACACCACCAAGGGTTGTCTAACCACCTAGGGCAGATAGGAAAAAATGCTCGGTAGGTCAAACGAAGGTTGGTTAGGGCTAGGAGAAGGAGGGTCGAGGCTAGGGATGAGAGCTTTAGGGAGATGGAGTTAGGATTGGGCGACTTTTCTCTAGTTGAGAGGGAGAATAGTCAGCCAAAACCTACTTAAGAATTGGTCAAGACCAGCCATCAGTCGAGTCCTGAGAGAAAGAAACTTGACCAAATGGCTTTTTGCATAAGTCCTCGGCCACCAATCAGTCGAGTTGGCAACTCGACCGATAGAAGTTTTGTCGCAACATTAGAAATTATATATTCTATCCATTTGATTGCTAATTAAATTTATTTTTCTACTCCATTTTGCATTTAGACATACTTAGACACATATCACTCATCATTGGGTACTATTTGGAGATAAAACAATTGTTTGCAAAAAATACCCATAACAAGAAAAAATAAGGCATAAGAGCAAGAAATTTTAGCACTTTAGCAAGCAAGGGTTATCAAGACATAAGAAGATCATATAGGAAGGAAAGAAACTAAATAGAAAGCATATCAGATTCATCCAAAGTAGTTTTGAGCACCTTATATCTAATAAAGTTGAATTGCTCTCTATCTAGAGGTTTAGTAAAAATATCCGCCAACTGATTTTTCATGTCTACATGCATAATATAAATATCCTTTTAGGAAATGTGATCATGAAGAAAATGATGATGAACCTCTATATGCTTGGCTCTAATATGCAATATAGGATTATAAGATAAGGTGATTACACTAGTATTGTCACAAAATATAGTAGAAGCATCAAAATAAATGTTAAAGTCTTGGAGCATTTGCTTCATCCATAGAACATGGGCACAACAACTCCTGGCTGCAATGTATTTAGCCTCGGTAGTTGATTGTGATAACCTAGATTTTTGGAGTTTTAATAACTAATACAATAATTGAGAGACATGCATTCTATGTAATATGTCAAATACCAAATTGAGGAATCGGTAATACAATCATGGATTCCTTCACCCAAATTAGGTGATTTGAGATATGATAGAGGACTATGATGCCTAATTGAATTTAATTGTGAATGAATACCCTTGCTAATTGATTAAGATCTCATGAGACTAATCATTCATTTAGTGATCCAATGAGTAGTGAACTGATTTCTTTTGAGGAATTATGTACATATGAATCAACGTTAGAGTTTGATGTCAAATAAATACATATTGAAGTTTTAGATCTTTGGTTGATTTGACTTATTGAGATCAAGAATTATACTAGGATATATTAACTCTGTATCACACGAGCCTAGTTGTACATATCTGGTATTCTCCTAGATCCGAGAACTAAGGAGCAGGTGGTCAAGAAGGTTGCCACAATCTAGACTCTTGAGGAACTAGTCATCGTGACGTTCCTGCATAATCTACGGAAGTCGTTGTGTTTCACGTTGATCAGCATAACACTAGACGACTCCACCTCCATGACCGAAGACGGAGAGGAAGGCCTTTTGCAGCGTTACGGAACAACCTTGAGTTCCCCAGCCTCTGAGGTGCATCTGGTACACTGGAGTCCTCATCCCCACCTTCTCCAGCATCCATCGCAGGCCATCATCTCATGCCATGGTGTCAACGCAATCCAACAGCTATCGTAGCCTTCTTCCAGTAGGTTGCCACAGGGTGCTTTCCCTAAACATAGACTTCATCAGGACAAAGAGGAAGATGGTGTCGTACAGGATATCTTGGGCGTCTCCACCCAATTTTCAGGCAAGAGACTATGAAGAGGAAGAGCAACCTGAGGGGGATCACCCATGCCAGAGCAATTCCTAGCAGCGACGCTCAAGGAATCGGGCGGAAGTGGATGCACACAAAGGGAAAGGATGCTACAGATAGAACAACGTTGAGTGAGGAGTGATATCGGAGTCCTTGCGCCTCTTTTCAGCAGTGGTAATAGTCGTTGTCGGTGGCGAACAATGCAGACCACCACTCAGAGGGCGAGCTTGGTCCAGGTTCCCTGCCAATAGCCAACACCTAGATCTGTGAAGCTCTACCCTGCTGCACCTGCAGAGAAATCTCCGACCTCAGCGGTGAGGCTCCCTTTTGTCTAACAACCTCCCTTGATGCCAAAGGCCGCCCCAAAGTGGTCCTCAATGGTGGCAAGCTCAGATTGTCGAGGTGCTATTCCCAGCCACAGAGGACGACTTTGTGACCAGGCTTCCTTGGGCTTTCACCTCTCTCGGGGATGACCTTTAAGATTAGAAGCTCGCAGAGAAGCTTCCGAGCTAGTTTGCGAAGACAGGGAGGCCACAATGAGTGAAACCCCAATCCCACATAGCCTTCTCCACCTTGGATCCAATGTGGAGACCAACATGGCGTTTCCGGTGACTCGCCACCTTCATGAATGACTGTCGTGGTTTGGGGTTCCTCTGCGATGGTGTTGGACTCGTTGTTTCATGTCGGAGAGGGGCATCTGCCTATCAATTGCTCATCGGAGTCCCCTCTCACGGCGGCACTCGCGCACGAGCTACTGGCCCTGGGAACTCTCGCGTGAGTGAGAATGGGTTGAGCCGAGGATATAAGACTGGGATCATAGCTCACAGGCCGTCCGGTTCATTTTGGGACAGCGTACACTGAAGGAAGAGTTGGGTGTGTCCTCCTTCAGAATAAGATGGCCAATCTTTGAGCGCCACCTCAAGTGGTGGGTCCATCACATAAGGTAAATGATACTTAATTCTCAGAAATAGACTTAATCTTGCACAATTGGTTATAAATAGCTCCCTTGGCCTAAAAATACCCCAAAAATATCCCCAGACTCAGAAAAACATCCCCTATATTACTGGACCCTTATATTAGTCTTTTGAAGCACAACTATTGATGATATTCAATTTAGGGTGAAATGCTTCTTTTGGGTTCATTTAATTTGTATAATTAGCAAATGATGGATATAAAATACGAGCAAAATATTCTTGGAACCCTAATACCACATAGAAACCATAAGTGGACTCTAATCTGATATTAATGCCAAAATTTTATGTCTTTCCTTATTAATGAGAAAATTAATGCTTTTAAACTCTTTTTAGTTCTAGAAAAGAGACCTATCATCAAAAAATTATGAAATCTGAAACAGACCCTTAGAATGACATCTGGATCACTATAAAAATACCAGAGACACATTTTAGATCAGTAACACCTAGATTTGGCCAAACCCTAATTTGGACAAAAAAATACCAAGAATATGATGTACATATATTAATGATGAATATTTATTATTAATCAGGTGATGACCAGATATGTAGATGATCCAGAATGTAAATAGGAATCTCTGAATTCAGTACGTGAGTTTTTATTTAAGTATATGACTATGGTTTTCTTGCTTGCAATCATGATATGTATGTATGCTCTCTTCTATTTGCAAATATTAGATGTAGTAGCACTATATAGTACTTGATGTTTTATCACTTGTAAACATAAATGATAACTAGATGCTTTGTAGTTATTTAAGGTGTTCATTATCTCCCTTACGAGGGAATGGATTAATGTTGTCTAGTACACCTCCCTAGAGCACACGGTGTACGGGGAGTTTCCCTAGAGTACTTGGTACATGAGGATGGGCCCAATATTTATGTTTTAGTACTAGTCCACCTTGATAATGCAATTCATCTAGGAAAATGACTTGAATTGGCATATTTCACTTAATAAAGAAGTGTTTTCTATGATTTTCTTTCCTTCTACAAATCTTTTTCAAAATTATGAAAGCCATAAATATATGTATCTTTCTGCCCATGTACACAACACCTTGTGTGTTGATTTGTTGTTTCATGTATGTTTTAGGTTCAGAGATAGCATGGGAGGAAAAGTACAGGATGTGAGCAATTTGTACAGGTTGTACCTATTGTGTAGATCCTAGTTTAGCATACATGTTCTTAGACTGTAGAATCTTCATTCACTATGTAATTTTAAATCATTGTGTAATAATTCATGTTGTATAAATATACATGTTGAATGTTGAGAAATGTTATGGTTGTTTGTTCATGTATGCGTATTATGCTTCCGCATCGCTTTCGGATATGATTGGATGATGTTTTCGGATTCTAACATCTCATTCCCAATAGGGTTTGGAGAAATCAAAATCCGGGGACGTCACATTGATAGAGACACTATGTTCTATTTCTTGGAAAAACAAGACATGAAGCATGGTCCTAGGAGGAAGCAAGTGCCACTTGTGCACTTTTGATCAATCAAGCATCCTGAATAATCAACATCAGTATAAGTAGTAAGAGAAAAGTCCCTCGCCTTAGGATACCATAGTCCAAAATTTTAGGTTTTGGCTAAGTACCTTAAAATCCTCTTAACAACTATAAAATGTGATTTCTTAGGACATGATTGAAAGTGATAACACAAGCCAACACTAAAAATTATGTCAGGTCTACAGGCAGTTAAATATAGTAAACTTCCAATCATACCTCTATAGATTTTCTCATCCACTTTCTCACCTTCTTCATCTCTATCAAGTAACGCGGTGTTTGAAATGGGGGTGTCCATCGGCTTGGTGTTCTACATCCCAAAGATCTTAAGTAGCTCACTTGTGTACTTACCTTGGTTGATGAATTTCTCATCTTTCGTTTGCTTGATTTTAAATTCGAGGAAGAAAGTAAGTTCACCCATCATGCTCATCTCAAAGTTACTCTGGATAGGATCACTAAACTCCTTGCAAAGATCAATATCATTTCTTCCAAATTTGAATGATAAGAAAACTATTAGAAATGTGCTTTAGAATAAGGTAGAATCTACATTGCCCAAGATATAGCCATTATCTAACAAAAAGTTCTTTAGTTTATCATACCAAGCTTGAGGTGCTTGTTTGAGTCCATAGAGACCTTTTTGCTACAAATAAACATGGTTAGGCAAGTTATCATGTTCAAAGCCAGGAGGTTGTGCATCATACACTTCCTCTTCAATAGTACCATTCATAAACACACTTTTAACATCCATTTGATATAGAAGAAAATTCGTGTAACTAGCAAAAGCAAGCAACATTGTAATTGAATCAAGTCTAGCTACAAGTGCATATCATTCATCAAAATCTATACCTGCTTGTTGATTGTAGCCTTGACACACTAACCTTTCTTTATTTCTTACCACTTTGCCACTTTCATCCTCCTTGTTGCGGTATACCCACTTGGTTCCAATGATCTTTCTAACACACGGTCTTGTCACAAGAGTCCACACTTTGTTTTTTTTAATTGCTCTAGCTCTTCTTGCTTAGATAGGATCCATTCATCATCCCCAAGAGCTTCTTTGACATTCTTTGGCTCAATTTGTGAGATGAAGGCGATGTTTGCTTGTTCTTTGATGTAAGCAGCCCACATTTTCACTCTTTCAAAGGGGTCACCTATGACGAGCTCTTTAGGATGATTCTTTGCAAAGAAGGGGTTGGATCCTTGTTTTATTCATCTATCCCTTCTTCTTGAGTGGTCACCTCTTTTTCCTTTTGAGTGATGTTGAGTTCTTTTAAGATAGGAATTACTTCATCTACAACATCATCATTAGAAATATCCTTGGAAGCAGAGGGGTTAGTCTCAATCAATTTAACATTAATAGATTCTTCTACTTTAGATAGATTGACATTATACAATCTATAAGCCTTGCTAGTAGTGCTATAGCCAAGAAATAAAGCCTTGTACGATTTTGGATCAAACTTGTCAAGAGAATATTTCGTGTTCAAAACAAAACAACGACACCCAAAAATGTGAAAAATACTCGATAGAAGGCTTACTACCACGCCATATCTCATAGGGGGTTTTCTTCAAAGAGGGATGTGTGAAACCCCGATTTTGCACAAAACATGAAGTACTAACGGCTTCAGACCAAAACTTATTTGGAGTGTCATACTCTAAAAGCATGGTCCTAGCCATTTCTTGTAGTGACCTATTCTTCCACTCTACAACCCCATTTTGTTGAGGTGTTCTAGGTGAAGAGAAGTTATGTGCATATTCAAACTCTTCACAAAAATGTTCACATAGATCATTTTCAAACTCTCCCCCATGATCACTACAGATAGAAACAAAGCGGCTAGAAGCTCCATTTTCAACTAGTTTACAAAATCTAGATAAAACATCAACAATATCTCTATTAGAAATGAGAAATAAGGTCCAAGTATATCGAGAAAAATCATCGACAATAACAAGACTATACTTGGAACCAAAAAGTGATTAAGTTCTCACAGGTCCAAATAGATTAATATAGAGAAGTTCAAGAGCTCTCTTGGTACTAAGGACTCCTTTGGATTTGAAGGAATACTTGGTTTCTTTCCTTCTGTACAAGGTTGGCATTCATCATCCTTTTCAAAATCCAATTTGGAAAGTCCCTTGACCAAGTCCTTTTTGCTCAAATTCTTTAACTGATGCATATTTACATGACCTAGACGATGATGCCAAAGAGAAATATCATTTGAATTGACTACAAATAATCTACCAACAACATGATTAATAGAATCAAGAACAATTACATAAAGATTACTATTCCTAGTTCCCTTATATATGACATTATAATAGAGGGAATCTAGGAGCAAGCATTCAAAGGAAGTAAATAGCACAAGGTAACCATTATCACATAATGGACTAACACTTATTAAATTGTGATGTAGGACATCCACAAAGAGAACATTCTTGATACACAAGGATTCACCTACATCACCCTCACATTTTACTTTACCTTTCTTGTTGTCCCAAAAAGTAACAAATCCTCCTTTCTTATTTATAAAATTGTTGAAATGGCTTATATCACCTGTCATGTTCTTTGTGCAGGCACTATCAACAATCCATTTTCCTTTTTCTACAAGAAAGGATAATTTTAGTTCCCAACTCAAACTTTGGGATCCGGAGTTAGATTGGGGACCCATTTCATCTTTGGGTTAGTCCCCTTAGGATTATATGGACAATAAGTAGAATAGTGATCATCACTCTTACAATGAGAAAAAATCATAGGATTCTTTGATCTAAAAGACTCTCCATGGAAGAAAGGTGTGTCCATACTCTTCTTCTTACCTTTGGCCTTTCTCTTTCCCTTAGGATCTCCCCCTACAAATACCAAACTACTAGTACCTCTTTGTTTGGTAGAATGGTCAAGGATTTCATTTAGGGAGTTTTCCCTTTGAGAAGTTTCTATAGAGAGGTTCTAAGTCTATGATTGTCATCAGTAAGAGAGATAATAGTAGAAGAAAAACTAGCAAGTCATCTCTATCATGAACAAGGTTGGATTATAAAGAGAGGAATTTAGTCAAATAAGAGTCCTTTCCAAGAGTAACAGAAGCAACATCATTGATACGCAAAATAGGTCTAGAAGATAAGTCATTAACTTGAGCAATAAGCCTAGAATTTTGAGATTTAAGCAATTGAATTTCTTTGAGATAAACATCTCTCTCATCTCTACGGGAATCACTAACAAGCTTAAGTTCTACATTTTCAGCTTTAAGTAACTCAATCTCATCAAGGAACTTTTTGTTCTCTTCCTTAAGACTAGTCATATTCTTAAGGTAGATCCCATTCTCAACTTCAAACCCATTGTATTGGAGTTTAAGATCAAGAAATTGGCCTTGCAAGGAATCAATCATCTCAAGATGAATTTTCTCATTTTTCTCAAGAATATCAAGTTTAGCATACAAGTCATCAGTTATTTTACCCAACCTCTTCTTTTTAGATTTACATTCGGGATAAGAAGAGCGTAGTAGTATTAAGCATTTCAATAAGAGTTTCTTTAACTAACTCATGCAAACCTACCACACTTACCTCACCGATGTCTTCACTTGTGAAGGCCATGAGTGCAAGGTGACATTCTCCATCTTCATTGGAGCTTGAGCCACAAGAGAATTATCATTCCCATGTTGTATGAACTGCATCTTTGTTCCTCCTCTCCTTCTTGTCCTTCCTCTTGTATTTTCTATCTTTCTTGTAGTCATCCTCCTTATTGGAGTTGCTTTTGTGATATGACTTTCTAGTGTTAGGACATTCACTCTAGTAGTGACCTTTTTACCACACCTGTAGCACCTTGGAGTAGATGATGAAGATTTCTTCCCTTTGAAGTGCATTCCCATAGAGAAGATGGCTGCATGCTCACTAGGGTTATTATATTCACTAGAGGAGGAGGGAGAGGTCCAAAAAGCAAGTTGTTGTTGAAGAACGAGAGACTCCATTTGAGCTTTGAAGGCACTATATTTGATCTTCCTTGATTCTTTTTCTTCTTTCTTTGCTTCCACTTCTTACTTGTCAAGTCTTGGCTCATGAACTTGTGGATTTCCAATAATCTCCTCGGTTGGAAGATCACCAAGACTCCTTATTTCTTTGTATGGAGGTCACCTTTGACTCCAATCTCTTTGGAAGAGACCTTACGATCTTTGAGTTGATTGCTCCTCTATCCAAAGTATGCCCCAAAGCAGCTAGGTCATTGATGATGATGTTGAGTCTTGAATACATCTTGGCCACTCCTTATTTCTTCCTCATCTTGAAGTTCTATAGGAGTCTATTTAACATGTGGATATTTTCCTCCTTCACTTGCTTTGTGCCTTCATAAGTGATGTACAACTTATCCCATATCTCATAGGTCGTGCACCATGAGGATATGTGATTGAACTTGGATGGAGTGATGAATGCATAGAGGATGCAACTTTCTTTGGCATTGAGCTATGCATTCTTTAGGGATGCTTCATCCCAAGTGGATACAACTCAGTTCGGCTACTTGTAGGGTGTAATCATCAATTTCCACATTTCAAAATTCATTCCTTGAATGTAAAATTGCATCTTCCGCTTCCAATAGAGGAAGTTGGTGTTGTCGAAGACTATGGGGCTCCTGGAGAAAACTTCCTCTAGGTTGAGGGAACCAAGTAGGTTATCACCCATCCTCTCATCTCATAGGATATTTTTTGGAGAAGATCCTTGCTCTGATACCACTTGTTGGATCTAGGGCTCTAGAGGGGGTGAATAGAGCATCAAAACTTGCACAAGGATAGTTAGGCCTTCAAATTATATCAATTGAAATCAAATGCTAAAATTGAATTTGAGGTCCTATCCAATCAAGCATAGCAAGCATGAGATAGATTGAAACAAATACTTGGACAAGGTGTTTAGATTGGTTCCAATTTCCAAACTAGGAGACTGTCAGTCCACTACTTAAAGAGCTCAACCTCTAGGACTTTGCAACCCACGTATACTTATATTCCATTATAAGAGATACAAGAAGACCACCTTACATCCAAGGGCTTACCTATCCAAGAGCTAGTCTTCTACCTTACAACAGGTCTTACCCACTCTTTCAAGCAGCTTGATTCCTTCTTCTAGGACATCTCCTCCTTGCAACAAGTCTTCAACCTTGAGGATTTACCCACCAAGATCGTTGGATCTTCCACCTTCTCCTTCTCCTTCACTTGGAGAAGACCTTCACACCTTCAACCTTGAAGAAGAAGAACAACTCCTTCTTTACTTGGAGAAGATCACTTTAGCCTTTGCTCATGGAGAAAGGGAATTGGGAAGTGGAAAGATGGAGAGCTTTACAAAGTAACAATGAGGTAACTCTCTTACAACATTCCTAATGCACTAATAATCATGAAATTCTTAGTAAATGAGAGATATAAAGGGTCTCAAAGGGGTCAAGCACACTCAACTATATCAAGAACCAAGGATAGCGTGAACGAGAAACCTTAGAATGAACTCCAAGGGGTCCTATTTATAATTGGGGGTGTTCCTTTGAGTGTGGGATCACTTAATAATGAAAAATAGTCATTTTACAATTTGCAATTGATCTATTTTTATTTCTAACAACTCTCCAATGGTTAGAATCACTTTTTTTGTGTTTACCATTATCTGACAAAGCCAATTTTCAAACTATCGACCGATTTTGTCCTGAGGTAACTCGACCAATCATCTAAAATCAAATTTGGTCAGAAAGTTGGTCGGTCGAGTTCTATGAGTTTACAATTCAACAGATCCAATCATTTCCAAAAATCCAACACTGATTGGTTGAGATTCAAACTCAACTAATTAAGTTATTGTGATAAATTTTTCAAAATTATTTTAAGTCATCAAACGATGGAATTAAGTGTCCCTGATTTGTTCTCATGTTAGTTATAAGTCATGTCATCAATACAAATGATTACAAAAATATTCTAATGTGGTTTGGAGTTTTCACCACAAAATTGCATTTGCATTTCTTTTGACTTGAACTTGGACAACCTAGGGCTTGAGGAATTTGATCCATTTCATGTACCTAATACCTAAAACTTATCTCAAACAAACATATTAGATACATATGAATGGAATGGTTAATTAATTATTAAAATATGGACAATATATAACTCTCAAGTCAACATCTTATTTGTATAATAATGGACTCGGATATCTTATAAATAATGGTTGATGTTTTGTTAGTAAATATGGGATATTTTATGGTAGTGCCCTAATGTCTTATGGTCTAATTTTGAAAGAACTGGAGACAAGAATGCATAATGTAAATAACCAAAAGACAAAACACTCGGCAACTCAAACCAAACATACCTTTGTCATTGTTGACTAGGGCACATAAATGAGAAATGCATCTTCATACTCCATAATGATGGATATCCAAACTCTTTTTATTTTGAATCAATAGAGACGCATGGATCTTGGTTTTTGGGCAATATGACAAAGACTCCCTTCACTGGAAACAATAAGAGGGTGAGTTATCTATTAGGACTCATACATACTAATGTGTGTGGCCCTTTTAGAACAAATGTTAGAGGTGGTTATCAGTACTTCATTACCTTAATTGATGACTTCAGTAGGTATGGTTGTGTTGACTTGATGAAACATAAGTCAAAAACCCTTAAAATGTCAAGGATTTCATGAATGAAGTACAAAACCAACTTGGTAAAAGTATTAAGGCACTTCATTCTGATCGAGGCAAGAATTGGAGGAGCTTCTACAAGTCTATTGTATCATGTCATAATGGACTCCACCTAGAACACCATAGCACAATGGTGTATCAAAAAGAAGGAATCACACACTTTATTGTTGGATCTAGAGCTCTAGAGATGAGGTTGAATAGAGCTTCAAAAATTCTCACAAGATAGATTAGGCCTTCAAATTATATCAATCAAAACAAATAGCTTAAGTGAAATTTGAAGTCCTAACTAATAAGCATAACAAGGATGAGAGGAATTGAAAGCAAGCAATTGACAAGGTCATTTAGAGTGGTTCCACTCTCCAAACTAGGAGAGAGTCAATCCACTACCTAGAGAGATCAACCTCTAGGACTTTGAAAGTGCTTTTATCTATATATTCACCTATAAGAGTTATAACACAAGACCACCAAAGGACTTACCCATCCAAGCACAAAGAGTCTTCCACCTTACTGAGGACTTACCCACTTTGCCAAGAGTCTTCAGCCTTCTTCCAAGGTCTTACTCACTCTTGTACAAGTTTTTAGCCTTCAAGGATTTACCCACTCTTCTTGGATCTTCAACCTTTTCCTTCTCCTTTACCTGGAGAAGATATTCACCTCTTCTTCAACCTTGAAGAAGAACAACAAGAGCTCCACCTTCATTTAGAGTAGCTTGCTTCACCTTTGCTTCATGGAGGAAAGGGGTAGGGAAGATGGAATGGAAGTGAGAGCTTTACAAGCACAAGGAAGTATCTCTCTTACAACTGCCTATCTCACTCATAATCACAAAATAAAGTGTAAACTAGAGAGTGAAAGGGGCTTGAGGAGTTGTAACACACTCAACTATAACAAGGACTTAGAATAGCATGAAACAACAAACTTGGTATGAACTCTAAGGGGTCCTATTTATATCTGGGGGTGTTCCCTTGAGTGTGGGATCACTTAAGGTTGAAATATATCCATTTTCCAAGATGCCACAAGTCTATTTTTGCTCAAAACAACTCACCAACGGTTATAATCACTTTTTCTACATTTTCTAAACAGTACATTTGGTCGAGTTTCAATAAAGGTAACTTGACCGATCCACTAAATGACAAAGCCAATTTTCAAACTATCGGCCGAGTTTGTTCTAGAAAACTTGACCGATGAGCTAAAATTAGTTTTGTTCAGTGATTCGTTTGGTCAAGTTTTGTGAGTGTGCAACTCGACTGATGGGTCATCTTCAGAAAATCCATCAGAGGATCGGTCAAGTTTCCAACTCGACCGATAAACAGCATGTGACAAATTTTCTAAATTGACATTTGAGTGATTAAACCTTGGAATTAAGTGTCCCTAATTTTTTCTCATCTTAGTTACAAGTCATATCATCAATACAAGTGATTACAATCATCATATAAGGTCATTTGTAGTTATTTCCCAAAATGCACACTTGCATTGCTTTTGACTTGAGCTTGAACAAGCTAGGGCTTATATAATTTGATCCTTTTCATGTACCTAAAGCTTGAAATCAATCTTGAACATACATATTAATTACATAGGAATGGAATGGTTAAGTCATTATCAAAATATGGGCAATGTATAACTCTCAAGTCAACATTCTCCCCCTTTTGACAATGACAAATCATTCCTCAATCATATTGAAAAGGATATTGAAGTTATACCTTTGCCTTGTGAAATGCAAGGGGATTCAAGATTTGAACAATTGTGAATTGCTTCCCCTCAATCTCCTCTTACTCTAACTTACATAGTTAGTCTATCTACACAAAGCAACATGACATATATAATATATGGTCCTTTAGCAAGTCATATGATAAAGCATATAATGAACAAGAAAAGGATCACATAGGCGATAAACACAATATGGTTGAACTTCAAAACATTGAGCTTCTCTCCCCCTTTTGACATTATCAAAAAGGAAGGGGGTAGAAGAGCACAGAAATATGTCTTCTCCAAGCATAAACAAACACACGTGCACAACATGCAATCTTAAAGCATACACCAAACAGAGATGAGAGAAACAAACAATATAAGTCATAATCAAAATATGGTAAAACATGGCACCAACTCATGAGATATAGTTTATCAAAGAGTAAGTATACAGAGAATTTAGATTAAAACCCAGAAAGAAAGTTCTCAGAAAACTACTACAAGCCAAAATGATGAAAGCTAGATGATAAAATAGTACAACTCAGATCATGTGCCCAGATTTTTTTAATACAAAATAGCCTAGAAAGATATATATGATCAGGAACTAGACTAAAAACTAGAGCAACTAAACATCTAGATCATCTATGTCTAGATCATCCACAACGTCATCAGCATCAGGCTCATAGTCATCATCTTCGTCTGAAGGTGCAACAACATCACCTTCATCACCAAGGTCACCGGCAAAGCCATCAGAGCCATCATCAGAAACATCACCATCATCCTCATCAGCTTCCTCATCAGCAGCCTCCTCATCAGCCTGGTATGGCATCTCTTAATCAGCAAAGGGACCAAAACCACAACCAAGCCAACGTGCATTCTGCTCATCCCAAGACATACCAAGAGCATGGAGTTCATCGGCATGTGGGAAGGAAGGAGCAGAACTACCAAGGCTAGCAAGAAGAATGGCCAAGGGGCCAGCTGGAAGAGGTAGCACACCAGGGGTAGATCCATCAGTAGCAAAGGGTGCAGCGGCGGAAGGTATAGGTGGAGGGGCAGGGTAAAAGTGATCATATTCAAAGGATGCATAGTCACCTCCTGGGTAAGGATGGTAGGCAGGGTAGGGTTGTGTACAAGACATGTTCATGTTTGACATAATGGAACATAGGTCCTGATGTAGGTGCTCATGAACCTGAAGGTTGTATGCATGTTGATGCATCATGTAGCCCATAAGGATTTCATTAGATACATGGAACGAGGCACTCGCAGATCGGTTAGTTTGAGGTGGCGGTGGTGTTCGGGTAGAGGTAGAGGCACCAGGTGTGGCAGAGGATAGGATAGGTAGTGACTTCTAAACAGTGGTCTCACTGATGCAAACTCCTTTCTGGGCAAGTTTGTAGTGCAAGTCATGGTAAAGAGATTTTCCAATGTCAAGCTGGAATAGACCACAAATCAGGGTTGGGTAGGGTGGGTGGGTGCCATGTGTGTTCTTCCCTGAGTCAAAGCAGGTCATATGATGGAGAACATATCTCGACCACTTGACTCTGATGTTCTTCAAGAGACAATACATGATTACCATAGTGTTTTCTACAATCTCAGTCTGATTCTTCTTTGGGTGAATATTGCAGTTAACGACTAGGGCAAGGATGCATCTCTTGAGGTCCAAGGCAGAGGAGGGAAGGGATTACTTCTTCCTATATGGGAATTGAGGCTTCTTCAAGAACTTATGAATATCAGGGAGAGTAAGATCATACTTCTTGTAGAAGGCATCAGGCTCAACTAAGTCAAAGTACTCTAGGTAGTCCTTACGCCAGGTGTTAGTCACTTTAGTACGCGAAAAGAAAATATTCAGGGTATCCTCAGAGACTTGAAATTTCTTCCTGACTATCATAGATGTGAGGACCACTTGAGTATTAGGCGGGGGTACAAGGGTGTCATAATTCCAAAAACAATTTGCATAGAATTCGTGAACAGTTTTGAAGCTTGTGATGGAATTGTTATAGCACGCACATTCAACACCTAAGACAGAGAGATGGTGATCATATAGCAACTCCGCTACTTGATCTATGACCTCTTGTCTTTGTGGTCTAGACTCAAATAGGGCATGAAAAGGGAAAGGGTTCCTAGGAAGGAGCTCCTTATACCTATTTCAAGCCTCATTTGAGATGAAGAAGGTGTCATCAAATGGAATCAAGCTGGAGTTGGATGAAAATGAAGGTGCATTAGCAGGAGCGGCCCTCTTCCTCCTATTGGATGTCATAGAGACAAAAAGGAGAGGATAGAGAGAGAAAAAGCTAAGGAATCACCACCAAAACTCATCAACAGACCTAGGTTAGCAAGGGGGAAGGTCAAGGGAGGTCGAGCTAGGTCAGACTAGGGTTAGGGATAGGAAGGTTGGGGCTAGGGTTGAGAGCTTAGGGGAGTTGGAGGTTGGATCGGTCGACTTTTCTCTAGTTGCGAGGGAGAATAGTCAGCCAAACCCATATTAAGTTTGCTCTAGCCCGGCCATCGGTCGAGTTCTGAGACTCAGAAACTTGACCGATAGGATCTTTTAAAAAAGCTCTAGGCCTCCGATCGGTCGAGTTGGAAACTTGACGGATGGTCAACCTGACCTATATTTAGACATCATAATTTCTAGCCATTAGAGTGTTAATTAAATTTATGTTTCAAGTCCATTATGTATTTTGAACATACTTAGGCACATATCACTCATCATTGGGTACTATTTTGCGGTAAAACATGTGTTTGTGAAAAATACCGAAAAACAAGACAAAAAGAACATGAAAAACTGATTTTTAGCATATTAGTAAGCAATTGTGATCAAAACATAAGCAAAATATATAGTATAGATGACAACTAGTTAGAAGGCATATCAGATTCATTCAAAGTAGTTATGACCCATTTAGATCAAATAAAGTTAAATTTCTCTCTAGCTAGAGGTTTAGTGAAAATGTCCACCAATTGATTTTTCGTGTCCACATGCGTGATATAGATATCCTTCTTGTCAATGTGATCATGGAGAAAATGATGGTGAACCTCTATATTCTTAGCTCTACTATGCAATATAGGATTATATGACAAGTTAATTGCACTAGTATTATCACAATAGATAGAAGCATCAAAATGAATGTTAAAGTCTTGGAGCATTATTTGCTTCATCCATAGGACATGGGTACAACAACTCCCAGTTGCAATGTATTCAGCCTCGGTGGTTGATAATGCCACTGTGATTTGTTTCTTATAGAACCAAGACACCAAGCATGGTCCTAGGAGAAAGCAAGTGCCACTTGTGCACTTTCCATCAATCAAGCACCCTGCATAATCTGCATCACCATAAGTAGTAAGAGTAAAGTCCCTTGACTTGGGATACCATAGTCTAAAATTTTGGATTTTGGCTAAGTTCCTTAAAATCCTCTTAACAACTATAAGATGTGATTTCTTAGGGTTTGATTGAGAGTGAGTGCACAAGCCAACACTAAACATTATAGTAGGTCTAGAGGCAGTTAAGTAAACCAAACTTCCGATCATACCTCTATAGAGCTTCTCATCTACCTTCTCACCTTCTTCATCTTTGTCAAGTTTGGTAGTGTTTGACATGAGTGTGTCCATAAACTTGGTGTTCTCCATCCCAAAGTGCTTGAGTAACTCACTTGTGTACTTGCCTTGGTTGATAAAATCCCATCTTTTGTTTGCTTGATTTGGAAGCTAGGGAAGGATGTGAGCTCACCCATCATACTCATCTCAAATTCACTCTGCATGAGATCACTATTATCTTTGCAAAGATCAAGGTTAGTTCCGCCAAAAATGATATCATCAACATATATTTTGAATTATAAGAAAATTGTTAGAAGTGTGCTTTAAAAATAAGGTAGAATCCACTTTGCCCATGATATACCCATGATCTAACAAAAAGTTCTTTAATTTCTCATACCAAGCTCTAGGTGCTTCTTTGAGTCCATAGAGAGCTTTTTGCAACAAATAAACATGGTTAGGTAAACTATCATGTTCAAAGCCCAAGGGTTGTGCAACATACACTTCCTCCTCAATTGTACTATTCAAAAATGCACTTTTAACATCCATTTGATAAAGAAGAAAGTTTTATTACTAGAAAAATCCTGTAACATATGAATGGACTCAAGTCTAGCTACATGTGCATATGTTTCATCAAAATCTATACCTTCCTGTTGATTGTAACCTTGATCCACTAACCTTGCTTTGTTCCTTACCACTTTGTTGCTTTCATAAAGCTTGTTGCGGTAGACCCATTTGGTGTCAATGATCTTTCTATCACTTGGTATTGGCATTAGGGTCCATACTTTGTTCTTTTCAAATTGCTCCAACTCTTCTTGCATATCTAGGATCCATTCATCATCCCCAAGAGCTTCCTTGACGTTCTTAGGCTCGAGTTGTGAGATGAAGGTGTTGTTAGCTTGTTCTTTGTTGAATGCAGCCCACGTCTTCACTCTTTTAAAAGGATCACCTAAAATCATCTCTTTTGAATGATTCTTTGCAAACCGGGGGGTTGGATCCTTCTTCTCTTCATCTTTCTCTTCTTCTTGAGTGACCACCTCTTTTCCCTTTTGGGTGATGTTGAGATCTTTTAGAATAGGAATTACTTCACCTGCAACATCATCATTTGGAACAATATCTTTGGGAATAGAGGGGTTAGTCTCAATAAACTTAACATTTATGGATTCTTCTACTTTAGCAAGATCATCATTAAATACTCTATAAGCTTTGCTAGTAGTTCTATAGCCAAGAAAGAAAGCCTTGTAAGATTTCGGATCAAACTTGTTGAGAGAATCATTCATATACAAAACAAAACAAAACAAGGACATCTGAAAACATGGAAATACTCGATAGAAGGCTTCCTACCTCGACATAGCTCATAGGGGGTTTTCTTCAAAAACAGATGTGTAAAAACCTAGTTTTGGACAAAACATGAGGTACTGACAGCTTTAGCCCAAAAATTCTTTGGAGTATCATACTCTACAAGCATGGTCCTAGCCATCTCTTGTAACAACCTATTCTTCCTATCTACAACCCCATTATGTTGAGGTGTTTGAGGTGAAGAGAAGTTATGTGCATAACCAGATTCTTGACCAAAACATTTGAAAAGATCATTTTCAAATCCTCCCCCATGATCACTACGGATGGAAATGATGCAGCAAGAGGCTTCATTCTCAACTTGTTTACAAAATCTCAAGAAAACATCAAGCGTATCACTCTTGGAAATGAGAAAGAAGGTCCAAGTATACCTAGAGAAATCATCGACAATAACAAGGCAATACTTGGAACCACGAAGCGATTGAGTTCTCATTGGTCCAAGTAGATCAATGTGAATAAGTTCAAGAGCTCTTTTGGTACTAAGGATTCCTTTGGATTTGAAGGAGGACTTGGTTTGCTTTCCTTGGGTACAAGGTTGGCATTCCTCATCCTTTTCAATATCCAATTTGGGAAGTCCCTTGACCAAGTCCTTTTTGCTCAACTTCTTCAACTGATGAATATTTACATGACTAAGCCAATGATGACAAAGAGAAATATCATTTGAGTGGACTACTAGGAATCTACCAACAACAATCTTAATAGAGTCAAGAACAATAACATAAAGATTACCACTTCTAGTTCCCTTATATATAACTTGGTAGGTGAGGGGATCTAGAATCAAGCATTCAAAGGAAGTAAATAACACAAGGTAACCAATTTCACATAATTGACTAACACGAATTAAATTGTAATGTAGGCCATCCACAAAGAGAACATTCTTGATACACAAGGATTCACCTACATCACCCTCGCCTTTGACTTTACCTTTCTTATTGTCCCTAATGGTAACCGAACCTCCTTTCTTTTTGGTGAAGTTGTTGAAATGGCTTATATCACCTGTCATATGCTTAGTGCAACCACTATAAATATTCCATCTTCTTTTTTCCTGCAAGAAAGGAGAATGTCGATTCCCAACTCAAACTTTGGGATCCGGAGGTAGCTTGGGGACCCATTTCATCTTTGGGTTGGTCCCCTTAGGCTTGTAAGGATAATACATAGATTAATGATCATCACATTTGCAATTAGAACAAACCATATGATTCTTAGTGTCAGAAGACTCTCCTATCAAGAAAGAGTTCTCCTTGCTATTTTTCTTACCTTTAGCTTTTCTCTTGCCCTTTGGAGCTCCCCATACAAATCCCAAACCACTAGTACCACTTTGTTTGGTAGAATGGTCAAGGATTTCATTTAGGGAGTTTTCCCCCTTTGAGGGATTTTTGTATAGAGGCCCTTAATATATGATTATCATCATTAAGAGATATGATAGTAGAAGATGAACTAGAAATATCAACTATATCATGAACAAGGTCAGCCTCAAGATAGAGGGATTTAGTCAAAAAAGAATCTTTCTCAAGAGAAATTGAAGCAATATCATTACTAGGCAAGATAGGTATAGAAGAAAAATCATTAACTTGATCAAGCAACCTAGAATTTTCAGATTTAAGCACTTGAATTTCCTTAAGATAAACATCTCTCTCATCCCTATGGGTATCAACATGAAGCTTAAATTTAGCATTTTTAGTTTTAAGAGTTTTAAGCTCCTTTAGGCACTTTTGTTTGTCTTCCTTAAGAGTTTCAATGTTCATAAGGTAGACACTATTCTCTACTTCAACTCCATTATATTGGAGCTTAAGATCAAGATATTGGCCTTACAAGTTATCAACGCTCCCAAGATGAGTTTTCGCATTAAGCTTAAGAATTTATAGTTTAGCATGCAAATCATCAATATTTTTTCCTAACCGTTTATTTTAGATTTACATTTAGCAAAAGATGAACGTGTAGAAACAAACATGTCAATAATATCTTCCTTAGATAACTCATGCAAGCTTAACTCATTTACCTCACCAATTGTTTCACTAGTAGAGGCCATGAGTGCAAGGTGGCACTCTCCATCTTCTTCGAAACTTGAGCTACTTGAGGATGAAGCTTCTCAAACTGCATGAGCTTCATTCTTATGCATCTTCTCCTTCTTGTCCTTCCTCTTGTACTTGCTCTCCTTCTTGTACTCCTCTTCCTTCTTTGAGCTTCCCTTGTGATGTGATTTTCTTGACTTGGTACATTCACTCTTATAGGTCCCCTTTTGTCCACACTTGTAGCACCTAGGAGTAGAGGAGGAGGAGGCTTTCTTTCCCTTGAAGTGTTTGCCCTTGATGTAGTTGTCTTCATGTTCACTCAGGCCATCATCTTCACTAGAGGGAGAAGGAGAAGTTCGGCAAGAAAGTTATTGTTGAAGGATGATTGCCTCTACTTTTGCTTTGATAGCACTATCCTTGATCTTCTTGGCTTCCTTCTCTTCTTGCTTGGCTTCTTCTTCTTTCTTGTCAAGCCTTGGCTCATGTGATTATAGGTTGCCAATGTGCTCTTCGGTTGGGATGTCACCAAGGCTCCTCACTTCTTCAATGGAGGTGACCTTTGACTCCCATCTCTTTGTTAGAGTCCTCAAGATAATGGAGTTGATTACACCTCTCTCCAAAGTGTTGCCCAATGCAGCCAACCCATTGATGATGACATTGAGTCTTGAGTGTATCTCTACAATCCCTTCTTTCTTTCCCATCTTGAAGTTCTCTAGAAGGTTGTTCAACATGTAGATCTTAGCCTCCTTGACTTGCTTTGTGCCCTCATAGGTGATGCACAATTTTTCCTAGATGTCATAGGCAGTGTCCCAAGATGAGATTTGGTTGAACTCTGTTGGGGTAAGGGTTGCATAGAGGATGTTTATGGGTTTGGCATTGAGTTGGGCTTCTTTAAGTGCAGCTTCACTCCATGTTGTAACAACTCTGGTTGGCTCCTTGTATGGTGTGACCATCACCTTCCACATGTCAAAGTTCATGCCTTGAATGTAGAATTACATGTGCCTCTTCCAATAGATGAAGTTGGTTCCATCAAAAATCGAAGGATGCATGGAGAAGACTCCCTCTAGGTTGAGAGAACCAAGTAGGTTGTCGCCCATCTTCTCGTATTGTGGGAGATTATTGGAGAAGATCCTTGGCTCTAATACCACTTTTTGGATCTAGAGCTCTAGAGGGGGGTGAATAGAGCTTCAAAAATTATCACAAGATTGATTAGAACTTCAAATTATATCAATCAAAACTAATAGCTTAAGTGCAATTTGAAGTTCAAGCTAACAAGCATAGCAAGGATGAGAGGAATTGAAAGCAAGCACTTGTCAAGGTCATTTAGAGTGGTTCCACTCTCCAAACTAGGAGAAAGTCAGTCCACTACCTAGAGAGGTCAACCTCTAGGACTTTGCAAGTGATTTATTCTATATATTCATCAATAAGAGTTACAACACAAGACCACCAAAGGACATACCCATCCAAGCACAATGAATCTTCCACCTTACCAAGGACTTACCCACTTTGCCAAGAGTCTTCATCCTTCTTACAAGGTCTTACCTACTCTTGCACAAGTCTTCAGCCTTCAAGGGTTTACCCACTCTTCTTGGATCTTCATCCTTTACCATCTCCTTCACTTGGAGAAGATCTTCACCTCTTCTTCAACCTTGAAGAAGAACAGCAGCAGCTCCACCTTCACTTGGAGTAGCTTGCTTCACCTTTGCTTCATGAAGGAAAGGGGTAGGGAAGATGGAATGGAATGAGAGCTTTAAAAGCACAAGGAAGTATCTCTCTTACAACTGGCCTATCTCACTCAAAATCACAAAATGAAGTTTAAACTAGAGAGAGAAAGGGGCTGAAGGAGTTGTAACACACTCAACTATAGCAAGGACTTAGAATAGCAAGAATGAGCAAACTTGGAATGAACTCTAAGGGGTCCTATTTATAGCTGGGGGTGTTCCCTTGAGTGTGGGATCACTTAAGGTCGAAATATAGTCATTTTTCAAGATGCAACAGATCTAATTTCGCCCAAAACAACTCACTAACAGTTATAAACACTTTTTTTTGCATTTTTCATACAGTACATTCGATCAAGCTTCAATAAAGGTAACTCGACCGATCCACTAAATGACAAAGCCAATTTCAAACGATCGGTCGAGTTTATTTTGGGAAACTCGATCTATGAGCTAAAATTAGTTTTGCTCAGTGAGGCAGTCGGTCAAGTTCTGTGAGTGTGCAACTCGACCGATGGGTCATCTTCAAAAAATCCATCATAGGATCAATCGAGTTTCCAACTCGACCGATAAATAGCCTGTGACAAATTTTCTAAATTGACATTTGAGTGATTAAACCTTGGAATTAAGTGTCCCTAATTTTTTCTCATCTTATTTACAAGTCATATCATCAGTACAAGTGATTACCAAAATCATCTAAAGTCATTTGTAGTGATTTCCCAAAACACACACTTGCATTGCTTTTGACTTGAGCTTGAACAAGCTAGGGCGTGTATAATTTGATCCTTTTCATGTACCTAAAGCCTAAAATCAATCTTGAACAAACATATTAGATACATAGGAATGGAATTGTTAAGTCGTTATCAAAATATGGGCAATGTATAACTCTCAAGTCAACATTTAATACATATGGTGCAATCAATGATGAGTTTTGTTGATCTTCTGAATTCCTTCTAGGATTATGCTCTAGAAACCGTAGTGTATACACTTAATAATGTAACATCTAAATCATTTCAAAAGATACCATATGAGATATGGAATGGGAAACATTTCGATGTGTGTTTTATGAAGATGTGTGGATGTGAAGCTTATGTCAAAAAATGTTTCCTAAAAAGCTTGGACCTAAATATGATAAGTGTTATTATGTTGGATATCCCAAAGAAACCAAAGGATACTACTTTTACACTCCATCTGACAACAAAGTCTTTGTTGTCATGACCGGTGTATTCCTTGAAAAGGAATTTATTTCAAAAGAAATCAGTGAGAGAAAAGTAGAACTCGAAGATGTATGAGATAAATAAGAAAACATTGAACCTATAGTGGTACAAGAGGAACAAGGAGACTCAAAAATTATTGTGGAATCTCAAAATCCTTATTTAATACAAGGACCTCGTAGATCTAGTAGGACACACCTTGAGGCTGAAAGATTTGATTATCTTATGACCCAAGAAGGTGGTGAGTTGGTCATAGATGATGAGACAATAACCTATCTAGAAGCTACTAAGGAACTAGGGGTTGAGAAATGTCTTGAGGAAATGACATCTGAGATGGAATCCATGTACAGCAACAAGGTATGGACCTTGGTGGATCCACCTGAAGGGGTAAAACCCATAGGGTGCAAGTGGGCCTTCAAGAAGAAGACTGACATGGATGGTAATGTACAAACATACAAAGGTCGATTGGTTGCAAAGAATTTGACACAAGTTCAAGGTGTTGATTGTGAGAAAACCTTTTCTTCGGATTCCATGGTTAAGTCCATCAGTATCGTGTTTGCCATTGCAACTTATTATGACTATGAGATTTGGCAGATGGATGTTAATTCCTTAATGAGAATCTTCTTGTGGATGTGTACATGAGACAACCTAAGGATTTTATAAATCCCAAGGATGCAAATAAAGTCTATAAGTTGCAAAGGTCAATCTATGGATTGAATCAAGCATCTTAGAGATGGATTCTTTGTTTTGACAAGACACTCAAAGAGTTTGGATTTAGCCAAAATGAAGATGAATCTTGCGTTTACAAGAAGGTTAGTGGGAGCATAATTGTATTCCTCATATTGTATATAGATGACATACTATTATTGGGGAATGATATTCCTTCTTTATAGATGGTAAAGAACTGGTTGGGAAGTACATTCTCTATGAAGAACTTAGGTTAAGCATCCTATATATTAGGAAACAAGATCTATAGAGATATATCTAGAAGGCTTCTTGGACTAAGTCAGAGCACATACATTGACAAAGTGTTGAAGAGGTTCAGCATGGAGACTCAAAGATGGGAAACATGCCTATGTATCATGGAGTTACATTCTCTTGAGTTCAATGTCTCGATTCTTGTGAAGAAAGGGAAAGCATGAGTATGATTCCATATGCATTTGAAATTCAATCTATCATGTACACAATGTTATGTACTGGTCCAGATGACTCATATGCCTTGAGCATGATGAGAAGATATCAATCAAATCCCGACGAAAGTCAATGGTTTGTCATGAAGAACATCATTAAGTACCTGAAAAGAACTAAGGATCAGTTCCTTGTCTACGGGGAGAGGAAGAGTTGGTGGTAAAAAGGTTACATTGATGCAAGCTTCCAAACTGACAAAGATGATTACATATCACAATCTTGATTTGTGTTTTGACTCAACAACAGAGCTATGAGCTGAAAAAGTTCCAAGCAAGAGATAGTTGTGAATTCTGCAATAGAGGTTGAGTATATTGTTGCATCCAGAGCAACAAAGGAGGTTTTTAGGATCAAGAAGTTCATTTCTGGACTTGGAGTGGTTCCAAGCATTAGTGATGCAATTGAGCTATATTGTGACAACAATGGAGCTATTGCATGAGATAAGGAACCTTGATCGCATCCATGGTCTAAGCACATACAAAGGCGGTTCCATCTCATATGAGAGATTGTACAAGTTCCATCTCATACGAGAGATTGTACAACGAGGATATGTGAAGATTTGCATAGTACCAACCGAGAGCAATGTGGCTGATCCCTTGACAAAAGAACTTTCATAGAAGAAACATGATGGTCATATTTGATTACATGGGATTAAGTTCATTGGTGATTGTCTCAAAGTACAAGTGGTAGCCTGTTGGTATGTATGCCCATAGAACCAATCATATGATGATTGTAAGCATATCTTGTAAATGCTTTGATTAATAATAAAGGCAATATTATGGTTTATTCTTTTTTGTTTAGTTTTTAGATAAGGATGTAACATAAATAATGTCTAAAGAGTGATATTACTCAATGACGTATGTCTTCAGGTTGAGGACCTAAATAATGAGATCATACATATGTTAAGAGCATATGCATTCTTATTATGTCCCTAGTCATATGTTGTTGTGGAAGGCTAATAGATAGCAGTAACACTTAAGAATAGAGTGTATTGGTTGGTGACAGAATCTCATTAGTCATGATAAGTGATATCAAACTCAACACATAAATACTTGTTAGAGAAGAGTGCATCAGATAGACCCACCTTGAGAGTGATACATGGAAATCTTGAATGGTGGTCATAATCATCTCTCATAGTAATGGTGATGATTGTGGTTCTTAGACCTAAAGTCACTACACTCATCACATATCATTCAATGTACTTTGGCATCATCCATCATGACCATGAATAAGGGCTTCCATAAAAGGTGATGCTCGGGTATATTGTGGCACATGGGGATGACTATGAATGATGTAGATAGGATTTTGTCCCTCCTACAAAAGTATGTTATACTGGCCACTTGATAAGCAAGACTAAGAAATGCATGTCCATGTGCATGTGAGTCAATATGTGATATTAAAATTACATATATTTTAGACAGTTTTCTCTAGTTCAAGGAATAATGATTGAATATTGAAGAGGGTTGTGATTCCATGCGTCGAGTTCAATCTAGATATCAGGGACAAAGGAACTATGCAATCACTATAAGACCAATCACAGATTGTAGGTTGAAGTTTTTCTCCAACATTCCAATTACTTAGGTACCAATGAAGTCTTCTGAGATACCAATCATTTCTTGTGATGTCATAAATAAGATTAAGACATTCACTATAATGTTACTTGGAACATATAGGGTCTCACACATAGGATACACCTGGAATGGGAGATTATTCATGAATGATGTTTAACTTGATTACTAAAGTGTTTAGGTATTCAATTTAAACAACAATAGATGAAAAGTTGAGTGACTGGACTATGAACTGACATGTTCAAGTGATGAACCGATCAATTCAAGTGTCATGTCAATTGGACCTAAATTGGAAATCAGAACCATGAGACGGTCGTTTCAGCAAATGAACTGATCGGCATAGACCCATGACCAACCGGTTTAGGTTGTGAACCGACCATTTGGTTGATCAATTTGATTTGATCAAGATTGATGTTGACGTCATGTTGTGAATTAATCAAATATTAGTTTCCAATACATTTACAATTTGGAAAGATAGTAAAATGATCAGTTCAAGGGTTGAATCCGTCGGCTCACCTGCCAACCGATCATTCACTATTGAACCGATCATTTTGTCATTTTTAGGTTCCATAAAATTCATAAAATTTTGTCCTTTCAACTCTTGCTCTAACTGGAAGCCATGACCCTGACCCTCCTATAAATAGAGGGTTCTGGGGGCCTTCCAGAGACACAACAATCTCTCTAAAAATTATTATCTTCTCTAGTTGGGGTAACTGAGAGAACTTGAGCAAGTCCTACCTGTCAAACAAGGGATAGCAAGGGAAAGATAATTGGGAGAGCAAGTCGGTACTAGCATGCTGACTAGGAGAGACAACTCCTTCATGTCCGTTCAACTAGAACAACATGAGTTTCCAATGGTTGGTGTGGACTACTACAGAGGTGAGGAGTTTGTTTCTTGTTGCCGGGAGGACAAAGTCAACTGTGGTCTATGGTGACCATCTAGGAGGTCACTGTTGACATTGTTCAGGTGCTACTTAAAGAAAGGCTCACGTTACTACAAGGTATAGTCGCTAAACTTTCTCCTGGACTAGGTATAATCGTTGAAAACCCTCTTTCCCATCTCATAGTTGTTGACGTGATCTACTACTCGATGAGGAATATGACAAGTAAATATTTATTTCTTCTGCCATATTTGATGTTATATGTTCCCAAAAAATAGAAAATAAAAGATATCAGAACTTAAATTCAGTATTAGATAATAAGTCACCACTTAACAAAATTATTGCAATATCAATAATAGAAGGCACTCCGTGCCTTAAGAGCATTTAATGCCACAAAAGGTGAATCGTACCAACATGAAGCACATTTTCCATAGAAGGTAGATCATGCAGATAAGGTGCATCACACTATAGAAGAGTATTTATTGTACAATAGTGGGCACAAAAATATAAATGATGTAATAAAAGATGTTTGCTATAGTTGTAGATATCAAATTTTATAACATGTGTATTTATTTCTTATTTTAGAATTCAATGTCGTAATCTAATCGTAGATTCTTTTTCTATGTGCATGGATGGAGATGCGACATAGGCAAGAGGTGAGCACCAGTTTGAGAAGTAGCTTGAGGATTTACAATTTGTAGTGTTACAGGATGTCATTCACTGATGGGACTTATCTAGACGATCCCTTACATCTAAATAATTACTATTTCCTCTTTTACATTCAATTGTTATAGGGAGATGTGTTACTTCAAAACCCTCTTGTTATGTTGAACATTATTCTTTTTGTTTTATTATTATTATTGTTTAATGTTATTTTGAGCAAGAAGTTTTACTTGACATGCACTTTATTATTTAGTATGTATCTGGTCACTTCCACATATGATTTTCTAGTTAATTAATGGCGAGTGTTATTTTAACCACCACATCATGGGCATTTCACATATTTAGACTTTTTTATGTTTCATTGTTATTAAGTAATTCAAATGTAATGGTTCACCATATGGGGTGGTTGACCAAGTTTTGTTTCAAGTCGATACATTTTTCATAAGACCCTAAATATACAAAAATGAATTTTTAATTGAAACCCTTCACCCTAAATTTCATTTAGGTCTATGGAATTTGACATGTGAATCTAAAAGCAAGGAACATGATTTTAGAAACAATTCTAGTATTTGTCTAATTCTTCAAAAAATGAAGTACAATTAATAGACTTCAATGTAAACAAACCTAAAGCTGATTTGTAACACATGTTAAAAACTAATATAACATATAGAGTTTTAAATGAAAGATCATAAAAGACAACATTCTAAATCATATAAAACTTAGATTCGTGTGTTTATAGAATCCATGTAAAACTAATACAAACCAATAAAAAACTATGTAAGATGTAAAAACTAAATAAAATGAGCAAAAAATTAATATATTTTGTAGATTACTGGGTGGGCTAAACTTTACTATTTTTATTTTTAAATTACATAATTGTTAAATTGGGACAATAAAGTCAACTAGGTCTTAAGTTTAAATCTCTAGAGTCTACTATAATTCTATTCTAGGTTCTTAGTGTGTCATTCAAATGAGGACTAGGTCAAAAAACCTTATACCCAAACTCACTTAATCAACTTGGGTTCAGGTCAGCTGTGATTTTGCCAACCCAAGTTCTCTTGATCTTCAATCCTTGAGTTGACCAAATTTGATGTTCAATATGTTTGTGTAGAAATCACATAAAAACATATCCTACTGAATTATATGAGTTTCAAACCACAAGAAGAAATCAAAATTGTAAATGGGTAAGGTAGGGTGAAGTCTTATCCTTACCCTTACCCTTACCCTTACCCATGTCGTAGTTGTGTGTATCAGATATGGTAATTATCCTCTTCCTAAAATCTTTGCCCTACCCTCACCCTCACTTGTTTACCCACATGGTAAATGGGGAGTGTAACGGGTGAAGAAGGTTAAGCATCATGAAGACATAAATGCAAAATTTTCAACAATAATTTCATATGATCTTCTCTACATCAAACACAAGATACTCATAAAAGTTATTCTAGATAATATTAATAATGATATACATCTACTTATATCTATCCCAACATTTATATTTATTGATAAGGTCTAACCATTTTGGTTATTTCTTATTTTGGAATTAATTTTTCTCTGATATATGATCATAAAAGTGTGACACATTAACTTTTTAATAAATTTTTTGAAATCAAATAATTGTACAAATTAAGAAATTAGTAGTGTGGCTTGTTGGGATCGTTATAGGTATTGATACTTATATTATATCTGAAATTAACAATTTACTCTTATACTAATGGGTCGATGGGTAAAGCGGATAGGGTAAAGTTTCTCCCTTTACCTCAGATTCTTTATCTATGGGTAAAGAGGATAAAGAGTACATGGGTAGAGATAAAAATATGCTTACTCTTACCCTATCCTATAGAATATAAGTGGTGGATACATCGGTAATACCCTACACATTTACAACCCTAGGAGAAGCTTTAGTACTAGCAAGGTATCCCATGAGGCACAAAGAATCCCTCGCCCATTAGCACTTAATTGGTCCAATGCATCGGTTCTACATTATTCTCAACTGCATCATTTGCCAGTGTAGTGGATTCTCATTCGTAATCCCATGTATTATTTTGAGCATATGAGATGTCTACTTTGTAACTATATCAACCCCCGCTTCCCTCTTTCAAGCGTGTGGCAGATGCCATAGAACCCTCTTATCTGTTCATGACGAGCGCTCCCACAGCTCTCACTGATTTAGCTTAACCATACTCAATGGCGTAGTCAGAAATTCTATTGGGGAGGGGGGCACCGTTTAGTTGTATGGTTTATCCAGGTCCTGAGGTAGGGCACCACATGTATTTTACTTTTAGTTTACAGCTCATTTTATAGTACATAACATGTATTTATAGGAGATTGGGTGGGGCACATGCCACCCCAAGACAATATGTGGCTCAGTCACTGACCATGCTTCTTTTCATACCCAATTAGCCTTCTAAATTGCTCCAAGTTCCACTGCTGCTAAAAATTTCAGATATTTATGGCGTATTGGGACAATGGGCGAAATGATCAGTTGATGTTTTTGGTTGACACACATTATTGAATATGGTCCCAGATTCCCAAAATATGAGATTATTCATCGCAATAAATCTTTGAGGCTAGGTACTATTGCATGGGGTCTAATGGTCTGCATAATGCGTAATTAGTGGCTGAACATGGGATTATTAATTCCAAATAAATGTCCACCCACCCGCTAGAAATTATTAATTCCTGTTAATGGCACGATGAAAACAGACACCTCTAGCAGAGTTAGTGATTATTCTTTTGTATTATCTGTTTTAATGATCTGTGTAGATGTGATTCATTGTGGTAGGTCTGAATCGAGTCCTATTGCTCTCTGTTTTTGTTCACATTTCTCCATCTTGTTTAGTGAGGGCATGCGCATCAGGTGCATTCGTGAGGCATTTTGCGATCTACCTCACTGCACTCCTGAGACGAACTGATGTCTCCGTGGCGCCGCGCATCATAATCCATACACCGCCCAATCAGTCGGGCTCAAGTACTACTTTATTGATATCGACTCCTTACCCTCTAATCGAGCCGGCACTGTTATTGTTTCATTAAACACTCATCTTACATCCTAATAAAGTAGTCGTTCCGCCTCAGCTAACATTCCATTTAAAGCATTGATTGGCAATGGGGAGGTCAATATAGCGCATATATGATTGAAAAAAACGGCTACCACTGTCTAGTTAGATTCAATGTCTATTGTTACAATTTATTGTTAAGAGTCTGTGATTCTTATAATTTACATCACCAGTGAGCGACGCCTATTTTATAGGACAGATCCTATAGAAACTCTATAGGATCCAATAAAGTTGCGTTATAGTGGACAATTTGTATTTCTTTTTTCTTATTTTTTCTAGAAGGTTGGATTTTAAATATGAGTGAGAATGAGATAATATATTGTGATTGGTTGTCCTATTCAAAAAGTATAAGACTCGTCCTATAATATTGGCTTGTGCACCAGCAAGTTCTAACTTATAATACTTGATTTACCTAACCGTTTTTAGGCCTACGCTGTTACGCTTGTTATACGGTCCTCGGAATTGTACTGTTCCCCCTTTGGACTTGCAATAAGTCATGATCTTTCTTTAATTTTCCATCTCCAAGTTAATTCTAGAACGGTTCAAAGACTTTGCTATGGACTTTTCTATGGCATAAACTTTCGTGCAGGTGCAACCCACTATAAGCGATTGGTTCAAGTGGACCACCATCGAATGAAGGACACAAGAAAAAGTCTTGTGTTGTACTAGTAATGGTACACTTAACTTTGTGGAAAAACCGATCTTCCTTTATTAGATTGTAGTTATCGTACGATAGTCTATTCATGATTATTGTCCTAGTGGTTTGGAGCCACTCCTGTCAATTCGACTATTAAAAGTCGGACCGCGACTGCAAACAACATCGCCTTTTCTCTTCATCGTATTCCCAATATCACCCAGGACAGTCCTATTTGATAGGTACATTTCTTATTGCTTCTCCTTTGCGGAGGAATGAACACGAGGTCCCACTTATACGAACTCAAAGCAACTTAGATTAATGAGCACGGCAGATGAAATCGAGAATAGAAAAGACGTTGAATCAGACACTAGCTAATAACTCATGTAGAGGAGGAGGAGGAGGAGGAGGAGGAGGAGAGAGAGAGAGAGAGAGAGATTCCAATTCAAATGAAAATTGTTTAGCACATAGCTCGCTGGACCCGAAGTCCATAAATATATAATCACGGGTCTTGGTACATAACAAGTCCAGGCCTTATTGGTTTAAAACCAATACATATTCGGCCCTTGTTGGTTTAAAACCAATACAGATTCCGCCAACTAAACACAAAAGAGTGATCAGTTCGGTTTAACAACCAACTATTCTTTAGGGTCTGACTGGTTTGGTGTAACTGCAATTTTTCAAGAACTCATTTTCCCGGAACTGAAATTGAGTTCTTGGAAAAAGATTTTCAGGTGATTGGTTTAAAACTTGTGTTTTCTAGAAAATCCGGGATTTCTGTCGAACAACTTCAAGACACTACATAAAACTTGATACAAAATGGCTATGGAATATTATCAAACAACTTCATGACATCAAAGATCGAAGGGCATAAAAGGACTGATTCTCTGTGCTGTTCTGCTTCCTCCCACGAGTCACAGATTGGGGGCGAGGACCACTTCCAGCACGTGAGCCGCAGTGTCACCATCTCAGCTAGTGCAAGTGAACGGACGAATGAAGATCTGGTACACAGAAGTCTTGAACAACCTCCCGTGGCAGTAGCAGTTCACCGTCGAGCTGGGGTACCAGCGTCGACAACAGTCCCGATCCACCACCACAGAGGTTTTGCGGGAGAGAGATTCCCCGTGGAGGCAGACATGGAGGGAAACAGGAGAGGGGAGGGAAGAAGAGAGAGGATGGTTGGGAGGAACAGCTCGCAAACTCGTGTCGGCAGTGCGTCAGCGGTGGTAGAAAATGGTCTTCACATGAGCAGCCACAGAAGGGCACAGTAGAAGCGAACTCGAGTTGGAACCTACGGAACTCGTTTTACCGTCGTTTCAAATAGGAAGTCAATCTGAAATTGTATTTATACTCCAGAAAGTACTTGGAAAACCTTGGAACTGAAAATCTAGAGTTCCGTCAAACCAATCACGAAAAACACATTATGGAATATGACTTCTCGTGTTTTCATGGCCAGTTACGGGAAACCAGTCAGACCCTTAGAAGAAGAAAAACACGAAATTCATTGAGTTGTATTGAGCTCATGTGGTCATACGCGATAGCGGTCCGACTTTTAAACTAAGATTGTTAGGTTGTATGACAAAAAACATACTATAAGAGCAGTCATATAGTATATTTACAGGACAATCAATCACATTACAACATTTCCTCCTCTCTCCTCTTCAAAATCTCACCCCCAAAAAAAATAAAGAGAGAAAAACACATATTACACACTATAACGAATTCTTATTGGATCGTACCAAGTTATTATGACACTGGTCCTATGATAAGTTTTTCCACCATATGGTACATTGACCTTCGTTCATTTTGTCCCTAGTTCAAATCACTTTAGACAACTTTTTCCCTAATTTGCTGCTTGTGCTTATGTTAAGATATTTTTGTACATTCAGATAGTAAAAGTTTGTTCCTTGGAATATTATAGAAAAGTTTTGCTTACAACTTAAGTGCTAAACTGGTTTATTGGGTCGATATATATTTCCCACATAATGGGGGAGAATGAAAAGCCCTAGTCTGTAAGGAAACAAACCAAAAGAAATTGAAAGGGATGCTTTACTGAGTATAAAAAAAGGATGATTTACTGAATATGTTTGTAATTTGAGCAATAGAGGTCACATCCAGGTTCCTAATGTAATGTAGATCAACATTCTTATGTGTGCATTAGAGTCTCTTTCAACATGCTTAGTCATGCCATGACCTTTCTCTCGATATGGAAAACAAACAATCACAAAGCATCACATATGATCATAAGATTTAGCATTCCAACACTTTCATGCATTCATGCAACTCCATAATACTTAGATAACCTTAATACGACTCTTTCAAGGCAACAATTATACATCACAAGATGGTAGCTAATCATGCAAGTGAAGATTAAGAACAAGAGTATGGAGATAATTTTTGCTAGGAGCATATATATATTCAAAGGGATGTAAGTATATATATGTTGGGAGAGTCTAAGTGGTTACTCCCAACCCAAATAAGGAGTTTAGCCACTCATTTTCATGAGTAGAATTCCAAATTTACAAATGGATGGAGAGATGGAGAATCGTAGGGAGGAAGATATGGATAAGGAAGGAAAAGACAGCCGAAGCAGGGGACCAAGGGATACACCGATGGAGACTAGTCGATGGCCACAACCGATGATTCATGCAAAAGTCAGACTGACTGCAATGCCAAACCCCCATCTCATAGAGTGAGATGGCCATCTAGAGTGCCAAATGGCCGTCTCAAGGTTTGGGACAGGCCTTTGAAGTGTCAGGTGGATTCGAGTTGAAATTGGCTAAGGTGTTAACCGACTGAATTGATAGACTCAGCTCAAGTCACCAGATGACCATCTAGGTGACCGAGACAGACCCCTCGCATGGGTGAGATCGCCTAGTTCGATCGAGGGAAGGTTCTAGATATTTTCCCATATTCGTTAGGATTGCACATTACTTGGAGCATAAGGAATTAATGTTCAACATTAATGAGAAACAAATAGCCAATTTCGTGTGTGATTGGGACACTGTGAAATCTCACAGTACGATGTGATTGTCTTGCATGTCAGATGAGTGTCTTATTTGCCAGACGGCCATTCCAGTGGTTGAAGGTTATGAAAATTCAAGGTATTCCGGTCTCTTCCACTCCCGCATAGACTAGGAACCCTGGCCCAAACCCTACCTATAAATAGAGGGGTATTGGGGGCTTCCCAGAGCACAATATAAACAAATGATAATTAGTTTCTCTGAAAATTATTGTCCTCTCTAGTTTTGGTAACCAAGAGAGCCCAAGCAAGTCCTACCCGACTAGGGAGGGACAACAACGGGAGAGAACAACTAAAATCATTGTTGTGGGATAGCAAGTTGGTGACTAGTACACCAACGGGAGGGACAACTCCTGCTTGTCTGTTCTAGAAGGATGACAAGAGTTCTAGGCGGTCCGTCTGGACTTCTCTAGAGGCAAGATGGCCTTTTCCCATCGCTAAGGAGGACATCGTCAACTAGTAGTCTGTGATAAGAGGAGCTATTGCAGAAGATGACGTTTGAGTCTGGTGTCCGTGGAGGAGAAATCAGACGAGTCTGAATGCAACTCAGATTCAGAGTTGTTCAAAGACACAATGAGGAGATGTCACTGGATTTTCTCCAAGACAAGGTATATCCTCAAAACCATCCTTTCCATATTATAGTTATTGACACGATCCATTGGTTATGGGAATATGGTAGATAAATTTTTTGTTTCTATTGCCTACTCTATAGCCATATTTCCCTACATGTTTAGTAAAAGAATTGTGACGTCTGTTGCCAGACATCGATTAAGATTAATGCGGAAGCGGTCGTTAGAAAGCGGAATTACTGAAAAATCACTAATAATTAAAACTTTTCACAAAGAGATCCATAAACTGACAAACTCTTTCATAAAGGACCAAAGTAATTTATTTACATATACGTCCTGGTTCATAAGTACATGTCTTATACCATTCCCTCTCAAGAGTTACAAGCATCAGTTGCCCTGTTGAAACTTTACATAGGCATTATAAAAATCTCGAGGTATCAAACCAAAAATCTCAGGTCAATATTAAATTAACTACTGACTCGTAGGACCTGAGAGTACAGAGACGACACATAGGACTCTCTATTTACAGGACATGACAGCCAGTGTCTCCACCTAAGAATTCACTACTGTCCTTGTTGTTGTTGTTGCTGCTGCTCTTCCCCTATTGTAGGGTTTCTGCTTCTTCTTCTGCATCTACCTAAAAAGTTGGATCCCACAGGGGTGGGACAATTGAAAATTGTCCCAACGAGAGATATAACTCTCCGCCAGAAATATTATTATTGCAATTAAGGGAATAAAACTGAGAAGAAGAATCATAAGTATTCAACAGTAGATAAATCATTGACTAAAAAAATTAGAGTATTATCCTTTACTCAAGTCATTTCATCCATATCTTAATAGAGTAGCCTGTTACTTATCTAATAAGGAATTAAAGAGCATAAATAACATTTATCTATTTAGAATATGATGTGCAAAGTAACATCAACCAATGATTCTCCTATTTCAACCCTAAGCAAATACGTTACATGGCTGATTACATTTTACAAATATACTTAAGCCCTGAGAAGATGAGGTATACCGCTCATACTCCAACCGACCATTGCAAAATCAAAATCGGTACCATATAGGTCAATAGAATAGCTGAATTCCCATGACCTCATCTTCCTCAGTCAGTGTGAGGACCAAATGCAGGACATCTAGTGTCTCTGCTAAATAGCTTTCCAGGGTATACTGGCAACTTCGCTATTAGAGTTACAGTGGCATGATGTACTCTCTTCACAATCAAGAGATATTATATTTATCTCACATCGATCCGGCATTAAGATCATCGGGAGATTAATGATACATCCATCCCATCATATATAATGAAGGATTGAGAGATTAGATGTTTATCTCACATCAATTCCTCCATTAGGGCGTAAGGATATTCGCGCCCATAACCCCCACATACTCAAAAGTATGCCCTCCAGGAGTTCCTGTAGGTAAACCTGTTCACCATCACCAAACTACTGACGATGATGGATCTATGGTCAGGGCTGTACATGATATCATTTCACTTGGTTAATTAAGTACATTACAATATTCTTTTAGCATCAAACATGTTTTCAAGCATAAATCATTATAACAATTGCAACAAAGAATGAGTATTATTCCTATCAAGTTCTTTCCAAAGCTTTATTAAACATTGGGATCTCGATCCCTTATCACATCAGGGTATTCTCATCCCTTATCATCTCATCATCATGATTATGGAATATGGGTGTTCAAACCCTTAGTTCATCAAAACACTTGTTACCACTTTATCAGGTAACTTAATGCCTTCAGGTCATCTGACCAATGTAAACATAATATTTGAAATGTAGGTATTTCACATGGCTCTTAAAGCCCATTAATATCTCTTGTTACCTCTCACTAGGCAACACAACATATTATGGCTCACAAGGCCCATAAAGAAATTTCAATAGTAAAATATCATAGCTCATACATGGCTATGTCCAACATCTCATGAAGCATGCATAATTAGTGCACATGATAACAATTATATCAATTACATATCAGAACTATGCATTGTAAGAGTAACGTCACTATTTCCTCATTTGAGTTAGGGTTTCCCAAATTATAGTTAGGAAAACTCATCTCATTACCCAGATTAGGGTTATGGTTTATCATCATATTGCCCAAGATTAGGGTTTCATACACTATAACCCAAGATTAGGGCTCCACATATCTTTATCATATATCAGTGTAGGATTTCATATCAAAGTGTCATATACCAGTACATAGCATCACCTTGAATTAGGTTTTACATCACATTATTGCATTAAGGTTTCATTTTGACATCACCCTTGTCTAGGGTTCCACATGACATCACCCTCACTTAGGGTTTCATATGACTTCACCCTTGATTAGGGTTTCTCATAAAATCATCCTTAATTAGGGTTTACTATTCACATCCAATTAAGGTTTATTATTAAAATACCATGAATTAGGGTTTCTCATGTCATTACCCAAAATTAGGGTTATACCATCACCCTAGATTAGGGTTTTACATAAAACTACCCTAAATTAGGGTTTAGGTTCATCAACAACCTCAATTAGGGTTTCATGATCTCTTTATCAAGGATCATATCCAAAAATATATATTCTATTTATTTTGAATGTGTTGAAGTTAAATTTCTATATGATTATTATACATGTATGAATCTCTCTGTCTCTCATCCTCTCTAGGATGTTCATTATTCCAATCTTAATTAGATTGAATCAATTCAACTTGAATAAAGGATTGACATATTGCGTTAAGTTACTGCTTCCATAAGCATTAAAGGTTAACCCCTCTAGGGGTACCAATCATCTAAGTACATTAAGGATTCAACCTGTGGCAACACATCCCACTATCACGCAGACAGCGAGGTGTTACGCGAAAACGTGTGGAAATCACCATAACCACAGATTACCAAAAACACAGGCTAATTAAAACCGATCGCAGAAAACTGATAAACTGAGAAACAATTACATTCCAGTCCACATCCTGCAAGAGACAAGTTATATAAACATGTACATTCCCTGGACCTCTTCACAGCTTCGAGCAACAGCTGTCTTGCCATCTCATAAGTTCATCACCTGTTATATATACATAGAGGCCCACATCCGGCCAACAGCAGGATATACAAAACATCATCCATCGTACATCGTGAAACAATGTAAAAACACTGCCAAGGACCTGAGAGTATAGGGATGACTCTAGACTCTATTACAAAACATCCAAAATAGCAGCATCTCCAAAGCTTGCCTTCTACTGCTCTTCTTGCTGCTCGGTCGCAACACCGTGACCACCACCACATCTAGCTTGACCACCTAAAAAGGGTGTAACTCAGTGGAGTGAGACAATTGAACATTGTCCCAACGGGAGGCATAACTCCCCTCCAAAACTACAAAACCTCAGATATATATATATATAAGCAGTTAACTGATGAGAAGTATAACAAGAGCAGTTAATGAAGTAAAGCTGTTCAAGCTAGCAAGATTACCAGATATATGAAGGGCATATACTCAAGTATTTCTTTATGGGACATGATAATCAAGACAAGATATATAAGATTTACCACATATGAGAAACATATAAGCAACTGCAAAAATATAAAGAGAGTAACTACACAAGCAAGGCCTCAACCAATTGTTCATGTTTGTCTTAAGCAATAATACTATTCAGATGAATTACGTATTATTATGCCCTGAGGAAGTGAGTCGTACCGCTCAAATCCAACCATCGATTATGAAACCCAAGCCGGTGCCATACAAGGTCAATAGGAGAGCCGGACTCCACGACCTCGCCCCTCATGGTCAGTGCACGAGTACAACACAAGTAGGACCGCAGTCTCATGCTGAAGTGGTCTTAGCCACAGGGTCAGGCTACCCTCTGCCTAGCCTGCCTTGGTATAGGTCTCGGCGCTAGTGAAACTGAGCCACGGGCTTGTTCACCGTGCTCTTGAGCCATGAACGCATTCATGCTCCTCGTATCACATATCCTGAGCCATGGGCCTGTTCACCATGCTCTACGTCACAATTGGGCTACGGGCCTGAATCCGCACCCTTGAGTCTACAACCGCAGTTGCACTCTTACCTCCTCACTTTAGGCTAGGAGAAACCTCGCATATTCAACAATATGCGCTCCGGGTTAACCCGCAGGAGAACCCGTTTCACCATCACCAATTCCTGACGATGATGGATCTATGGCCAGGGCAACTACATGATAGATTTCACTGTGATTAATTAGTATCTTTTAGATGGATTGCAAGATTCAACCAAGTTGTATAACATGCAAGCTATAAGGAAATAAACAACATAAACTCAACATTATGCTATTATTATAATCACATCAACCTGATCCACCTCAAGGATCCAACATCACATGTTATCACTTGGCCTCTTGCCAACCATCCAGATCCATTTCAAGGATCATCACATACCATGGGATCTCAATCCCTCATCATGTATTACCACTGCCTCTCAAGGCTCGCATCATCATCATGGGACAAACACATCATACATGCAATCTCATCAACCAGAGTAATTATCAGAGTGATGTTACTCATCACATATTTCTCATAGCTTCTTCATGGCTAATCATCACCTGCATGGTTAGGGTGTACAATAATCATAGTTTCAACATAAGGACTATGCTTACCAACATGGAGTGACACAAAGGATTCTACACTTATCAATCATACATCAACTGATGACCATGTGCATAAGACACATTATAGGACAAGCCGTTTAATCAGACTTATCATTAGCAACTAACCATGATGATTAGGTCCAAGCATTTAGTCATGTTGGATTTAAAGAACAATATTACCATTATCATTAACATTTAGTAAGCAAGAACATGTATAAAAGTCTACTTTCCATGAACCGTGAAACCCTCACTAAAGGTACTCAAAAACCCTCACTAAAAGTTGTACCGAGCAGGGCTCATCCTCACCTAAAGCTAAAGCTATGTTGGGCGTGCAGCCTGCCGGGCGTGCAGCTCAAGGGCGTGCAGCCTGTCGGGCATGCAGCCTGTCGGGCGTGCAGCCTACCGGGCGTGCAGCCTGTCGGGCGTGCAGCTCAAGGGTGTGCAGCCTTCCGGGCTCACTTGCAACGTGCACAGGTAGTGGGTAACCTGTTCTAGCGTGCAAGGACCTTGTGTCGGACAAGATGTTTCTTAAGCGTGTCGCGCAGGGGTGTGACGCGCTCAGCTGGGCGAGCAACTCTGTCGGGCGGGTAGCTCAAGGGCGTGAAATGGGTCTAGGTCAAGAGGGCTAGCGGGCAGCACCTCCCCATGCACATATCAACCAAGGGTGTTAACTCTCAAGGCTATCTACTACCTTTCACAAGGACACCCAAAACCCTAGAGAAGGGTCACCACCAAACCGAGCTCACCCTTCTAGCCCATGGTGAGAAGAGGGTCTTGCTCAAGCAACTAGGACACAAGCTCACCTCAATCGACTAAGAAGGAGGGGTGTTGCTCATGGCACTAGAAGCTCAAACTCACTCTTCTAGAACAAGGGGAGAAAGGAGTGTTGCTCACCTACAAACCCTAGATCATAAGGATCGGCCAACAAGATTATTAAAGCAAGAACTAAGCTACTAACATGTAAGCAAGATCATAGCAAGAGATTAAGTAGTTAGGGTTAGAAGTTATGCAACCCGCCTTAAGCTCCAAGCTCCAAGGAAGAAGAAGAACTCCAAGCTTCAAGGGATGTCGACCACCACTTGCTCCCTCAAGGTGTGTCGGCCACCAAGCTTTCTCCTTCAAGGGTGTATCGACCACCACTCTTCTTCTTCAAGGGGATATCGGCCACCACTAGCAAGGTAGAGGGGTTGTGTCATGCACAAGATGGAGAGGAACCAAAGGGACCTTAAGCTAAGGAAGGAACCGCCTATATAGAAGGAAAGGGAGGAGAAAACAAGGTTGGTCCACGTAAGGTGTCACTTGCCTAGGGACACTTGTCCTAGAGCTCAAGCCACTACTCTAGCAAGCTCCATCCACATGTCCAAGATATGAACCAAGTGTCCACAAAACAAGGTCAAGGCTAGGTCAAGCATCATGGGTGACACAACATGTTGCTCCTTGGGCGACACACATGCATGTTGGCCGACACAAACAAACCCCAATTGGCCGATACAAGGCTCAACCAAAGGAAAGCAAAGCACCTCAAGGCCCAAACAAGCTCAACCAAGGCCCAAAGAACTCAAGCAACAAGCCCAAGCCTTCCTCTCAACCTTAGAGGAAGAAAAGAGAGAGAGGAACACCTCACAAGGTGGCAAACTTGCCTACAAAACCCTAGACTTGGGTTATTTGCAAGTAGCACCTCCAACTCTCAACAAAGAGCAACCAAACCCTAATCACCACTAAAGGTGATTGGTAGGTATCAAAGCACCAGGTTTAAGCAAAGAAAATAGGGTAAACCCTAAACGAAGGTCAGGGTCCTTACAATCTAACCCCCTTTAATGGGATTTCGTCCTAGAAATCTGAAGAGAAAAGCGAGGGGTACTTCCTCCTCATCTCTTCCTCAAGCTCCCATGTGGCTTCCTCAACGCCACGAAGCTTCCAAAGAACCTTCACAAGAACCAGGTCCTTCCTCTTCAGTTTCTTAACTCTTCTGTCAAGGATCGCCACAGGACCTTCCTCGTAGGTCACATCTTCATCAAGCTCAACCTCAACTGGCTGTATCACTGTACTCGAATCCGGATGACTTTTCTTCAGCATGCTGACATGGAACACTGGATGTAGCCTGTGCAACTCTGGAGGTAACTCTATCTCATAAGCTACCTTTCCAACATGCGCCAAGACTGGGTAAGGCCCCATATACCTGGGTGCCAACTTACCCTTCCGGCCAAACCTCAGCACACCTTTCCACGGTGAGACTTTGAGATATACTTTGTCTCCTACCTGGAACTCCAAAGGTCGTCGGCTATTGTCTGCATAAGACTTCTGCCTGTCCTGTGCGACTTTCAGCTGTTGCTGTATCACCTTGATCTTTTCCGTTGTCTGTTGCACTAGCTCAGGACCCAACAACTGATATTCACTAGATTCATACCAACACAAAGGAGATCTACACTTCCTCCCATACAAAGCCTCATAGGGAGCCATGTCAATGCTTCGCTGATAACTTTTGTTATAAGCAAACTGTATAAGACTCAGATGCATATCCCAACTGCCTAGGAACTGCAAAACACAAGCTCGAAGGAGATCCTCCAGAATCTGAATAGTCCTCTCAGACTGTCCATCTGTATATGGGTGGAAAGTTGTACTGAACCTCAACTGCATTCCCAACGCTCTGTGCAACTGTTCCCAAAAACGACTCGTGAACTGAGGACCTCTGTCAGAAACTATCATCGTTGGCACACCATGCAAATGTACTATCTCATCCACATACACTCAAGCAAGTTTCTCAGCTGTATACATCATCTTCACTGGTAGGAAATGGGCAGACTTCGTCAATCTGTCCACTATTACCCAAATGGAATCATGATTCCTAGTTGTCTTGGGTAGACCAACTACGAAATCCATGGTTATATGATCCCATTTCCATTGCGGTATCGACAAAGGTTGCAGCGTACCTGCCGGCTTCTAATGTTCATCCTTCACTTGCTGACAAACCGCACATCTAGTCACGAACTCAGCTACATCTTTCTTCAAGCTGGGCCACCAGTACAAGTCCTTCATACTATGGTACATCTTGGTGACACCTGGATGCATAGCATACATCGATGTGTGTGCTTCCTCTAGCACCAACTTCCTCAACTCTTCAACATCAGGAACCACCATCCTATCACGATAGCAGACTAGCCCATCCTCGGTCTCATGAAACCCATCACGCTTTTCGCTGCCAAACTCTGATCTGATCAACTGTACCACATCATCTGTCTGTTGCGCATCCTTGATTTGTTGTCTTAATGTAGGCTTGACTTGCATCTGTGCTAGAAGTCCAGCTAACGAGGAAACCTCCATCTGCACGTTCATCTTCTGCAAAGAGACAAACATATCTCGCTCATGGCATACCAGAGAACTCAGTTGTGCCTTCTTGGGAGAAAAAGAAGACTTTCGAGTAAGCACATCAGCTACCACATTCGCCTTACTAGGATGATACTCGATAGTGCAGTCGTAGTCATTGATCAACTCCATCCATCGACGTTGTCGCATGTTCAACTCGTGCTGCGTAAAGATATATTTTAGATTCTTATGGTCTATAAAGATCTGACACACCTCCCCATAAAGATAGTGTCTCTAGATCTTTAGTGCATAAACCACTGCCTTCAGCTCCAAGTCATGAGTCAGATAGTTCTTCTCATGTTTCTTAAGCTGTCGCAAAGCAAAAGAAACCACATGATCCTCCTACATCAGCACACAACCTAAACCTTTCTTGGAAGCATCACAGAAAACTACATATCCCTTCCAAGGTTCTAGCAGGATTAGCACTGGAGCACTGGTCAGCTTCTCCTTCGAACTCTGGAAAGCTCATTGACATTTGTCATCCCAGACAAAAGGTGCATCCTTTATCGTCAACTTTGTCATCGGCAAGGCAATCACACTGAAGTCCTTGATAAACCTCCGGTAGTATCCTGCTAAACCCAGAAAACTGCGAACTTTTGTCAGCGTCTTCGGTTGTTCCCAATCTGCAACAGATTCCACCTTCTTTGGATCTACCTTAACTCCTTCAGCGGATATCACGTGACCCAAGAAAGTCACCTCTTCCAACCAGAACTCACACTTACTGAACTTGGCATACAACTGATGTTGGCAAAGAAGAGTCAATGCTTGTCAAAGATGTTGCTCATGCTCTTGCCTGTCCCGACTATAGATCAAGATGTCATCTATAAAGACTACAACAAATTGATCTAAGAACGGATGGAACACTCTGTTCATCAGGTCCATGAAAGCAGTAGGTGCATTGGTTAACCCAAACGACATAACCACAAACTCATAGTGACCATACCTCGTCCTGAAAGCTGACTTTGGTATGTCATCGGCCTTTATCCTCAGCTGATGATATCCGGACCGTAGATCGATCTTTAAAAACACTGTAGCACCACACAACTGATCAAACAGATCATCTATCCTCGGAAACAGGTACTTGTTCTTGATCGTGACCTTGTTCAACTGTCGATAGTCTATACACAACCGCATCGAACCATCCTTTTTCTTGACAAACAACACGGGAGCACCCCAAGGCGACGTGCTCGGTCGGATGAAACCTTTGTCCAGCAACTCTTGCAACTGCTTCTTCAACTCTGTCATCTCTACTGGAGCCATTCTATAGGGTGTCTGTGCAACTGGATGTGTTCCTGGTACCAGATTGATCTCAAAATCAATCTCTCGGGGTGGGGGAACACCAGGAAACTCATCCGGGAACACATCTGCAAACTCTCAGACAACTGGAACCTCTTCAAGACTAGGACCTTTCGCCTTGGTAGCCACAAGGGTATCCACCACATGAGCTATGAACGCCTCACACCCTTGTCGTAGCAACCTATCTGCCACCATACCTGATACTAGACACGTCAGAAGAATCTTCCTATCTCCTTGGAAGATCCACCTCACTCCAGCATCCTCAAACACTGCCTGTTTGGTACCGCAGTCCAGAACAACCTTATACTTCTCTAAGGTATCCATCCCAAGGATAACATCGAACCCATGCATATCAAGTGGTATGAGATCCACTTGAATGTGGTGTCCCGAGAAAGACAAGACACATGATGAACACTCTTCTCGAAGCAACGAAGAACCATCAAGAGGGGTTTCTAACAACAAACTATCCTTCTTACAACTAACAGGTAAATGACAGTTCTCAAGCATACTATAGGTGATAAAAGAGTGTGTAGCACCCAGGTCAACCAGAACAGATATAAAGCAAGAAGAAGACATATCAGAATGAAATAACTCCATCTGACCTGTTACTACTCGCGGGTTGACTATCGCCTCCGGCTGACTCATAGCATAAAATCGAGACGTTGCTTGCTGTCCACGACCTCTGCTTCCTTGAGCAGACGATCCAGCTTGAGACGCTTGACCGCGTCCTCATCCTCTGCTACCACTAGGCTTCTGCCGATCCGATCCTTGATGACTCTGCCTCAGCTGTTGCGTTACTTCAACATCTCTATTCGGGCAGTTGAACCTCCAATGCCCGATCTGACCACACAGATGGCATGCTCTATCATCAACATGTGGCCTAGATGGCCTTGTCACTGCCACGGAAGCTGAACTTTGTGCCTTAGATGGTGAAGAAACATAACCTCATCCTCTACTCAGAGACCACTGAGATGATCCACCAGGACCTCTCATTGCTGATGGTGCTGAAAACCTATGCTTCTTAAAGCCACCAAACCTCTGCCCCTGGAACTGAGCAGGTTTCTTCTTAGCCATAGATTCTCTCTTCTCCCTAACTGATCGTTCAATCCTCCTGACGGACTCCACAAACATCACAAACCGTTCTCAGTTCTCCAACGCAGACATAGGTGCTGTCAGCTCAGCACTCAGACCCTTCTCGAAACGTCTGATCCGTTCCTCATCTGTCTCTACCATGTGAGGACAAAACCTCAACAGGTCCATGAACTTGGCTTCGTACTCGGTGATGTTCATCATCCCTTGTCGTAGGCTCTCAAACTGACTGATCTTCTCATCCATATACATCTTTGAGAAGTATCTGGTGACAAACTCGCACTGGAACACTTCCCAACATATCACCTCACCAGGCCGCTTCTCTTCCTCGATGGTCCACCAGTGACCAGCACTACCTTTCATAAGGTAGACAACATTCTTTACTTTGTCTACTTCAGGGATGTCGAAGATCCGGAAAGCCTTCTCAAGACTTGTCAGCCACAGATCCGCATCCGCTGGATCAGCCGTTCCAGCATAATCCAAAGCTCCGACTCGGCGAAGCCGCTCGAAGGTCTTCCCAATACCCGATGCTTCTCCATGGGGAGCCTGTGCTCTCGGAGGAGGCACTGGCAATCGCTCAACCATGAGATTCATCGTAGCCATCATCTACCCCATAAGCTGTTGGTAGGCAGGATGTTCAAGTATGGCTAGGTCAGGTTGGGGGACCTCAGGCACCCGATCTCCATGTGCCCGCTCAAAAGCTCCATCAACTGATGCAGCATCGTTGTGCTCAGTAGCATGTTCTTCATGGTTTCCAAACATCTTAGCTTTTCTTCCGCTGAGGGAAGAAGATGATTGTAAGAAAATCTGGAAAGCTCATAAGAACAGACACAACCTAGTCCTAGATCCATGTAGACTCAGCGAACCTAAGGCTCTGATACCAAAACTTGTGGCAACACATCCCACTATCACGCAGACAGCGAGGTGTTACACGAAAACATGTGGAAATCACCATAACCACAGATTACCAAAAACACGGGCTAATTAAAACCGATCGTAGAAAACTGATAAACTGAGAAACAATTACATTCCAGTCCACATCCTGCAAGAGACAAGTTATATAAACATGTACATTCCCTGGACCTGTTCACAGCTTCGAGCAACAGCTGTCTTGCCATCTCATAAGTTCATCACCCGTTATATATACATAGAGACCCACATCCGGCCAACAACAGGATATACAAAACATCATCCATCGTACATCGTGAAACAACGTAAAAACACTGCCAAGGACCTAAGAGTACAGGGATGACTCTAGACTCTATTACAAAACATCCAAAACAGTAGCATCTCCAAAGCTTGCCTTCTACTGCTCTTCTTGCTGCTCGGCCGCAACACCGCGACCACCACCACATCTAGCTTGACCACCTAAAAAGGGTGTAACTCAGCGGAGTGAGACAATTGAACATTGTTCCAGTGGGAGGCATAACTCCCCGCCAAAACTACAAAACCTCAGATATATATATATATATATATATATATATATATATATATATATAAGCAGTTAACTGATGAGAAGAATAACAAGAGCAGTTAATGAAGTAAAGTTGTTCAAGCTAGAAAGCTTACCAGATATATGAAGGGCATATACTCAAGTATTTCTTTATGGGACATGATAATCAAGACAAGATATATAAGATTTACCACATATGAGAAACATATAAGCAACTGCAAAAATATAAAGAGAGTAACTACACAAATAAGGCCTCAACCAATGTTTCATGTTTGTCTTAAGAAGTAATACTATTCAGCTGAATTACGTATTATTATGCACTGAGGAAGTGAGCCGTACTGCTCAAATCCAACCTTTGATTGTGAAACCCAAGCCGGTGCCATACAAGGTCAATAGGAGAGTCGGACTCCACGACCTCGCCCCTCGTGGTCAGTGCATGAGTATAACACAAGCAGGACCACAGTCTCATGCTGAAGTGGTCTTAGCCACAGGGTCAGGCTACCCTCTGCCTAGCCCACCTTGGTACAGGTCTCGGCGCTAGTGAAACTGAGCCACGGGCTTGTTCACCGTGCTCTTGAGCCATGAACGCATTCATGCTCCTCTTATCACATATCCTGAGCCATGGGCCTGTTCACCATGCTCTACGTCACAATTGGGCTACGGGCCTGAACCCGCACCCTTGAGTCTACAACAACAGTTGCACTCTTACCTCCTCACTTTAGGCTAGGAGAAACCTCGCATATTCAACAATATACGCTCCGGGTTAACCCGCAGGAGAACCCGTTTCACCATCACCAATTCCTGACGATGATGGATCTATGGCCAGGGCAACTACATGATAGATTTCACTGTGATTAATTAGTATCTTTTAGATGGATTGCAAGATTCAACCAAGTTGTATAACATGCAAGCTATAAGGAAATAAACAAGATAAACTCAACATTATGCTATTATTATAATCACATCAACCTGATCCACCTCAAGGATCCAACATCACATGTTATCACTTGGCCTCTTGCCAACCATCCAGATCCATTTAAAGGATCATCACATACCATGGGATCTAAATCCCTCATCATGTATTACCACTGCCTCTCAAGGCTCGCATCATTATAATGGGACAAACACATCATACATGCAATCTCATCAACCAGAGTAATTATCAGAGTGATGTTACTCATCACATATTTCTCATAGCTTCTTCATGGCTAATCATCACCTGCATGGTTAGGGTATACAATAATCATAGTTTCAACATAAGGACTATGCTTACCAACATGGAGTGACATAAAGGATTCTACACTTATCAATCATACATCAACTGATGACCATGTGCATAAGACACATTATAGGACAAGCCGTTTAATCAGACTTATCATTAGCAACTAACCATGATGATTAGGTCCAAGCATTTAGTCATGTTGGATTTAAAGAACAATATTACCATTATCATTAACATTTAGTAAGCAAGAACATGTATAAAAGTCTACTTTCCATGAACTGTGAAATCCTCACTAAAGGTACTCAACAACCCTCACTAAAAGTTGTACTGAGCAGGGCTCATCCTCACCTAAAGCTAAAACTGTGTTGGGCGGGCAGCCTGCCGGGCGTGCAGCTCAAGGGCGTGCAGCCTGCCGGGCTCACTTGCAACGTGCACGGGTAGCGGGTAACCTGTTCTAGCGTGCAAGGACCTTGTGTCGGGCGAGATGTTTCTTAAGCGTGCCGCGCAGGGGTGTGACGCGCTCAGCTGGGCGAGCAACTCTACCGGGCGGGCAGCTCAAGGGCGTGCAAGGGGTCTAGGTCAAGAGGGCTAGCGGGCAACACCTCCCCATGCACATATCAACCAAGGGTGTTAACTCTCAAGGCTATCTACTACCTTTCACAAGGACACCCGAAACCCTAGAGAAGGGTCACCACCAAACCGAGCTCACCCTTCTAGCCCATGGTGAGAAGAGGGTCTTGCTCAAGCAACTAGGACACAAGCTCACCTCAATCGACTAAGAAGGAGGGGTGTTGCTCATGGCACTAGAAGCCCAAACTCACTCTTCTAGACCAAGGGGAGAAAGGAGTGTTGCTCACCTACAAACCCTAGATCATAAGGATCGGCCAATAAGATTATTAAAGCAAGAACTAATCTACTAACATGTAAGCAAGATCATAGTAAGAGATTAAGTAGTTAGGGTTAGAAGTTATGCAACCCACCTTAAGCACCAAGCTCCAAGGAAGAAGAAGAACTCCAAGCTTCAAGGGATGTCGACCACCACTTTCTCCCTCAAGGTGTGTCGGCCACCAAGCTTGCTCCTTCAAGGGTGTATCGGTCACCACTCTTCTTCTTCAAGGGGATATCGGCCACCACTAGCAAGGTAGAGGGGTTGTGTCGTGCACAAGATGGAGAGGAACCAAAGGGACCTTAAGCTAAGGAAGGAACCGCCTATATAGAAGGAAAGGGAGGAGAAAACAAGGTTGGTCCATGCAAGGTGTCACTTGCCTAGGGACACTTGTCCTAGAGCTCAAGCCACTACTCTACCAAGCTCCATCCACATGGCCAAGATATGCACCAAGTGTCCACAAAACAAGGTCAAGGCTAGGTCAAGCATCATGGGCGACACAACATGTTTCTCCTTGGGCGACACACATCCATGTTGGCCGACACAAACACTCTTAGGCCGATACACACCCCACTTGGCCGATACAAGGCTCAACCAAAGGAAAGCAAAGCAGCTCAAGGTCCAAACAAGCTCAACCAAGGCCCAAAGAACTCAAGCAACAAGCCCAAGCCTTCCTCTCAACCTTAGAGGAAGCAAAGAGAGAGAGGAACACCTCACAAGGTGGCAAACTTTCCTACAAAACCCTAGACTTGGGTTATTTGCATGTAGCACCTCCAACTCTCAACAAAGCACAACCAAACCCTAATCACCACGAAAGGTGATTAGCAGGTATCAAAGCACCATGTTTAAGCAAAGCAAATAGGGTAAACCCTAAATGAAGGTCAGGGTCCTTACACAACCATTGTACTTAACTCATCTATTAATCATTATCTATCATAGAATCAACTGATCTTTCATCACTTTAAGTATTCAATCAATTTTGTATATGTTGAACCTTCATTGGGTTTTGACCTTTGAACTCCAAACGGTTTGAATTCAAATGCCCTCCAAATGGTTTTGAAACTGGTTGGGCATCCTAGGTCTGAAAGTGGTTGGTCTTAAATGGTTTGAAACCATTTGGGCATCTAGCCCTTGAAATCGTTTAAACAAAATATATAGAAACTGTATGAACAATTCACCTTTGAAACCACTTGGGTCTCCAAACGGTTTGAGACCATTTGATCTCAAACGGTCTTGAGACTGTTTGATCCAAACCCTCTCCAAACCAAATGGACCAATAAGGTCTTTCAACACATAAACAATTCAAGGTATCAATCAATCAACCGACTATCAATTGAATCCTTGACTTATTCATCAATTTAACTATTGAATCATCCTTCAATTGGACCATCAATTAGGGTTTTGAACCCAACTGAACTAGGATTTATAATCAAGAAACCTTCAATTAGGGTTTTGAAATCAAGGAACCTTCAATGATTAACATTGTGGAACCGATTCAATTGAAATCAATGAAGAATCATCAAATTATGATATGACATGTCCTCAAATGGTCTTGAGGTCATTAGGATGACCTCCAAATGGTCTTGAGTCTGTTTGCACCATCCATCATTAAAATTTGTGAAATTCAATTAGGGTTCAAATCATTGGATTGATCATCAAATTAGCTATTGATTGCATTTCAATTTGATATCTTTGGATTTTCAATTACTCGACCATACTCAACCCTAGACCTCCAAATGGTATTGGTTGACCTCCAAACGATCTTGAGACCATTTGGGTGATCTCCAAATGGTTTTGAGACCATTTGGGTTAATCAACCCAAACTTTTAAATCAACCAATTGAAATTTCAGCACTTAACTCGATTAGGGTTTGTTACTTAATGAACCTTCAATTGATGAACCCTTTGAAACCAATCAATTAAATATAATGGGTCATCAACCATCAACACTAGCATATAATCTCCAAATGGCCAACTGTGGTCAACCCTTCCAAACGGTTTGAAACCGTTTGGCTTCTAACGGTTTGATGAAACCGTTTGATTTCAAACGGTTTTGTTGAAATCGATTGAACATTTTGTTGAAACCGATTGGAATATAATTTCTTTGGGAAAAGTGCCCAAGATGATTTCATCATCATCTACATTCATTCATTCAAAATCTACTGCCATTTTCATGGTAATTACATCAATGGATCAAGGGAATTTCAAGTAGAACAAAATGATCAACAAATAATGGAGAATTGAATGCAATAACAACATTTAAGGGTTTAAGTTATATGACCCGCCTTCAAAATTGAATCCAAGATTAAAGATCCACGTATCCAATGGTGTATGAAGCTTTGACAACTGCCCAAGGTCCGTTCTCAAGCTTTTGAGTGAAAGGATTGGCTAGAGTTGAAGATTGAATGAAGAAAAGAAGAAATCAAGCATTGATTTTCGGTTTCCACCATGAAATCAAGGTGAAAGAAGACCATGGAGCTTACATACAGGTTGGGGATCGTCCTTCTCCTGCTCCTAATCTCCCTTGTGCTCGTCCAAAGTAAGGAGAGAAAGAAATTCAGAAAAAGAGTCCTTATGTGGGTGGGAAATGAGATATGTATAAGGAAATTCTAGGAAAGAGAAAGTAGTAATTAATTCCTTTAATTTCCAAAATTAATGCCACATCTCCCCCTCAACTCCTTTCCCACGAAACCATCCTCTTCCTCTTGCAATTCCTCTCCATTATCCACGAATTAAAGGAAAAGAAATTAAGCACCTTAATCATATTACACTAATATCCCATTTTTAGTGGATATTACTTTTTATTAACTTAATGTGAGTGGGCTCTCCACTCACTTAATATATTTTCGTCCCTTTGCAAGGCACAAGCTGGTCCAACCTTTTGCAACATCATCCTTCACCTTTTGGTTGAAGGGGTCTTCAATTAATATATTTCTTTTTGCATTAAATTGAATTATGGTTTCAATTATGCTTACATCTTGATTATTTTAATATCAAGATTCTCTCTCCTCCAAATTAATTCAAATGAGGTGCCCCTCTCATTTTCTTTTCTCTACATGATGCCAAGAAATATGAGGGACCCTCTAGAAGTTCTATTTTGCATATTGAACCCTAGGTTTTGGGTAAATTGCACATTATAACAAAACTAGGTTTTAATGCACAAAGATTGCTCAGCAAGCTCTATCTTGGTGCTCAAGCTTGTGGAAGCCATACCACTGCACCATACTCATTCCTATGATGTCTCAACATATGAGGAACATTTTATCATGTACAATTTGCAAGTTGACCCCTCAACTTGGGTAATTTGCACTTTAGTCCAAAACAAGCAAAACATTGTTTCAACATTATTCAAAAAGGACTAAAATTGAAATATAAGTTCCCCTTGAGCCTTAATTACTTTTCAAAAGATAAGATCAAGCATAATAATAATAACCTTTCTTAAACAAAACACCTAGGGTTAAAGCATAACCCATGTCAGGGATGTTACAAATTATCCACCCCTTACAAGGATTTCATCCCCGAATTCATCAACATAAACATTAAGAGAAAAGAGTAGGGTATTTCCTCCTCATCTCTTCCTCTAGTTCCCATGTAGATTCTTAAATGCCATAGTGATTCCAAAGGACTTTTACAAGACAAATGTCTTTCTTTTTCAGCTTTTTAATTCTTTTATCAAGGATCATCACAGGTCCTTCAACATATGATCTATCACCATTTAATTCTACCTCCACAGGTTGTAGAACTAACTCTGTGTCAGGGTGACACTTTCTCAACATAGAGATATGGAACACTGGATGCAACTTATGCAACTTAGGTGGTAACTCCATCTTATAAGCTACATTTCCAATTCATTCAATGATTGGATAAGGCCCCATAAATCTAGGAGCTAACTTTCCCTTCCTTCCAAATCTAAGAGATCCTTTCCAAGGTGAGACCTTGAGATATACTCTGTCTCCAACTTGGAATTCTAAAGGTCTTTGTCATTTGTCGGCGTATGATTTCTATCTATCCTGTGCAGTCTTTAACTATTGTTGTATTACTTTAATCTTCTCAGTTGTCTGTTGCACTAGCTCAGGACCCAAAAGTTGATATTCTCCAGTTTCATACCAACATAAAGGAGATCTACATCGTCTACCATATAATGCTTCATATGGTGCCATGCCAATACTATGCAGATAGCTATTATTATAAGCAAACTCTATCAAGCTCAGGTGTAGATCCCAACTTCCTACAAACTGAAGGACACATGCTATAAGAAAATCCTCCAAGGTTTGTATGGTCCTCTCAGATTGTCCATTTGTCTGTGGGTGAAAGGATGTACTAAACCTTAACTGGGTACCCAAAGCTTTATGAAGTCGTTCCCAAAAATGACTTGTGAAGTCGGGACCTCTATCAGAAACGATAGTAGCAGGAACCCCGTGCAACCGCACTATCTTATCTACATATAACTGTGCCAGCTTCTCAGTAGTGTAGGTTGTTTTGATAGGTAAGAAATGTGTTGTCTTTGTCAACCTATCAACTATCACCCAAATGGAATCATGACTTTTGGTTGTTCTAGGCAAACCAACCACAAAGTCCATGGTCACATGATCCCATTTCCACTGCGATATAGGAAAAGATTGCATTGTTCCTGCGGGAATCTGATGTTCAGCTTTAACTTACTAACACACCGGACACCGCATAACAAACTCAGCTACATCCTTCTTCAATCCTGGCCACCAATACATATCCTTCAAGTTATGATACATTTTGGTGCTTCTTGGATGCATTGCATACATCGAAGAATGAGCTTCCTCCAAAACCAACTTCCTTAAGTCATTGGCATTAGGTACTACCATCCTACCATGGTAACAGACTACCTGATCCTCTGACTCATGGAAGCCATCCCGTTTCTCACTACCATACTCTGACCTAATCTGTTGAACTACAGTATCAGCTTGTTGTGCTTCTTTAATCTATTGTCTCAGAGTAGGTTTTATGTGCATCTCAGCCAACAACCCGGCTAACAATGATACGTTTAGTTGTACATTGTTTTACCTCAAGGAGATAAACATATCCCTCTTAGAGCACACTAAGGAATTCAACTATGCTTTATCTAAGGTTGGTGTTTCTGATGATTTCCTACTTAGTGCATCAACCACTACATTAGCCTTCCCTGGATGATAATCAATTGTACAATCGTAGTCCTTGATTAACTCCATCCAACGACATTGCCTCATGTTCATCTCATGCTGTGAGAAGATATATTTTAGATTCTTATGGTCTGTGAAAATCTGGAATGTTTCTCCATAGATATAATGTCTCCAGATCTTCAAAGCATGAACTATAGCAGCTAGCTCTAGATCATGTGTTGGATAATTCTCCTCGTGTTTATTAAGCTATCGGGAAGCAAAAGAAATCACTTGCTTATCCTGCATCAACACACATCCTAAGCCATTCTTAGATACATCACAGAAAACTATGTACCCTTTTCCTTGCTCAGGTACCACCAGCATAGGTGCACTTGTCAATCTTTCTTTCAACATCTGGAAAGAATGTTGACACTTGTCATTCCAGACAAAAGGAATCTCCTTTCTGGTCAACTTGGTTAGGGGTAAAGCTATAGAACTGAAGTTCTTAATGAACCTCCTGTAATAGCCTGCCAACCCTAGGAAATTGTGTATCTCTGTTGGTGTTTCGGTTGTTCCCATTGCAGTATAGATTCTACCTTCTTAGGATCAACACGAATACCTAAAGCAGATATTACGTGTCCTAGAAAAGAAATTTTTGGTAACCAGAACTCACATTTGCTAAACTTAGCATACAACTTATGCTCTCTTAGAAAAGTTAGAGCCTAACGGAGGTGCTGCTCATGTTGTTGAGCATCTCTACTATATATCAAGAGGTCATCTATGAAGACTACTACACACTGATCAAGAAAAGGTCGAAAGATTCTATTCATGAGTTCCATGAATGCAGCTGGTGAATTAGTTAGTCCAAACGACATAACTATGAACTCATAGTGACCATACCTTGTCTTAAAGGCAGACTTAGGTATGTCATCCTCCTTAATACACAACTGATGGTATCCCGACCTCAAATATATCTTAGAAAATATAGTTGCACCACGCAACTGATCAAACAAGTCATCTATCCTTGGCAAAGGATGCTTATTCTTTATAGTTACTTTATTCAACTACATGTAATCAATGCATAACCGCATCAATTCGTCCTTCTTCTTAACAAAGAGAACCGGAGCACCCTAGGGTGAAGTGCTCGGTCGGATAAAACCTTTCTCAAGCAACTCCTGAAGTTGTTTCTTGAGTTCTGCCATTTCAGCAGGTGTCATCCTATACGATGTTTGTTCTATAGGTTGCGTGCCTGGAATTAGATTAATCTCAAAATCAATCTCTCAGGGCGGAGGTACACCTGGAAGTTCCTCAGAGAATACATCTTCAAATTCCCTAACTACCGGAACCTCAGAAGGATTAGGGCTCTCCATGGTGATATCTAGCACATGTGCCAAGAATGCAAAACATCCTTGCCTCATCAGCTTCTCAGCTACCATAGCTGACACAAGACAGGTTGGAAGAATCTTTCTATCTCCTTGAAAGATCCATGTGTCACTATCATCTGTGAACACAGCTTGCTTGGAGTCACAATCAAAGACAACCTTGTACTTTTCTAGGGTGTCCATCCCAAGAATTATATTGAACCCGTGCATCTCAAGTGGTATAAGATCCACTTGAATGTGATGTTCAGAAAAGAAAAGAGTGTAGGGAGAACACACCTCCCGCAATGCTGCAGATTCCATCAAAGGAGTTTCTAACTTCAAACTCTCTGCCCTATGACCAACTATCATATTGCAGTCAAGAATCACTCTTTTTGTGATGAAAGAATGAGTAGCACCCAGATCAATTAAAACAGATACGATGCATGATGTAGACATATCAGAATAAAATATTTCCATCTAACCTGTCACAACTCGAGGGTTGACTACTACATCAGGTTGATTCATCGCAAATAATCTCGCTTTCACCTGCGGTTGACTCGGTGCTCGATTATTGGGTGCCAACGATCCAACTTGGGATGCTTGTCCACATCCTCTAGCACCACTTGGAAACTATCGCCTCTGAGAGCCTTGCTGACTCTACCTCTGAGGTTGAGTCACACTTGCTTCTCTGGCTCGACAATCCTTCATCAGATGCCCCATCTTTCCACATATAAAACAACCTCTGTTCCCTGATTGTGGTCTGGATGGTCCTGTTACCGACACTAATGCTGAGTTGTGGGCTCCTTCTGGTGGTAAACTATGACATCTACCCTTATTTGACGTCCATTGTGTCTGGGTATTAAACCTTGGTAGTGCTATTGGTGCAGAAAACCTCGGTTTCTTAAAACTTTTAGACCCTTGTCCCTAAAATTGAGTATACACCTTCTTACTCTTAGTCTGTCACTTCTCAGTCACAGACCTCTCTATCTGTCTGACAGACTCCACAAAAGTAGCAAACCTCTCCCTATTCTCCAGAGCAGACACAGGAGTGGTCAAATTAGCATTCAACCCCTTCTCAAAACACTGAATCCTTTCTTCATCGGTAGCTGCCATATGCGGATAGAATCGCAAAAGCTCCATGAACTTAGCCTCATACTCGCTAATGTTCATTTGTCCTTGCCTTAATCTCTCAAACTGAGAGATCTTCTCATCTAGAAATGTCTTAGGAAAGTATCTATTGACGAATTCTCGTCGGAATACTTCCCATCCGATTTCCACACCCAGCCTCTTGCCTTCTTCTATGGTCCACCAATGGCCAGCACTCCCTTTAAGAAGGTACACTGCGTGTCTAACCTTCTCATCTTCTGGGATGTTAAGGATTCTAAAGGCCTTCTCCAGTTCAGTCAGCCACATGTCAGCATCTTCTGGGTCAACTTTACCAGCATACTCTATGGCTCCAACCCGGCGAAGTCCTTCAAATGTCTTGCCGGCTCCCTATCCTTCATGGTGAGTTGGTGCCCTAGGTGCAGGTAGTGGCATCCTATCTGTCATATGAGTCATGGCCGCCATAAACTATCCAAACATGAATTGGAAGGTTGGGTTCCCCATATCTTCTTGATTGAACTGGGGTTGTTCAGGTACAGGCTCCTCCTTATCTTGGTCTCTTGCACCTCCTCCTGGTGCAGCAATGCTGCTCTCGGCAGCATGTTCATCATATGATCTAGACATCTCTAGTTTTTCTTCTCCTCCTATATGAGTAGAAGACACTATCAGATAAACTGGAAGACACTAGAATAGACTCAACAACCTTAATCCTATGTCTTTGTAGACTCAGTGATCTTAGTGCTCTGATACCACTAAATTGTGACGTCTGTTGCTAGATATCGATTAATATTAATGCGGAAGTGGTCGTTAGCAACAGAATTACTGAAAAATCACTAAAAATTAAAACTTTTCACAAAGAGATCCATAAACTGACAAACTCTTTCATAAAGGACCAAAGTAATTTATTTACATATACGTCTTGATTCATAAGTACATGTCTTGTACCATTCCCTCTCGAGAGTTACAAGCATCAGTTGCCCTGTTTAAACTTTACATAGGCAGTATAAAAATCTCGAGGTATCAAACCAAAAATCTCAGATCAGTATTAAATTAACTACTGACTCCTAGGACCTGAGAGTACAGAGACGACACATAGGACTCTCTATTTATAGGACATGACAGCCAGTGTCTCCACCTAAGAATTCACTGTTGTCCTTATTGTTGTTGTTGCTGCTGCTCTTCCCCTATTGTAGGGTTTCTGCTTCTTCTTCTGCGTCTACCTAAAAAGTTGGATCCCACGGGGGTGAGACAATTGAAAATTGTCCCAGCAAGAGATATAACTCTCCGCCAGTAATATTATTATTGCAATTAAGGGAATAAAACTGAGCAGAAGAATCATAAGTATTCAATAGTAGATAAATCATTGACTAAACAAATTAGAGCATTATCCTTTACTCAAGTCATTTCAACCATATCTTATTAGAGTAGCATGTTACTTATCCAATAAGGAATTAAAGAGCATAAATAACATTTATCTATTTAGAATATGTTGGGAAAAGTAACATCAACCAATGATTCTCGTATTTCAACCCTAAGCAAATATGCTACACGGCTAATTACATTTTACAAACATACATAAGCCCTGAGGAGATGAGGTATACCGCTCATACTCCAACCGACCATTGCGAAATTGAAATCGGTACCATACATAGGTCAATAGAAGAGTCAGATTCCCATGACCTCATCTTCCTCAGTCAGTGTGAGGACCAAATGCAGGACATCTAGTGTCTCTGCTAAATAGCTTTCCAGGGTATACTGGCAACTTCACTATTAAAGTTACAGTGGCATGTTGTACTCTCTTCGCAATCGAGAGATATTATATTTATCTCACATCGATCCGGCATTAAGATCATTGGTAGATTAATGATACATCCATTCCGACATATATAATGAAGGATTGAGAGATTAAATGTTTATCTCACATCAATTCCTCCATTAGGGCATAAGGATATTCACGCCCATAACCCCCACATACTCAAAAGTATGCCCTCTAAGAGTTCCCATAGGAAAACCTGTTTCACCATCACCAAACTACTAACGATGATGGATCTATGGTCAGGGCTCTACATGATATCATTTCACTTGGTTAATTAAGTACATTACAATATTCTTTTAGCATCAAACGTGTTTCAAACATAAATCATTATAACAATTGCTACAAAGAATGATTACTATTCCTATCAAGTTCTTTTCAAAGCTTTATTAAACATTGAGATCTCAATCCCTTATCACATCAGGGTATTCTCATCCCTTATCATCTCATCATCATGATTATGGAATATGGGTGTTCAAACCCTTAGTTCATCAAAACACTTGTTACCACTTTATCAGGTAACTTATTGCCTTCAGGTCATCTGACCAATGTAAACATAATATTTGCAATGCAGGTATTTCACATGGCTCTTAAAGCCCATTAATATCTCTTGTTACCTCTCACTAGGCAAAACAACATATTATGGATCACAAGGCCCATAAAGTAATTTCAATAGTAAAACATCATAGCTCATACCTGGCTATGTCCAACATCTCATGAAGCCTGCATAATTAGTGCACATGATAACAATTATATCAATTGCATATCAGCACTATGCATTGTAAGAGTAACATCACTATTTCCTCATTTGAGTTAGGATTTCCCAATTTATGTTAGTTAGGAAAACTTATCTCATTACCCAGATTAGGGTTATGATTTATCATCATATTGCCCAAGATTAGGGTTTCATACACTATAACCCAAGATTAGGGCTCCACATATCTTTATCCTATATCAGTGTAGGATTTCATATCAAAGTGTCATATCCCAGTACATAGCATCACCTTGAATTAGGTTTTACATCACATTATTGCATTAAGGTTTCATTTTGACATCACCCTTGTCAAGGGTTCCACATGACATCACCCTCACTTAGGGTATCATATGACTTCACCCTTGATTAGGGTTTCTCATAACATCATCCTCAATTAGGGTTTACTATTCACGTCCAATTAAGGTTTATTATTAAAATACCCTGAATTAGGGTTTATCCTAAACTAGGGTTATACCATCACCCTAGATTAGGGTTTTACATAGAACTGCCCTAAATTAGGGGTTAGGTTCATCAACAACCTCAATTAGGGTTTCATGATCTCTTTATCAAAGATCATACCCAAAAATACATATTCTATTTATTTTGAATGTGTTGAGGTTAAATTGCTACATGATTATTATACATGTATGAATCTCTCTCTCATCCTCTCTAGGATGTTCATTATTCCAATTTTAATTAGATTGAATCAATTCAACTTGAATAAAGGATTGACATAGTGTATTAAGTTATTGCTTCCATAAGAATTAAAGGTTAACCCCTCTAGGGGTACCAATCATCAAAGTACATTAAGGATTCAACCATTGTACTTATCTATGCTATTAATCATTATCTATCATAGAATCAACTAATCTTTCATTACTTTAAGTATTCAATCAATTTTGTATATGTTGAACCTTCATTCGGTTTTGACCTTTGAAACTCCAAAAGGTTTGAAGTCAAATGCCATCCAAATGGTTTTGAAACCGTTTGGGCATCCTAGGTATGCAACCGTTTGGTCTTAAATGGTTTGAAACCGTTTGGGCATCTAGCCCTTGAAATCATTTAAACAATATATATAGAAACCGTATGAAACATTCACCTTTGAAACCACTTGGGTCTCCAAACGGTTTGAGACCATTTGATCTCAAATGGTCTTGAGACCATTTGGACTCAAACGGTCTTGAGACTGTTTGATCCAAACCCTCTCAAAACTGAATGGACCAATAAGGTCTTTCAACACTTAAACAATTCAAGGTTTCAATCAATGAACCGACTATCAATTGAATCCTTAACTTATTCATCAATTGAACTATTGAATAATCCTTCAATTGGACCATCAATTAGGGTTTTGAACCCAATTGAACTAGGATTTATAATCAAGAAACCTTCAATTAGTGTTTTGAAATCGAGGAACCTTCAATGATTAACATTGTGGAACCGATTCAATTGAAATCAATGAATCATCATCAAAATATGATATGACCTGACCTCAAATAGTCTTGAGGTCGTTAGGATGACCTCCAAATGGTCTTGAGTCTATTTGCCCCATCCATCGTTAAAATTTGTGAAATTCAATTAGGGTTCAGATCATTGGATTGATCATCAAATTAGCTATTGATTGCATTCCAATTTGATATCTTTGGATCTTCAATTACTCAACCATACTCAACCCTAGACCTCCAAATAGTCTTGGTTGACCTCCAAACGGTCTTGAGACCATTTGGGTGATCTCCAAATGGTTTTGAGACTGTTTGGGTTAATCAACCCAAAGTTTTAAATCAACCAATTGAAATTTCAGCACTTAACCCGATTAGGGTTTGTTACTTAATGAACCTTCAATTGATGAACCCCTTGAAACCAATCAATTAAATATAATGGGTCATCAACCATCAAAACTGGCATATAATCTCCAAACGGTCAACTATGGTCAAACCTTCCAAATGGTTTGAAACTATTTGGCTTCTAACAGTTTTATGAAACCGTTTCATTTCAAACGGTTTTGTTGAAACCGATTGAACATTTTGTTGAAACCGATTGGAATAGAATTTCTTTGGGAAAAGTGCCCAAGATTATGTAATCATCGTCTACCTTCGTTCATTCAAAAGCTACTGCCATTTTCATGGTAATTACATCAATGGATCAAGGGAATTTCAAGTAGAACACAATGATCAACAAATAATGGAGAATTGAATGCAATAACAACATTTAAGGGTTTAAGTTATATAACCCACATTCAAAATCGAATCCAATCTTCAAGCTCCATGTCTCCAATGGTGGATGAAGCTTTGACAATTGCCCAAGGTCCGTTCTCAAGCTTTTGAGTGGAAGGATTGGCTAGAGTTGAAGATTGAATGAAGAAAAGAAGAAATCAAGCATTGATTTTCGGTTTCCACCATGAAATCAAGGTGAAAGAAGACCATGGAGCTTACCTACAGGTTGGGGATCGTCCTTCTACTGCTCCTAAGCTCCCTTGTGCACAGCCAAAGCAAGGAGAGAAAGAAATTCTGAAAAACAGTCCTTATGTGGGTGGGAAATGAGATATGTATAAGGAAATTCAAGGAAAGAGAAAGTAGTAATTAATTCCTTTAATTTCCAAACTTAATGCCACATATCCCCCTCAACTCCTTGCCCACGAAGCCATCCTCTTCCTCTTGCAATTCCTCTCCATTATCCAAGAATTAAAGGAAAAGGAATTAAGCACCTTAATCATATTATACTAATATCCCATTTTTAGTGGATATTACTTTTTATTAACTTAATGTGAGTGGGCTCTCCACTCACTTAAGATATTTTCTTGAATTTGCAAGGCACAATCTGGTAAAACCTTTTTCAACATCATCCTTCACCTTTTGGTTGAAGGGTTCTTCAATTAATATATTTCTTTTTGCATTAAATTGAATTATGGTTTCAATTATGCTTAAATCTTGATTATTTTAATATCAAGATTCTCTCTCCTACAAATTAATTCAAATGAGGTGCCCCTCTCATTTTCTTTTCTTTAAATGATTCCAAGAAACATACGGGACCCTCTAGAAGTGCTATTTTTCATATTGAACCCTAGGTTTTGGGTAAATTGCACATTACACCAAAACTAGGTTTTAATGCACAAAGATTGCTCAACAAGCTCTATCTTGGTGCTCAAGCTTGTGGAAGCCATACCACTACATCATACTCATTCCTATGATGTCTCAACATCTGACGAACATTTTATCATGTACAATTTGCAATTTGACCCCTCAACTTGGGTAATTTGCACTTTAGTCCAAAACAAGCAAAACATTGTTTCAACATTATTCAAAAAGGACTAAAATTGAAATATAAGTTCTCCTTGAGCCTTAATTACTTTTCAAAAGATAAGATAAAGCATAATAATAATTACATTTCTTAAACAAAACACCTAAGGTTAAAGCATAACCCAAGTCAGGGATGTTATAAGAATGGTTTCCATGTATGTCAGTTTGATAGTTGGTTAGATTGATATATTCTTGTGGGGTGATGAGATTTAGATCCCCACAAGAATGAATCCATAAACCCCTATCGCAGTTATCATATTTTTACACATATGATCTCAAACTTGTTTTCTGGTATAATGATTATATTCTTATGGAAATGTCATTATCTCGGATATTCAGCCATGTTCTCTTGACCATTTCCACTGATGGAGTTTATAATCCTTGTACCTATTTGACTTGTTTATTATACCTTATGATGACGAGATTTTCCACCCATGAGTTTGAATGTCAGTATGATAATCACATGTTCCTCGATGAGATCTCGAACAAGGCCTTGTGGGATGGTTGGGAAAGGATTCTCAAATGCCAAGATCTACAGGTTTGCAACAAGTCAAATTCTTCTTACATAGGCACTCTGAAAGGACATAAATCCACATGGACATGTGCGAATATTAAAATTAGGAATTGATTCATTGAGTAAAAGCATGGTATTTGGTGGTGATTCCGTAGACCCCACTACATTTATCATTTGATTAATTAGTTTTTTATCTACACTTTTCAATTCCATTTTAGCTTTAATCAAACTCACTCTCAATTGGAAATAACTTTCTATTTTGTGCAATTGGTTTGAATTGACACTTAAAAACTTGCCATCTCTTGGGATCGATACCTTCTATGCTCGTTCAATTTTTTTTTTGATAATTTTTTTATAAGCATACAGGTTACACTCTAGGACTTTCCCTCCTATTGAGTTGTTGTGCAAACGACACACATCACCTACTACCCAAGGATTTATTAGAGTTTTAAGAATGATGATTAGCTCCAAAGTCCACCATTAGCCCCGGTTGTGCACTTTGTCCTCACTCAATAATATCGTAGGATCAAATTCCCTATAGTACACTCATTCTAGCATGATTCTAGAATGAGCACAATTAACACAAAGTACCTATTGATGGGCTACCTAAAAAGGAGGTGCACATTCGTGATAAGGTAGTTCAATCATTGCTTACAAGGTCATTTCTATTAGTTTCCATCAATAATGGGATGTTACAATCTCCCTCACTTTGACCCTTGCATCTTTGTCAACACTCAACTATATGGCCTCATAATCTTTCTCCGCTTTAGTCTAGACCTAAAATGGCTCAAGTGCATCTGGCTCTCAATCACGTCTACTGGCACAAGTATGACTTCATCACAATAGGTAGTCCTTTCCAACATTCTTGGACTGTAAGGACCCTGACCTTCATTTTGGGCTTACCTTATTTGTTTGCCTAAACCTTGTGCTTGGTTTCTTGCTAATCACCTTTAGTGGTGATTAGGGGTTTTCTTGTGCTTAGTTGAGAGCTGGAGGTGCTACTTGCAAAATAACCTAAGTTAGGGTTGGAGAGCAAGTTTGTCACCTTGAGAGATGTTTTCTCTCTCCTTGCTTCCTCTAGAGTTGAGAGGAAGGTTTGGGTTCGTTGTTCGAGTTGTCTTGGGCTTTGCTAAGCTTTGTTGGGCCTTGTTTTGCTCTACTTGGGCTTTTCCCTTGCCTTGTTGGACCTTGTGTCGGGCAAGAGTGCCTTGTATCGGCCATAAGTGTGTCACCCAGGGAGGCGTGTCGGGCATGGAGATGGGGTGTATCATCCATGGACCCCTTTGACCCTTTGACCTCGTTTGTGTCACCACTAGTGGACACTTGGTGCATGATGCTTGCATGTGGCAATGGCCTTGGACATGTGTAAGGCGAGATAAGGAGGTGGCATTACCCATGGACAAGTGTCCCTAGGTGGGCGACACCTTGCCTTGTCTTACCTTGGTTTCTCCTCCACCCTCTCCTATATATGTACCTTCTTTCTCTTGCTAAGGATCTCTTTAGTTCCTTGGTTTCTCTCTTCCTTGGTGGATGACACTCTTCCTTTGCAAAGCTTGGTGGTCGATCCTTCTCTTTGGAGTCTTCTTCTTCTTCCTCTTGAGGTGGCCGAAGGTGTTTCTTGGTGCTAGGAGCTTGGAGCTTGCTTAAGGCGGGTTACATAACTCCTAACCTTAGCTATACTACTCTCCTTTTATTGTTGCATGTTATGTTCTATCTTGATTGGCCAAGTATCTTGTCGAATATACTTCTTGCTTAGTTGTAGCCTTGATCTTGGTGGTCGAACCTTGTAGGCAATACCCCTCTTCTCTCCTTTGGTCTTGAGAAGTGAGTCTAACCCTAGTGATATAGACAATACCCCTCTCTCTTGGTTGTTGAGAGGTGAGTCTATACTATAGTTTCTTGGGTAATAATCTTCTCTCACCATGGATTTGAGAGGTGAGCTTTGGTGGAGTGATGGCCTAGTTGTGGAAGACATCTTGGCCGATATGGAAATAATCCGTCATGTTGCCCGATTAGTGAGGAGGTTGTGCAAAACCCCTCTCTCTTGGTTGTTGAGAGGTGATCCAATTCTCTTGATCTTTAGGGTTTCTAAGATGGTGATATTGAGGTTGATGATGATCATGTCGGGATGAGTTTGAGCCTTGCGCGATGCCCATGTAATGGTGCTGCCCGATACCCTCTCTTGGCCTAGAGTTCTGGGTCGATATGATGATGTTGGGTTTGGGCGTTACACCTTGGTCTTTGCCTTGTGTGTTGGCCGAAAGGATGAGGCTAGCTTGGTTGGACAATAGGCTCTCCCTTGGTGCCCTCATATCGAAGGAGGATGTGTACATTAGTGGGCGATATAGGGTTAGCATGGGCACTATGGCTCTAGCCGATATGGTAGTTGTTTCCCGATATAACCCTAACCCTAAACATGGTAGGCCGATAAGGCCTTGTCTGGTTCAGTAGAATGCCATCACCTTTGATGCACGACATGCCCCATAGACTTAGCTGCACGATGCACTTTGTGTTCTTCCTAGTTGCACAACACACCTGGAGGTGGCAACCCGACATCCTTGCTTTAGGGTTGGGCGATATGTGGCTAGAGTGCTTGGGCGATATGAGGAAAGTTACCATGCCTGATACCACCTCTAGTGGGGGGAGTTCCCTACCCGTTACACTTCTTGTGAGGGTAGTGGGCACTTCTAGTGAGGGTCATGTTCCACTCAGTAACCCATCTGATAGATCTTTATCATGTAAACACATCCTTGTTGATAATGAATTATGGATTATGGAGTGTGAACCTTTGACATGTTTGATACTTAAAGTGATGCCAGATACTTTCACATGTTTTGAATAGATGCCCATGATTTGATAGTAGTGAGGTAATTGATATAGTAGAACGCACCTATGTAAACATGACATGTATATCTGAAACTCTAATGGCATGATAAATAGTGGAGCTAGATATATCTGGTAATTTTAAAGTTATCTCTTTTGTTGTGTGTACTAACCATGAAGGCTATAAGATGAATTCATAGCCAGGAAAAATCCATGAGGCTTATGTGTTTGAATAATACTGCATCATGATGATAACTCTTGTTGATGAAATAACATGTATCACCAGTATATTAAGATAGGTCTGTGAACCTGATGAAGGTCGTGTGCCTAGTGAGATATTATCCTCTTGTTGATGAGGTAGGGATTTTATCCCAAGTGATGCTGTGAGATGGTGATGATGCCTTGAGAGGTAGTGGCTTTCTGAGATAAGGGATTGAGATCCCAACACAATGTGATGATGACAGTAATAATATAACTCGATGATTTAATGTTATATAACTTGGTTGCCTCAACAATTCACTTAAAATATACTAATTAATTACAGTGAAATATTTCATGTAGTTTGCCCTGGCCATAGACCCATCATCGTCAGCAGCTGGTGATGGTGAAATGGGTTCTCCTACGGGTTAACTCGAAGCGCATATTGTTGAATATGTGAGGTTTCTCCTAGCCTAAAATAGAGAGCATTTGAGTGCAACTTCGGTTGTAGACTCAAGATGTGTATAAGAGCATGGTAAACATGCCCATGGCTCAGTGTGATAGAGCATGAATGCATTCATGGCTCAGGGAGCATGGTGAACTGGCCCGTGGCTCAGATATACTAGCGTCGAGACCTGCACCAAGGCGGGCTAGAGAAAGGGTAGCCTACGGGAGATGACCCTATGGCTGAGGCCACTTCAGCATGAGACTGCGGTCCTGCTTTGGTTCTCGTGCACTGACCACGAGGTGGTGAGGTCGTGGAGTCCGGCTCTTCCATTGACCTTGTATGGCACCGACTCCAGGTTCCGCACCCGTCGGTTGGATCTGAGTGGTGCGGCTCACTTCCTTAGGGCATAATAATACGTAATCCAGCCGAATAGTATTTATTGCTTAAGGCAAAACATGGAACCTTGGTTGAGGCCCTACTTGTGTAGTTGATATTGTTGTACCTTGCAGTTACATATAAGTTCCTTATGTTATGTGGTAAGATCTTATAAATCGTATCTTGTCATTCATGTTCCATAAAGAAATACTTGGTTATATGCCTTCTGTACATCTTGCTCAATATGCTGCTCTTATTCTACGCATTATCAGTTATCTATTGGTATTGCTTTAACTTTCTGAGGTTTTATAGTTTTGGTGGGGAGTTATGTTTCTTGCTGGGACTGTGTGTCTCACCCCGTTGGGTTACAACCTTTTTAGGCATTCGCGGTAGACGAGGTGGTCGCGAGGTTGTGGCTGAGAAGCAAGAAGAGGAGCAGAAGAAAGAAAGAGATGGTCATGTTGCATGTTCGGGTGTTTTGTAGTGGAGTCCTAGAGTCATCCTTGTACACTCAGGTCCTTGGAGATGTTTCGACGACGTTTCACGATGTATAGCTGTTGTAATTTTGTATATCCTGCTGCTGGCCGTTCGATGGCCGTTATGTATGTATAAACAGGTGTTGAACTCTGGTGCTGACAGTACAACTAGTTACGATAAGCTGTGGACCCCTAACCAGGCTTGTGAATGTTTATATAACATGTTTCTCTGCAGGATCTGGATGTAATAGTTCTCTCATGTATGCTTCTCGCAAATGGTTTTAATTAACCCATATTTTCGGTAATATGTGGTTTATGGTGTTTCCGCACATTTTTGCATGTCATCTCGATGTCTATGTGATGGCGGGGTGTCATAGTAAGTTTTGGTATCAGAGCTCTAGGTTCGCTGAGTCTACAGGGATCTAGGACTAGGTTGTGTCTATTCTCGTGAGTTTTCCATATTTTCTTACAATTATCTTCTGCCCTCAGTGGAAGAAAAAGCCAAGATGTCTGGAAACCATGAAGAACATGCTGCCGAGAGCAGCGAGGCTGCATCAGTTGATGGAGCTGAAGGGCAGGCACCTGTGGAGATCGGGTGCCTAAGGTTCCCCAACTTGACCCAGCCATTCTTGAAAACCCTACCTACCAACAACTTATGGGACATATGATGGCTACAATGAATCTCATGGTTGAGAGATTGTCAGTGCCTTCGCCGAGAGCACAGGATCCCCATGGTGAAACATCGGGTATTGAGAAAACCTTTGAGCGGCTTCACCGAGTCAAAGCTTCGGATTATGCTGGAACGGCTAATCCGGTAGATGCAGATCTGTGACTGACAGGTCTTGAGAAGGCCTTTCGGATCCTTGACATCCCCGAAGCAGACAAAGTAAATCACGTTGTCTACCTTCTAAAGGGTAGTGCTGGCCACTGGTGGGCCATTGAGGAGGAGAAGTGACCTGGTGAGGTGATCGGTTGGGAGATCTTCCGGCGAGAGTTCGTCAGCAGATACTTTCCGAAGTCATATCTGGATGAAAAGATCAACCAGTTCGAGCGTCTACGCCAAGGCACGTTGAACATCACCGAGTATGAAGCCAAGTTCATGGACTTGCTGAGGTTTTGTCCTCACATGGCAGCAACGGATGATGAACGGATCAGGCGGTTTGAGAAGGGTCTGAGTGTAGAATTGACAACGCAAGCTACCACCCTAGAGAACATAGAACGGTTTGCTACGTTCGTGGAATCTGTCCGGAGGATCGAACGGTCAGTTAGGGAAAAGAGAGAGGCCATGTCTAAGAAGAGGCCTACTAAGTGCCAGGGACAGAGGTCTGGTGGCTTCAAGAAGCCAAGATTTTTGGCACCTTCCATGATGAGAGGTTCCAGTGTACCGTCACAGTGGTCTCCAAGTAAGGGAAGAGGTTATGTTTCTTCACCATCAAAGGCGCATAGTACAACTTCAATGGCAGTGATAGGGCCATCTAGGCCACAGTTTGACGATAGGGCATGCTATATCTGCGGACAGACAGGGCATTTCAAGTCAAATTGCCCAAGGAAAGATGTTGAAGTGACACAACAGCCAAAGCAGAATCAGCAAGGGGCAGATAGACAGCAGCCCAGTGGTAGCAGAGGGAGAGGATGCGGTCAAACGTCACAAGCGGGATCATCTGCTCAAGGTAGCAGAGGATGTGGATGACAACAAGCAATGGCTCGATTCTATGCTATGAGTCAGCCAGAGGCGATAGTCAACCCGCGAGTGGTGATAGGTCAGATGGAGTTATTTCATTCTGATTTGTCTTCTTTTTACTTTATATCTGTTCTGGTTGACCTGGGTGCTACACACTCTTTTATCGCATGTTCTATGCTTGATAATTGTCTGTTACCTGTTAGTTGTAAGAAAGATAGCTTGTTGTTAGAAACCCCTCTTGATGGTTCCTCGATGCTTCGAGAGGAGTGCCCATCTTGTGTCTTGTCTTTTTTGGGACATAGTATACAAGTGGATCTTATACCACTTGATATGCATGGATTCGATGTGATCCTTGGATGGATACCTTAGAGAGGTATGAGGTTGTGTTGGACTGTGGTTCCAAGCAGGCAGTGTTTGATAACAGTGGTGAGAAGTGGGTCTTCCAAGGAGATAGAAAGATTCTCCCGACATGTCTAGTTTCAGCTATGGTGGTAGAAAAGTTGTTGCGGCAAGGTTGTAAGGCATTTTTGGCTCACGTTGTGGATATCAAGGTGAAGGGTCCTAGCCTTGAGGAGGTGACGGTTGTCTGAGAATTCGTGGATGTGTTTCTTGATTAGTTTCCCAGTGTTCCCCCACCTCGAGGGATTGACTTTGAGATCAATCTAGTACCAGGAACATAGCCAGTTGCTCAGACACCCTACAGGATGGCTCCAGCAGAGATGGCAGAGTTGAAGAAGCAGTTACAGGAGTTGTTGAAGAAAGGTTTCATCTGACCGAGCACGTCGCCTTGGGGTGCACCAATGTTGTTCGTTAAGAAGAAGGATGGTTCGATGTGGTTATGTATAGATTACCAGCAATTGAACAAAGTCACGATCAAGAACAAGTACTCGTTGTCAAGGATAGATGATCTGTTTGATCAGTTGAGTGGTGCTACAATGTTTTCAAAGATCGATCTACGGTCTGGATATCATCAGTTGAAGATTAAGGAGGATGACATACCAAAGTCAGCGTTTAGGATGAGGTATGGTCACTTTGAGTTTGTGGTTATGCCGTTTGGGCTAACCAATGCACCTGCTGCTTTCATGGACCTGATGAACTGAGTGTTCTATCCGTTCCTAGATCAGTTTGTTGTAGTCTTTATAGATGACATTTTGATCTATAGTTGGGACAGGCAAGAGCATGAGAAACATCTTCGGCAAACATTGACTCTTCTTCGCCAACATCAATTATACGCCGAGTTCAGCAAATGTGAGTTCTGGTTGAAGGAAGTGACTTTCTTAGGTCATGTGATAGCTGCAGAAGGAGTCAGAGTGGACCCTAAGAAGGTGGAGTCAGTTGGAGATTGGGAGCAACCAAAGATGCCGACATAAGTTCATAGTTTTCTAGGTTTGGCAGGATGCTACTAGAGGTTTATCAAGTACTTCAGTGCAATCGCGTTGCCGATGACAAAGCTGACCAAGAAGAATGTGCCTTTTGTCCGGGATGATCGTTGTCAACTGGCTTTCCAAAGTTTGAAGGAGAAGTTGACAAGTGCTCCAGTGCTAGTGCTTCCAGAGCCTGGGAAGGGCTATGTTGTTTTCTATGATGCTTCCAAGAAAGGCTTAGGTTGCGTGCTGATGCAAGAGGATCATGTGGTTTCTTTTACTTTGCGATAGCTTAAGAAACATGAGGAGAACTATCCGACACATGATTTGGAGTTGGCACCGGTGGTCCATGCGATAAAGATTTGGAGACACTATCTTTATGGGGAAGTGTGTCAGATCTTTACAAATCATAAGAACTTAAAGTACATCTTCTCGTAGAGTGAGCTAAACATGCAATAGTGTCGATGGATGGAGTTGATTAATGATTATGACTGCACCATTGAGTATCACCCTGGTAAAGCAAACGTGGTGGCTGATGCTCTTAGTAGGAAGTCTTCTTCTCTTCCCACAAAAGGGGCACAGTTGAGTTCCTTGGTATGCCATAGATGGGATATGTTTGTCTCCTTGCGACAGATGAATGTGCAGATGGAAGTTTCCTTGTTAGCAGGACTTTTGGCAAAGATGCATGTAAAGCCCACACTGAGACAACAAATCAAAGATGCACATTGAACGGATGATATAGTGCAGTTGATCAGGTCAGAGCTCGATAGCAAAAATCGTGATGGGTTCCATGAGTCCAAAGATGGACTAGTTTGCTATCATGATAGGATGGTGGTCCCCGATGTTGATAATCTAAGGAAGCTAGTTCTCGAGGAAGCACACACATCGATGTATGTTATGCATCCAGGAGTCGCCAAGATGTATCACAATCTGAAGGACCTGTATTGGTGGCCTGGCTTGAAGAGAGATGTAGTCGAGTTTCTGGCTAGGTGTGTGGTATGCCAGCAAGTCAAGGCTGAGCATCAGAAGCCGACAGGTACATTGCAACCCATGCTGATACCGCAGTGGAAATGGGATCATGGGATCACATAACCATGGATTTCTTAGTTGGTCTGCCCAGGACAGCTAGGAATCATGATTCCATTTGGGTGATAGTGGACAGATTGACAAAGTCTGCCCATTTCATACCAATGAAGACGATGTATACAGCCGAGAAGCGCGCTCAGGTATATGTAGATGAGATAGTACATTTGCATGGCATACCAGCAACGATAGTTTCCGACAGAGGTCCTCAGTTCACGAGTCATTTCTGGGAACAGTTGCACAAAGCGTTGGGAACGCAATTGAGGTTCAGCACCGCTTTCCACCCGCAGACAGATGGATAGTCTGGAAGGATTATTCAAACTTTGGAGGATCTGCTCCGAGCTTGTGTGTTGCAGTTCCTAGGAAGTTGGGATGTGCATCTTAGTTTGATAGAGTTCGCGTATAACAACAGTTACCAGCGGAGCATTGGCATGGCTCCTTATGAGGCTCTATATGGAAGGAAGTGCAAATCTCCCCTATGTTGGTATGAGTCTGGTGAGTATCAACTTTTGGGTCCAGAGTTAGTACAACAGACAACAAAGAAGATCAGAGTGATACAGTAACCGTTGAAAGCAGCATAGGACAAATAGAAGTCTTATGCAGATAATCATCGACGACCTTTAGAGTTTCAGGTGGGAGACAAGGTGTATCTCAAGGTCTCACCATGGAAAGGCGTGTTGAGGTTTGGCAGGAAAGGAAAACTAGCACCCAGGTATATGGGGCCATATCCAGTAATAGCACGTGTTGGCAAGGTAGCTTACAAGTTAGAGCTGCCGCCAGAGTTGCACAGATTGCATCCAGTGTTCCATGTCAATATGCTGAAAAAAAGTCATCCAGACACAGGGATAGTGATACAGCCAGTTGAGGTTGAGGTTGATGAAGATGTGACCTACGAGGAAGGTCGTGTGATGATCCTAGATAGAACAGTTAAGAAGCTAAAGATGAAGGACCTGGTTCTTGTGAAGGTTCTTTGGCATCATCGTGGCGTTGAGGAAGCCACGTGAGAGATTGAGGAAGAGATGAGGAGGAAGTATCCCTCGCTTTTCTCTTTAGATTTTAGGGACGAATTCCCTTTGTAGAGGTTTATGGCTTGTAAGGACCCTGACCTTCGTTTTGGGCTTACCCTATTTATTTGCCTAAACCTTGTGCTTGGTTGCTTGCTAATCACCTTTAGTGGTGATTAGGGGTTTGCTTGTGCTTAGTTGAGAGCTGGAGGTGGTACTTGCAAAATAACCTAAGTTAGGGTTGGAGAGCAAGTTTTTCACCTTGAAAGATGTTTTCTCTCTCCTTGCTTCCTCAAGAGTTGAGAGGAAGGTTTGGGTTCATTGTTCGAGTTGCCTTTGGCTTTGCTAAGCTTTGTTGGGTCTTGTTTTGCTCTGCTTGGGCTTTGCCCTTGCCTTGTTGGACCTTGTGTCGGGCAAGAGTGCCTTGTATCGGCCATAAGTGTGTCGCCCAGGGAGGTGTGTCGGGCATGGAGATGGGGTGTATCGGCCATGGACCCCTTTGACCCTTTGACCTCATTTGTGGCACCACTAGTGGACACTTGGTGCATGATGCTTGCATGTGGCAATGGCCTTGGACATGTGTAAGGCGAGATAAGGAGGTGGCATTGCCCATGGACAAGTGTCCCTAGGTGGGTGAGACCTTACCTTGTCTTACCTTGGTTTCTCCTCCACCCTCTCCTATATATGTACCTTCTTTCTCTTGATAAGGATCTCTTTAGTTCCTTGGTTTCTCTCTTCCTTGGTGGACGACCGTCTTCCTTTGCAAAGCTTGGTGTTCGATCCTTCTCTTTGGAGTCTTCTTCTTCTTCCTCTTGAGGTGGCCGAAGGTGTTTCTTGGTGCTAGGAGCTTGGAGCTTGCTTAAGGCAGGTTACATAACTCCTAACCTTAGCTATACTACTCTCATTTTATTGTTGCATGTTAAGTTCTATCTTGATCTTCCAAGTATATTGTCGAATATACTTCTTGCTTAGTTGTATCCTTGAGCTTGGTGGCCGAACCTTGTGGGCAATACCCCTCTTCTCTCCTTTGGTCTTGAGAAGTGAGTCTGACCCTAGTGATATAGACAATACCCCTCTCTCTTGGTTGTTGAGAGGTTATTCTATACTCTAGTTGATTGGGTAATACTCTTCTCTCATCATGGATTTGAGAGGTGAGCTTTGGTGGAGTGATGGCCTAGTTGTGGAAGACATCTTGGCCAATATGGAAATAATCAGTCATTTTGCCCGATTAGTGATGGAGGTTGTGCAAAACCCCTCTCTCTTGGTTGTTGAGATGTGAGCCAATTCTCTTGATCTTTAGGGTTTCTAAGATGGTGATCTTGAGGTTGATGATGATCATGTTGGGATGAGTTTGAGCCTTGCACGATACCCATGTAATGGTGCTGCCCAGTACCCTCTCTTGGCCTAGAGTTCTGGGTCAATATGATGATGTTGGGTTTGGGTGTTACACCTTGGTATTTGCCTTGTGTGTTGGCCGAGAGGATGAGGCTAGCTTGGTTGGACGATAGGCTCTCCCTTGGTGCCCTCATATTGAAGGAAGATGTGTACATTAGTGGGCGATATAGGGTTGGCCTGGGCACTATGGCTCTAGTCGATATGGTAGTTGTTGCTCGATATAACCCTAACCCTAAACATGGTAGGCCGATAAGGCCTTATCCAGTTCAGTAGAATTCTGTCACCTTTGATGCACGACATGCCCCATAGACTTAGCTGCATGATGGGCTTTGTGTTCTTCCTAGTTGCACGACACACCTGGAGGTGGTAGCTCAACATCCTTGCTTTATGGTTGGCCGATATGTGGCTAGAGTGCTTGGGCGATATGAGGAAAGTTACCCTGTCCGATACCACCTCTAGTGGGGGGAGTGCCCTACCTGTCACACTTCTTGTGAGGGTAGTGGGCACTTCTAGTGAGGGTCATGTTCCACCCGGAAACCCATCTGATAGATCTTTATCATGTAAACACATCCTTGTTGATAATGAATTATGGATTATGAAGTGTGAACCTTTGACATGTTTGATACTTAAAGTGATGCCAGATACTTTCACATGTTTTGAATAGATGCCCATGATTTGATAGTAGTGAGGTAATTGATATCGTAGAATGCACCTATGTAAACATGACATGTATATCTGAAACTCTAATGGCATGATAAATAGTGGAGCTAGATATATCTGGTAATTTTAAAGTTATCTCTTTTGTTGTGTGTACTAACCATGCATGCTATAAGATGAATTCATAGCAAGGAAAAAGCTATGAGGCTTATGTGTTTGAATAATACTGCATCATGATGATAACTCTTGTTGATGAAATAACATGTATCACCAGTATATTAAGATAGGTCTGTGAACCTGATGAAGGTTGTGTGCCTAGTGAGATACTATCCTCTTGTTGATGAGGTAGGGATTTTATCCCAAGTGATGATGTGAGATGGTGATGATGCCTTGAGAGGCAGTGGCTTTCTGCGATAAGGGATTGAGATCCCCAGACAATGTGATGATGACAGTAATAATATAACTCGATGATCTCATGTTATATAACTTGGTTGCCTCAACAATTCACTTAAAATATACTAATTAATTACAGTGAAATATTTCATGTAGTTTGCCCTGGCCATAGACCCATCATCATCAGCAACTGGTGATGGTGAAATGGGTTCTCCTATGGGTTAACCCGGAGTGCATATTGTTGAATATGTGAGGTTTCTCCTAGCCTAAAATAGAGAGGATCTGAGTGCAACTTCGGTTGTAGACTGAAGATGTGTATAAGAGCATGGTGAACAGGCCCATGGCTTAGTGTGATAGAGCATGAATGCGTTCATGGCTCAAGGAGCATGGTGAACTGGCCTGTGGCTCAGATATACTAGTGCCGAGACCTGTACCAAGGCGGGCTAGAGAAAGGGTAGACTACGGGAGATGACCCTGTGGCTGAGGCCACTTCAGCATGAGACTAAGATCTTGCTTTGGTTCTCGTGCACTAACCACGAGGTGGTGAGGTCGTGGATTCCGAATCTTCCATTGACCTTGTATGGCACTGTAACATCCCTGACCTGGGTTATGAACTAACCCTAGGTGTTTTGCCTAAATTATGTAATTAGATGGTGGTGATTATCTTTTGGTATGTGATTTAAGCACCTGAGGAACATATGTTTCCATTTCTGTCCTTTTTAAACAATGTTGTAGTATTGTTTTATAATACATGGACCTATGTGCAAATTACCCAATTAGAAGGGTTAACTTGCAATTTACATATGTTAAGATGTTCCTTTGGTGTTGAGACATCATAAGAATGAATATGATGAAGTATGATGGATTCTCCAAGCTTGGGCATCAAGATGCAGCTTGTGAAGCAATCCTTGTGCTTTAAACCCTAGTTTAGGAATAAAGTGCAATTTACCAAAATGTGGGGTGCAACATGTAAAATACACCTTCTAGAATATCTTTAATGACTCTTGGCATCATTTAGAGTAAAAATGATGAAGAGGACGCTTCATTTGAATAATCATATAGGAGGGAACACCCTTGTAATTAAATAATCAAGTTATAAGTATAATAACCCTTTTATATGTGCACCTTAGTAATAAGTTGACCTTATTTGCCTTTAGATTCATGGGGTTAAGATGAGTTTTGTTTAAGGAATAAGGATAAGGGACGTGCCTAAAGGATAGAAGGACCTAGATGAGAAATGGAGAAACAAGAAACTAGATGTCCTTATGTTGAAAATAACCCCAAAATACTTATACTCCTTTCCTTTGCAAAACAAAGGAAACGTTTCCCTTCTTCCTTCACTTATCTTCTTGATAAACCGACTGAAGGAAGAGCTCTGGAGTAGAGGTGATCGACCAATTTGTTCTAAGGTAAGAAGAGACCATCATCTTGCTCGGATTCATGGAGGAAGTTGGGTTACAAGGTTGGTTTTATGGTTTTCTTACTTAGCTCTCTCTTTCTAGCTGATCTTTCCCCAACCTTTTCTTGGAGAAACACCGTTGGCCAACCTGTGGAGCTCAAGACGCCATTAAAGGCTTGGAAGCTTGGAGCTCTACGAATGACCTTAAGGTGGGTTTTATAACTCTAAACCTCTTGCTTTGTTATGCATATCTTTGTTCTTGCAAATAGTAGTTAGTTCTTCTTCTTCCCCATCTTTCTTTGCAATCTTGCAAGCAATTGTGAAGAACCGACCTTGGTTTCAAGGTAGATGATGATGGGCGTGGATACCTAGGCTACTTTATCAAACGTTCCTTCACCCATGGTTCAAACGGTTTCAAAACCGTTTGATCTCATGCGGTTTGCAAAACCGTTTGGACTCAAACGGTTTCAAAACCATTTGAGGGGTTTGACCAAGGGTTGACCATTTGAGGGTCTGTTGGACACATTATGAATTAACCATCTACAAAGAATCATAATCTAATTGCAAACAAATCACAAGTTGAAGGCACTTTAATTACCTAAACCCTAATCGGGTTCAATTGCTGATTTCATGGACCAATTGTGTTGAAGTTTGGGTTGAGTGGCCCAAACGGTTTCAAAACTGTTTGAGAGTCACCCAAACGGTCCCAAGACCGTTTGGTGACCACCCAAGACCGTTTGGAGGTCTAGGGTTAAGATAATTTAATCAATTGAAGGTCCATTCACAATAGGTTGTTGAAATAATTGAAAGTGCTGATTTGTGACTTAATTAGGGTTCAAACCTTATCAAATTGACTTAGATTTTGATGAAACTTTGGGAAAATGGTCTCAAGACCGTTTTTAGGATGTCTAAACGATCTCAAGACCATTTGGGCCAAGTTGGGGACCAATTGAGTGGCAATTGATGGGTTCAACTTCAATTAAACTCATGTTGATCAATGTTGATGGTTAATCGATTACAAACCATAATTGAATTAGTTTCAACCCTAATTGGCTATCAATTGAGGGTCAATTGAGTGTCCAATTGGTTAGGGATAACCCTAATTGGCTCAATTGATAAGTGGTCAATATGTATGAGGTCAATTGAGGGGTTCAACATTGAAAACCTTAATCGATCACAAGTGTTGATGTACTTTTTAGGTCCATGCGGTTTTGAGACATTTGGACCAAACGGTCTCAAGACCGTTTGAGTCCAAACGGTCTCAAGAACGTTTGGGGCCAAACTGTCTCAAGACCGTTTGGGCTCAAACGGTTTCAAAACCGTTTGAAACTCATGCAGTTTTGCTCATGCGGTTTGAACCCATGTGGTTTGGTCATGCGGTTTGCTCAAACGGTTTCAAAGTCAACCATGTCCAAACGGTCAACATGATGAAATGGTTTCAAGACCATTTAAGGGCAAATTGTCTTGAGTGTCATGCGGTCTTGAAGTCAACCCTAACCAAACGGTCAACCCTTCCAAACAATTTCAAAACCGTTTGGAGGTTGAAGTGTGTAATCGTTTGGGGACTTTTAGGGTTATGTTTTCTTAATGCCTTGAAGGCTTAGATGGTTCAATGGTTGTTTAACCTAAACCCTAATGATACCTAAATATAATAAGGGTTATGTAACTAGTAGTTTGACCCATGTTATGATTAATGATGAACATTATCAAGACACTCATGAAGGGTTCAAGTAAACAAATAACCCTTGATCAAGTAAACCCTAATGACCATAGTGGTGATGACTTGACATATGTTAATCAAGTTGAACTGACCTAATCTAATCTAGAGTGATTTAAACATCATCTAGTAGTGAGAGGAGAGAGAAGGTTCCTAATATGAATAAGAATCAAGTAACATACGTTCAATGTGTAAGAATGTACATGATTAGGGTATGATCCATCAAGGTGAGATCATGGAAACCCTAAATATGATGATTAATGAATATTAACCTAATTTGAGGGCATAAATGATGATAATTTCATATAAGATGATGCTATGAGCTCAATCCACTATGAAGTGAATAGTAAACCCTAATTCTAGGGTAATAACATGTAATGTGAATAGTAAACCCTACTTGAGGGTGATGTGTTGAAATGTACAATAAACCCTAATTCCAGGTTATGCTTTTAAGCATGAATCTTCATGATTAAAGTATGAGATGAGGAATCATTATTCCTAATCATAATGAAAGTGATTGGATAACCCTAATTGATGTAAATAAGGGAACCTAGCTTTAGTAAAAGCATGAAGGTACAACCCTTGAATTGAAAGATTAATTCTGCTTTATAAATTGACTGATCTGGAAATGAATTGTTTATTGTTGTCAATTGAATTTACCATGTAGGTTCTTATAAGAGAATGATCATAGCCAGGTAATGTAACATCCCTGACCTGGGTTATGAGTTAACCCTAGGTGTTTTGCCTAAATATGTAATTAAAATCTTTGTGATTAACTCTGAGCATGTAATTAAGTTCTCAGAAACATATATCTCAGTATTTGCTCCTTTTTATTTAAAGTAGTAGCATTGTTTTGATATACAGGGACCTATGTGCAATTTACCCAGTTAAAAGGGTTAGCTTGCAATTTGCACTTGATGAGATGTTTCTCTGATGTTGAGACATCATGAGAAATCTTTTTAGCAAAGTTTGAGGGATTTCCCAAGCTAAGGCACCAAGGTGCAGCTGTGGAAGCAATCCCGGTGCTTGAAACCCTAGTTTGGGGTAAAATGCAATTTACCCAAATTAAGGGATACAAATTGTGAAATATGTCATCTAATGTATCTTTTTAGACTCTTGCCATCATTAAGAGAAGAAATGATGAGGAAGTCACCTCAATTGAATTATCAAGTTATGAGATATGCCTTGTGATTGAATAATCAGGGTATATGTGCAATATTTCTTTATGTATGTACCTCATTATTAGCTTGCTCTCCTTTACCTTCTTTTCCTAAGACCTTAAGAGAAGGTTTGTCCTTAGAATAAAGAGGAAGGGACGATCAAGTAAAGAAGGAGGGGCCTAGTTGGAATTATGGACAACTTATGAACTAATGTTGAAAATCCTACCCCATGTATATAAGCTCTCCTTCCCTTAGTTGGAAGGGAACTCACCCTTCGTTCCCTTACTGTTTCATTTCACCAAAGACGACCAAGGACTGCCTTGGAGCTAAGGAGGACGACCAAGGGGTGCAAGGTAGGTTTAAACCCCTCTTCTTGCTTAGTTCCATGGTTAGAACTCAAATTCAAGGTCATCTTCATGGCTAACTCTTGAAACCCTACCTTTCTAGCCGTCTCTTTTCATCCTTCCTTGGAGTTTTCACCTTGGCCAACCTGTAAGAACTCAAGGACGCCATTAGAGATTGGAGCTTGAAAGCTTGGAGCTCAAGAGTCTTTCCCTACTTTTCCCCGCTATTTTGCAAGCAAATCCATGGGATATTCGTACTGTTCTTGAGCTAGGAGATGAAGGCGTGATTTCCAAGAAAAACCCACCGCTTTTCACTTCCTTAAACGGTCTCAAAAGTTTGCTCTCTCGGTCTCAAGACCGCGAGGTGAGCAAACGGTCGCGAGACCGCGACAGGGAAAACGGTCTCCAAGACCGTTTGGCCCCGTTGACCGGGCGTGGACCGTATAAGAAATCTGTTCCTAATTCTATAGGCTAATTACCCTCAAAATTTGGGAGGCTAACTCCAAAGGAATCGGGAGATATGACCTTTTTAAGTAACAACTTTATTTGAATTTATTCCTGATTTTCAAACGGTCTGAAGTTGCCTTTTTGGGCAAACGGTCTCAAGACCGTGTAAGGTCGTTGACTAAGCATTGACCGTATGAGATTACTGTTCAAAATTATGTTAATTAACAACTCACCAAGTTTGATGGTCTAATTCCAAACGGGCTAAGAGTTGAAGGGTGAATACTAGGGCTAACCCTAGATAAAATCAGTACTGAAATTATGGTGACCTAATTAGGGTTTTTAGGGTTGATTGACCTAAATGGTCTCAAGACCGTTTGGGGGTCACCAAACGGTCTTAAGACCACGAGGGAAATCAACCAAGACCTTTTGGAGGTCTGGGGTCAAGGATAGTTGACCAATTGAAGGTACAATTACACCGAATTACATTGCAATTAAAAATTGACATGATCATCAACTCAATGGGTCAGACCTTGATGAATCTGCACTAGAATCCAAATTGGGATGGGCAAACGGTCTCAAGACCGTTTGGAACTCATCCAAACGGTCTTAAGACCGAGAGGACAATTACCCAAGACCGTTTGAAGGTCTAGGGTTAAGTAATTTGACCAATTGAGGACCTAATTGCAAATAAGTTATCAATTTAATCAAAATTCTGTTTTATGGCTCACGCATGGTTCAACCCCTATCAAATCACCTTATATTTTGATGAAACCTTGGGCAAACGGTCTCAAGACCATGTGGGGTCCACCCACATGACTTCAAGACCGTTTGGGACAAGTTTGGGCCCAATTGGAGCTCAATTGAAGGGTTCAACCTTGTGTGGAGTCACATTGTGGAGTGTTGATGGGTGAACATTGCTAGACCCTAATTGAATCGTTTTCAATCCTAATTGGTCAACAATTGAGGGTCAATTGAATGACCAATTGGTTAAGCATAACCTTAGTTGACCCAATCCATAGGTGGTCAACATAACTTTGACCTTTTGAGGGCTTTAACATCGGTTAACACCATCGATTGTATCTTTGATTTTGTTGATGGACCAAGCGGCTGAGACCATGTGAGCCTCGCGGTCTCAAGACCGTGAGAGGGCTCGCGGTCTCAAGACCGTGAGAGGGCTTGCGGTCTCAAGACCGTGAGGGGGCTCACGGTCTCAAGACCGAGAGGAGGCTCACGGTCTCAAGACCGCGAAGGGCCTCGCGGTCCTGAGGTCAAACTAGCTAAACGGTCAACGTCTCTTCGCGGTCTCAACTCCAATTTGATCTTCGCGGTCTCAACATCAATTGAACCAATGATAGGGCTTCGCGGTCTTGAAGCCTAAGGGGGCTCGCGGTCTTGGAGTTAGAAAGAGGCTCGCGGTCTTGGAAAGTCAAAGTGGGCAAACGGTCAACACTTTCAACCGATTTCAACTCAATTGATGATTAATGATTGAAATCAATCAATGTGATTCCAAGTTGACTTCTTTCAATCAATTCATAATATAAATGGTCCAATGTTACCCAAATCAAACCCTAATGATAATCTAGGATAGTAAGGGGTTATTTGACTAAGGTTTTTGACCATAATGATGATCAATGGGGGGAATTACCAAAATACCCCTGAAGGGTCAATTGAGTTATACCTTGCTCAATTCAAACTCTAATTACATGAGAATGATGTTTTTAGTCATAATGACTCTATCCAACTTGATCTAGTCTAATGTTATCATCCACCATTAGTACGATGAAAGAGAGAGTACTTCTAGAGAGAGAAAGTAACTCTAAATCACATAATGGTGATGTTTTTGGCTATGTTAGCCTATGATGACTCAATCCAACCTGTTTTAGAATAATGTTGACATCACTTAACCTTATGATGAGAGAGAAAGTACTTCTAGAGAGAGAAAGTACTTCTAGAGAGAGAAAATACCCTTTTTAAGTGGAAACTCAATTGAAGCATCCCCAATACACAGAAATGAGCATAATTAGGGTATGATCCACCTGTGTGAGATCATAGAAACCCTAATTATGATAAATGATGAACTTTTAACTAATCTAAGATCATCATTGAAGATGTTACTCATACATGATGATGTTATGAGTTCAATTCACCTTAATGTGAATAGTAAACCCTAATTCAAGGATGATGACATGTAATGTGAATAGTAAACCCTAATTCAAGGGTAATGACATGTTTTTGAATATTAAACTCTATTTGATGAGAAGAAGAGATTTAAACTCTTATGACAAGAGTAGGAGGGATATTCCTTATTTTTGTACTACCTTTATCAGTTGTATTAACCATGCAGGTTCTGATATGAAGGTAATCATATCCAGGTATGGATGATGATGTTATATTCATTAAAGGCATGTTGTTAGCCTTATGAATAAGTAAAGTAACCGGATGTCTTGTCAGTGGCATCCTATACTGATAATGGGCTGTGAGAGCCATGAATACCATCAAAGTCATGCCTTAGAGATGACTTGTGATGAGGATAATGAGAAATGATGATTGATATGAGTTAGGCCTGTTACATTTAGTATTCTTCTTTTATAGCTGCTATGCTATTGTTATTGTTTGCAGAACAATGTATGCTGTTAAAGAATACTGAATGTACCTAACTAATCAAGTATAATGTAGAGCCCTGATCATAGATCCATCATTGTCAGAAATTAAATGATGGTGAAACAGGTTTTCCTCATGGAACTCCTGGAGCACATACTTTTGAGTATGTGGGGTACATGGATGTGTAGAACCTTACATCCTAGTGTAGGAAAGTGATGTAGATGTGTAATCCATCCATCCTTCACTATAATTCCATACCGTATCAGTGGTAGGTAAACATGAAACCTCCCGATGACGAAGAAAGCACAGATATCCGTATCAGTGGTAGGTAAATATGAAACCTCCTAATGATGAAGAGAGTACAGAACGCCACTGTGACTCTAGAATAGCGAAGGACCAGTTTACCCTGGTGAGCTATAGTAGTAGAGACACGAGATGTCCTACAAGTGATCCTCTTACTGACTGAGGAAGGTGAAGGTCATGAGAATCCGGCTCTCTTAATGACCTATGTATGATACTGATGCGGCTTCTCAGCAATCAGTTGGAGTATGAGTGGTGAGCCTCATCTCCACAGGGCATAATGTTGTTTGTAAAAACATAATCAACCATGTAGTATAACTTGTTAGAGATGACTCCAAGTTAGTTGATTGATGTTACATAGCAATAATGTTTATATTCTCCATATCTCCTAAATGGTTGAGATCTTGTTATACTTGCAACTGTTACAGAATGCTTTAAAGGCTTTATTGTTTAAGATATTCTTTGATGTTATAATAAAGCTTCTGGAGAAGAGTTATAACTCTCGCTGGGACAATTATGTATAATTGTCTCACCCCGTAGGCTTCAACTTTTTAGGTGGACGTCGGAGACGAAGGAACCAGCCTACAGGTGATCAGTCTCAGTAGCAGCATCAGGGGCAGCAGTAATCTCAGGTGGAGATTGTCCTGCCATATGGTGTAGTTAGAGTCAGTCCTATGTGTCCTCTGTACTCTCAGGTCTTGGAGTCTTTTGTATAGTGATCTTGAGATTTTGTATCCTGATGTATATAATTACTCAAGAAGTAATTATCCTGAGATGTAAACAGTTTACCTCACTTTATGAAAGAAGCTTTTATGGATTCAAGCTCTTGTCACGAAAAGTTTTAATTTCCCGTGATTTTTGTCTTCCGCTGATTACCGATTTGCTTCCTCTAAGTTTTAATCGTGTTTATGTCATGGTTTGGAGATCAGAGCCCACAACTAGTGGTATCAGAGCCCCAGGTTCAGTTGAGTCTACAGAGGCATAGGACTTAGGATGTCGAGTCTACCTTTAGTACTCCTTCCTCATCTAATAGAATCTTCTGCTCCTCAGGAGAAGAAGATACATAAGAATGTCAGAACATCGTGATGAGCACGTGGCAGAGAGTAGTGCTAGTGCACCTCGAGGCGGTGCAAGAGTTCCGAGAATAGAACAACCTGCACCTGAGTCGCCAAGAGAGCCACCCCAGTTTGACCCAGCTGACATGAGTGATCCAGCTGTACAGACGATGTTCGGGCAGTTCATGACTGCCATGACACATATAACCGATAGGATGCCCATTCCTACACCTAGGGAACCTGTCCAGCCTGAAGCACAAGGTATTGGTAAGACATTCGAACGACTTCGTCGTGTCGGAGCTACCGAGTACTTCGGAACTGCCGACCCTGCAGATGCTGACTTATGGCTGACAGAGTTGGAGAAGGCTTTCAGCATTCTTATGATCCCGGAAGCCGAGAAGGTTAGACATGCTGTCTATCTTCTCAAAGGCAGTGCTGGTCACTGGTGGAACATGGAAGAGCAGAAGAGACCTGGAGTAGAGTTCTCATGGGAAGAGTTTCGTCGGGAATTTATCAATAGATATTTTCCAAAGACCTTCCTAGATGAGAAGATCTCTCAGTTTGAGAAACTAAGGCAGGGTATGATGAACATTAGTGAGTATGAAGCTAAGTTCATGGAGTTGTTGTGGTTCTGTCCACACATGGCTGCTACGGATGAGGAAAGAATCAGAAGATTCGAAAAGGGCTTGAATTCTGATATGTCAACCCCTATGTCTGCCTTAGAAAATAGAGAGAGATTATCTACCTTCGTTGAGTCAGTCCGAAGGATAGAGAGATATGTGGTTGAGAAAAGACAAACCCATAAAAGATATCCACAGTTCCAGGGTTCTTCATCTAGGGATTCCAAGAAACCTAGATTCTCTGCACCTAACCCTCCACCACCCAGATTGAGTTTTCAAACTCAATGGACACCAAGCAGAGGTAGAGGACGGAGTCAACCGCTTCAAGGGACACACAGTTCTGCATCAGTGTCAGTTACTAGACCACCCAGACCACAACAACAGGAGAAGAGTTGCTACAACTGTGGTAAGGTGGGACACTTGATGAAGGATTGCCGTTCTAGGGCTGTCAATGTGACACAACAACCCCCGAGACAGAATCAACAGGGATCTCAGAATAGACAACATCAAGGAGCAGCTCGAGGACGTGGACAAGTGTCTCAAGCTGGATCATCAACACCACCTCAACACCAGGCGACTGCGAGGTTCTATGCTATTAACCCACCTGAGGCAATGGTCAATCCACGGGTAGTGGCAGGTCAGATGAAACTTTTATATTCTGATATGTCTACATCCTGTATTGTATCCGTTCTGATTGATCTGGGTGCTACGCACTCTTTCATCACTCATGAAATGATTCGTAACTGCAATGTGACTGTTAGCCATAGATCAGATAGTTTGTTGTTAGAGACTCCGTTGAGTGGGTCTGCCGTTTTGCAGGAGGTATGTTCTTCCTGCATCCTTTTCTTTTCTGACCATCGCATTCAAGTGGATCTTATACCACTTGATATGCAGGGATTTGATATAATCCTCGGGATGGATACCTTAGAAAGGTATAGAGTTGTCTTGGATTGTGAGTCCAAGTTGGCTGTGTTTGCTGATGAAAGCAACACATGGATCTTTCAAGGTGAAAGAAAGATTATGCCCACCTGTCTTGTGTCAGCTATGGTTGCTGATAAGCTGTTGAGGCAAGGATGTTATGCATTCTTAGCCCATGTGGTAGATGTTACCAAGGAAAGTTCCAATCCTACCGAAGTTCCTATAGTTAGGGAATTCGAAGATGTGTTTCCTGAAGAACTTCCTGGTATACCACCACCTCGGGAGATTGATTTTGAAATTAATCTGATCCCAGATACGAAACCCATAGCTCAAACTCCGTATAGGATGGCGCCTGCCGAGATGGCAGAACTCAAGAAACAGCTTCAAGTGCTACTTGAGAGAGGTTTTATCCGACCGAGTACTTCACCTTGGGGTGCTCTGGTCTTGTTTGTTAAAAACAAAGATGGGTCAATGCGGTTGTGCATTGATTACAGACAACTTAATAAAGTAACAATAAAGAATAAGTATCCTCTACCGAGGATTGATGATCTCTTTGACCAGTTGCGTGGTGCAACAGTCTTTTCAAAGATAGACTTGAGGTCTGGATATCACCAACTCCATATTAAGGATAGTGACATATCCAAGTCTGCCTTTAGGACAAGATATGGTCACTATGAGTTCACGGTTATGTCGTTTGGACTAACCAATGCACCAGCTGCATTTATGGAACTCATGAATAGAGTTTTTCGACCTTTCCTTGATCAGTGTGTTGTCGTCTTCATAGATGACATTCTGATTTATAGTAGGGATGCTCAGCAGCATGAGCAGCATCTTCGCCAAGCTTTGACCTTGCTAAGAGAACATAAGCTGTACGCTAAGTTTAGCAAGTGTGAGTTCTGGCTGCTGGAGGTATCTTTTCTTGGACATGTGATATCCGCCTCGGGAATTCGTGTTGACCCTACAAAGGTAGAATCTGTTCTACAATGGGAACAACCGAAGACACCGACGGAAATTTGAAGTTTCTTGGGGTTAGTTGGCTATTATCAAAGGTTCATAAAGAACTTTAGTTCTATAGCTTTACCTTTGACCAAGTTAACCCGGAAAGAGGTTCCTTTTTCTTGGAGTGATAAGTGTCAACAATCTTTCCAGCTGCTGAAAGAGAGGTTGACAAGTGCACCTGTGCTAGTGCTACCTGAACAAGGAAAAGGGTATATAGTTTTCTGTGATGCTTCCAAGAATGGAATAGGATGTGTGTTGATGCAGGATAAACAAGTGATTTCTTTTGCTTCCCGACAGCTTAAGAAACACGAGGAGAATTATCCAACACACGATTTGGAGTTAGCTGCTGTGGTTCATGCCTTGAAGATCTGGAGGCATTATCTCTACGGAGAAACATTCCAGATTTTCACAGACCACAAAAACCTTAAGTATATCTTCTCTCAGCATGAGCTCAACATGAGGCAACGTCGCTGGATGGAGTTAATCAAGGACTACGACTGTACAATTGATTACCACCCAGGCAAGGCCAATGTTGTTGCAGATGCCTTGAGTAGGAAATTAGCAACATCAACCATGAATAGAGCACAACTAAACTCTTTAGTATGCTCTAGAAGAGATATGCTTATCTCTTTAAGGCAAAACAATGTACAGTTGAAGGTGTCATTGTTAACCGGTTTGTTAGCTGAGATGCATATTAAACCTACTCTAAGGGAGAAGATTAAAGAGGCACAGCTAGATGATGTTGCAGTTCAACATATAAGATCTGAGTATGGGAATGAGAAGCAAGATGGTTTTCATGACTCAGAAGATCAAGTAGCTTGTTATAATGGAAGAATGATAGTGCCAGATGTGGACAACTTGAGAAAGTTAGTCCTGGAAGAAGCCCATTCTTCCATGTATGCTATGCATCTAGGGAGCACCAAGATGTATCGGAATTTGAAAGATCTGTATTGGTGGCCTGGGATGAAGAAGGATGTTGCAGAGTTTGTTCTTAGGTACCCTGTGTGTCAGCAAGTTAAAGTTGAACACCAGAAGCCTGCAGGAACAATGCAACCTTTACCCATATCACAGTGGAAATGGGACCATGTGACCATGGACTTTGTTGTTGGCCTACCCAGGACAAGCAAAGGACATGATTCCATTTGGGTAATTGTTGATAGGTTGACTAAGACAACACATTTCTTACCTGTCAAAACAACCTATTCTGCTGAAAGGTTATCAAAGTTGTATGTTCAAGAGATAGTGCGTTTGCACGGAGTTCCTGTCACAATAGTTTCTGACAGAGGTCCTCAGTTTACCAGTCGTTTTTGGGAACAGTTGCACAAAGCCTTAGGCACTAAGCTGAGGTTTAGTACGGCCTTTCATCCACAGACTGATGGACAGTCGGAAAGGACCATACAAACCTTAGAAGACCTGTTGCGAGCATGTGTTCTCCAGTTCACCGGAAGTTGGGACCTACACCTAAGCTTGATAGAGTTTTCCTATAACAATAGCTATCAGCATAGTATTGATATGGCACCTTATGAAGCCTTATATGGTAGACGTTGTAGATCACCCTTGTGTTGTTTTGAGACTGGTGAGCATCAGTTGTTAGGTCCTGACCTGGTGCAGCAAACCACGGAAAAGATTAAAGTTATACAACATAAGATTAAGACTGCTCAGGATAGGCAGAAATCTTATGCTGACAAACGTCGTAGACCCTTAGAGTTCCAGGTTGGAGACGGAGTGTATCTTAAGGTCTCGCCTTGGAAAGGGGTCCTTCGTTTTGGAAGAAAAGGGAAGTTAGCTCCTAGATATGTGGGGCCTTATCCAATCATTGAACGGATTGGAAAGGTAGCATATAAACTAGAACTTCCCCCAGAATTACAGAGGTTACATCCTGTGTTTCACATTTCTATGTTGAAGAAATGTCACCCAGACACCGAGTCAGTTCTACAACCCATGGAAGTAGAATTGAATGATGACATATCCTATGAGGAGGGACCAGTGTCAATCCTTGATAAACGAATTAAAAAGTTAAAGAAGAAAGATATAAGTCTTGTGAAAGTCCTCTGGAACTATCGTGGTATTGAAGAAGCCACTTGGGAGTTAGAGGATGAGATGAGAAGGAAGTATCCTGCCCTTTTCTCTTAGTATGTTTTATCGATTTCGGGGACGAAATCCTTGTAAGGGGTGAATAATTTGTAACATCCCTGACCTGGGTTATGAGTTAACCCTAGGTGTTTTGCCTAAATATGTAATTAAAATCTTTGTGATTAACTCTGAGCATGTAATTAAGTTCTCAGAAACATATATCTCAGTATTTGCTCCTTTTTATTTAAAGTAGTAGCATTATTTTGATATACAGGGACCTATGTGCAATTTACCCAGTTAAAAGGGTTAGCTTGCAATTTGCACTTGATGAGATGTTTCTCTGATGTTGAGACATCATGAGAAATCTTTTTAGCAAAGTTTGAGGGATTTCCCAAGCTAAGGCACCAAGGTGCAGCTGTGGAAGCAATCCCGGTGCTTGAAACCCTAGTTTGGGGTAAAATGCAATTTACCCAAATTAAGGGATACAAATTGTGAAATATGTCATCTAATGTATCTTTTTTGACTCTTGCCATCATTAAGAGAAGAAATGATGAGGAAGTCACCTCAATTGAATTATCAAGTTATGAGATATGCCTTGTGATTGAATAATCAGGGTATATGTGCAATATTTCTTTATGTATGTACCTCATTATTAGCTTGCTCTCCTTTACCTTCTTTTCCTAAGACCTTAAGAGAAGGTTTTTCCTTAGAATAAAGAGGAAGGGACGATCAAGTAAAGAAGGAGGGGCCTAGTTGGAATTATGGACAACTTATGAACTAATGTTGAAAATCCTACCCCGTGTATATAAGCTCTCCTTCCCTTAGTTGCAAGGGAACTCACCCTTCGTTCCCTTACTGTTTCATTTCACCAAAGACGACCAAGGACTGCCTTGGAGCTAAGGAGGACGACCAAGGGGTGCAAGGTAGGTTTAAACCCCTCTTCTTGCTTAGTTCCATGGTTAGAACTCGAATTCAAGGTCATCTTCATGGCTAACTCTTGAAACCCTACCTTTCTAGCCGTCTCTTTTCATCCTTCCTTGGAGTTTTCACCTTGGCCAACCTGTAAAACTCAAGGAAGCCATTAGAGCTTGGAGCGTGAAAGCTTGGAGCTCAAGAAGCAAGCTTTAGGCGGGTTTTATAACTCTAAACCCATGCTTTACTATGTGCATCTTTATATGCGTTTTGATGATAGCTCTTAGTATTTCTCTACTTTTCCCCGCTATTTTGCAAGAAAATCCATGGGATATTCGTACTGTTCTTGAGCTAGGAGATGAAGGCGTGATTTCCAAGAAAAACCCACCGCTTTTAACTTCCTTAAATGGTCTCAAAAGTTTGCTATCTCGGTCTCAAGACCGCGAGGTGAGCAAACGGTCACGAGACCGCGACAGGGAAAACGGTCTCCAAGACCGTTTGGCCCCGTTGACCGGGCGTGGACCGTATAAGAAATATGTTCCTAATTCTATAGGCTAATTACCCTCAAATTTTGGGAGGCTAACTCCAAAGGAATCGGGAGATATGACCTTTTTAAGTAACAACTTTATTTGAATTTATTCCTGATTTTCAAACGGTCTGAAGTTTCCTTTTTGGGTAAACGGTCTCAAGACCGTGTAAGGTCGTTGACTAAGCATTTACCGTATGAGATTACTGTTCAAAATTATGTTAATTAACAACTCACCAAGTTTGATGGTCTAATTCCAAACGGGCTAAGAGTTGAAGGGTGAATACTAGGGCTAACCCTAGATAACATCAGTACTGAAATTATGGTGACCTAATTAGGGGTTTTAGGGTTGATTGACCTAAACGGTCTCAAGACCGTTTGGGGGTCACCAAAAGGTCTTAAGACCGCGAGGGCAATCAACCAAGACTGTTTGGAGGTCTGGGGTCAAGGATAGTTGACCAATTGAAGGTACAATTACACCGAATTACATTGCAATCAAAAATTGACATGATCATCAACTCAATGGGTCAGACCTTGATGAATCTGCACTAGAATCCAAATTTGGATGGGCAAACGGTCTCAAGACCGTTTGGAACTCATCCAAACGGTCTTAAGACCGAGAGGACAATTACCCAAGACCGTTTGAAGGTCTAGGGTTAAGTAATTTGACCAATTGAGGACCTAATTGCAAATACGTTATCAATTTAATCAAAATTCTGTTTTATGGCTCAATCATGGTTCAACCCCTATCAAATCACCTTAGATTTTGCTGAAACCTTGGGCAAACGGTCTCAAGACCATGTGGGGTCCACCCACATGACCTCAAGACCGTTTGGGCCAAGTTTGGGCCCAATTGGAGCTCAATTGAAGGGTTCAACCTTGTGTGGAGTCACATTGTGGAGTGTTGATGGGTGAACATTGCTAGACCCTAATTGAATCGTTTTCAATCCTAATTGGTCAACAATTGAGGGTCAATTGAATGACCAATTGGTTAAGCATAACCTTAGTTGACCCAATCCATAGGTGGTCAACATAACTTTGACCTTTTGAGGGCTTTAACATCGGTTAACACCATCGATTGTATCTTTGATTTTGTTGATGGACCAAGCGGCTGAGACCATGTGAGCCTCGCGGTCTCAAGACCGTGAGAGGGCTCGCGGTCTCAAGACCGTGAGAGGGCTCGTAGTCTCAAGACCGTGAGAGGGCTCGCGGTCTCAAGACCGTGAGGGGGCTCACGGTCTCAAGACCAAGAGGAGGCTCACGGTCTCAAGACCGCGAAGGGCCTCGCGGTCCTGAGGTCAAACTAGCTAAACGGTCAACGTCTCTTCGCGGTCTCAACTCCAATTTGATCTTCGCGGTCTCAACATCAATTGAACCAATGATAGGGCTTCACGGTCTTGAATCCTAAGGGGGCTCACGGTCTTGGAGTTAGAAAGAGGCTCGCGGTCTTGGAAAGTCAAAGTGGGCAAACGGTCAACACTTTCAACCGATTTCAACTCAATTGATGATTAATGATTGAAATCAATCAATGTGATTCCAAGTTGACTTCTTTCAATCAATTCATAATATAAATGGTCCAATGTTACCCAAATCAAACCCTAATGATAATCTAGGATAGTAAGGGGTTATTTGACTAAGGTTTTTGACCATAATGATGATCAATGGGGGGAATTACCAAAATACCCCTGAAGGGTCAATTGAGTTATACCTTGCTCAATTCAAACTCTAATTACATGAGAATGATGTTTTTAGTCATAATGACTCTATCCAACTTGATATAGTCTAATGTTATCATCCACCATTAGTACGATGAAAGAGAGAGTACTTCTAGAGAGAGAAAGTACCCTAGAGAGAGAAAGTAACTCTAAATCACATAATGGTGATGTTTTTGGCTATGTTAGCCTATGATGACTCAATCCAACCTGTTTTAGAATAATGTTGACATCACTTAACCTTATGATGAGAGAGAAAGTACTTCTAGAGAGAGAAAGTACTTCTAGAGAGAGAAAATACCCTTTTTAAGTGGAAACTCAATTGAAGCATCCCCAATACACAGAAATGAGCATAATTAGGGTAAGATCCACCTGTATGAGATCATAGAAACCCTAATTATGATAAATGATGAACTTTTAACTAATCTAAGATCATCATTGAAGATGTTACTCATACATGATGATGTTATGAGTTCAATTCACCTTAATGTGAATAGTAAACCCTAATTCAAGGATGATGACATGTAATGTGAATAGTAAACCCTAATTCAAGGGTAATGACATGCTTTTGAATATTAAACTCTATTTGATGAGAAGAAGATATTTAAACTCTTATGACAAGAGTAGGAGGGATATTCCTTATTTTTGTACTACCTTTATCAGTTGTATTAACCATGCAGGTTCTGATATGAAGGTAATCATATCCAGGTATGGATGATGATGTTATATTCATTAAAGGCATGTTGTTAGCCTTATGAATAAGTAAAGTAACCGGATGTCTTGTCAGTGGCATCCTATACTGATAATGGGCTGTGAGAGCCATGAATACCATCAAAGTCATGCCTTAGAGATGACTTGTGATGAGGATAATGAGAAATGATGATTGATATGAGTTAGGCCTATTACATTTAGTATTCTTCTTTTATAGCTGCTATGCTATTGTTATTGTTTGTAGAACAATGTATGTTGTTAAAGAATACTGAATGTACCTAACTAATCAAGTATAATGTAGAGCCCTGATCATAGATCCATCATTGTCAGAAATTAAATGATGGTGAAACAGGTTTTCCTCAGGGAACTCCTGGAGCACATACTTTTGAGTATGTGGGGTACATGGATGTGTAGAACCTTACATCCTAGTGTAGGAAAGTGATGTAGATGTGTAATCCATCCATCCTTCACTCTAATTCCATATCGTATCAGTGGTAGGTAAACATGAAACCTCCTGATGACGAAGAAAGCACAGATATCCGTATCAGTGGTAGGTAAATATGAAACCTCCTGATGACGAAGAGAGTACAGAACGCCACTGTGACTCTAGAATAGCGAAGGACCAGTTTACCCTGGTGAGCTATAGTAGTAGAGACACGAGATGTCCTACAAGTGATCCTCTTACTGACTGAGGAAGGTGAAGTTCATGAGAATCCGGCTCTCTTAATGACCTATGTATGATACTGATGCGGCTTCTCAGCAATCAGTTGGAGTATGAGTGGTAAGCCTCATCTCCACAGGGCATAATGTTGTTTGTAAAAACATAATCAACCATGTAGTATAACTTGTTAGAGATGACTCCAAGTTAGTTGATTGATGTTACATAGCAATAATGTTTATATTCTCCATATCTCCTAAATGGTTGAGATCTTGTTATACTTGCAACTGTTACAGAATGCTTTAAAGGCTTTATTGTTTAAGATATTCTTTGATGTTATAATAAAGCTTCTGGCGAAGAGTTATAACTCTCGCTGGGACAATTATGTATAATTGTCTCACCCCGTAGGCTTCAACTTTTTAGGTGGACGTCGGAGATGAAGGAACCAGCCTACAGGTGATCAGTCTCAATAGCAGCATCAGGGGCAGCAGTAATCTCAGGTGGAGATTGTCCTACCATGTGGTGTAGTTAGAGTCAGTCCTATGTGTCCTCTGTACTCTCAGGTCTTGGAGTCTTTTGTATAGTGATCTTGAGATTTTGTATCCTGATGTATATAATTACTCAAGAAGTAATTATCCTGAGATGTAAACAGTTTACCTCACTTTATGAAAGAAGCTTTTATGGATTCAAGCTCTTGTCACGAAAAGTTTTAATTTCCCGTGATTTTTGTCTTCCGCTGATTACCGATTTGCTTCCGCTAAGTTTTAATCGTGTTTATGTCATGGTTTGGAGATCAGAGCCCACAGGTAAGGGCTATGATATCATATTTATTAAAAGCATGCTATTAGCTTTATGAATAGTGACATACTATGTTGCCTAATTTAAGTGGCATCATATGAGACTGATAGGCTGTAAGAGCCATGAGTAACATCAAGGTCATGCTGATTATATGACTTGTGATGAAATGATTAAGAATTGATATCCATATGATATATGATGTGAGTTAAGCTTGATACGTTTAGTATTCTACTTCATAGTTGTTGTTCTAATGATTAATGTTTGAGAACATGCTTGATGTTAAAATAATGCTGAAATGTACCTAACTAATCAAGTATAACCATACCATGTAGAGCCCTGATCATAGATCCATCATTGTTAGAAGCTAAATGATGGTGAAACAGGTTTTCCTAAGGGAACTCCTGGATCACATACTTTTGAGTATGTGGGGGAATATGGACACGAATATCCTTACGTCCTAGTGTAGGAGTTGATGTAGATATACCTTAATCTATCAACCCTTCACTATATGTTTATGCCGATGTGATGTAACACTATTCTCCTAAGGGAATCTTTGATTCCACATCAATGAGAGATAAATAAGAGATCTTTCGATGGCGAAGAGAGTACAAAATGCCACTGTGACTCTAATAGCGAAGTGCCAGAATACCCTAGTAAGCTATAATAGCAGAGACACTAGATGTCCTGCATGTTGATCCTCACACTGACTGAGGAAGATGAGGTCATAAGAATCCGGCTCTTTTGATGACCTAGGTATGATACCGATGCGACTTAATAGTGATCGGTTGGAGAATGAGTGTTATACCTCATCTCCGCAGGGCATAATAATGTTTGTAAAACTGAATCAACCACGTAGCATATCTGCTTAGGTCAAACTATGAGAAATAATGATTGATGTTACATTGTTTACATTAATAGTCTGTTCAAGTATCTAATATACCTGTCTTCATATGCTTTAATGAAATGATTGTTTAAGTAAATGTTGCTTTACTTATTATCAAACTTGCTGTTGAATGATTTAAGTTACCTTGCTTATTTTATTTCTTAATTGCTATAACAAAGCTTCTGGCGGAGAGTTATAACTCTCGCTGGGATAATTATTCAAATTATCTCACTCCCGTAGGTTTCAACTTTTTAGGTGGACGTCGAGGACGGAGAAACCAATCTGAGGGTGAGCAGTATCAACAGCAACACCAGGGGTAGTAGTGAATCTCAGGTGGAGATACTGACTGCTGAGTCCTATAGTTAGTTTGTCTTATGTCGTCTCTGTACTCTCAGGTCCTAGGAGTCAGTAGGTCTGAGGTTTTTGGCTTTTACTTTCAAGATTTTCTATCTGGATGTATATAATCACTCGAGAGGTGATTTTACAATGATGTAAACTGTTCATCTTGTTTCTTATAAAGCAGTTTTATGGTTTTAAGTTCTTTTCTCCAAAAAGTTTTAATTTTCAATATTTCGTTGCTATTTAATCGCTTCCGCTTAGTTTATCTCATGTTTTATAAGTTGGATCCCACAATTAAGTGGTATCAGAGCGAGGTTCGCTGAGTCTACAGAGACATAGTACTTAGGATGTCGAGTCTATTCTTATTGTTTTCCAATATATCTAATAGTGTCTTATGCTCCTCAGGAGAAGAAGATAAGTAAGGATGTCTGGACCACACGAGGAGTATGTGGCAGAAAGTAGTGTCGCTGCACCCCGAGAAGGTGCAAGGAACCCAGAAATAGAACAGCTTGTACCTGAGCCACCTATGGAGCCACCTCAGTTTAACCCAACTGACATGGAGAACCCAACTGTTCAGACTATGCTCGGGCAGTTTATGACTGCCATGACACATATCACAGATAGGATGCCCATGCCTGTACCTAGGGCACCTTCCCAGTCTGAAGAACAAGGTATTAGTAAGACGTTCGAGCGACTTCATCGTGTCGGAGCAACCAAATACTTTGGAATAGTTGATCCTGCAGATGCCGATCTGTGGTTGACCGAGTTGGAGAAAGCCTTTAGAATCCTGAACATCCCAGAAGCTGAGAAGGTTAGACATGTTGTCTATCTTCTCAAGGGGAGTGTGGGTCACTGGTGGACCATGGAAGAGAAGAAGAGGCCTGGTGTGGAGGTTGCCTGGGAAGTCTTTCGTCGGGAATTTATCAATATATATTTCCCTAAGACGTTCCTGGATGAGAAAATCTCTCAGTTTGAGAAGTTAAGGCAAGGTATGATGAACATTAGCGAGTATGAGGCTAAGTTCATGGAGTTGTTGCGGTTTTGCCCACATATGGCTGCTACAGATGAAGAAAGGATCAGGCGGTTCGAGAAAGGGTTAAACACTGAGTTGACTAGTCCCGTGTCTGTCCTAGAGAACCGGGAAAGGTTTGCTACCTTCGTTGAGTCAGTCTGAAGGATAGAGAGGTCTGTAGCAGAGAAGAGGCAAACTCATAAGAGATATCCTCAGTTTCAGGGATCTTCATCTAGAGACTTCAAGAAACCTAGGTTTATAGTGCCTACACCACCACCACCGAGACCTAGTGCTCATACACAGTGGACACCGAGTAGAGGTAGAGGACGAAGCCTACCACTACAAGGAGCTCGTAGTTCAGCATCGATGTCAGTCACAGGACCACCAAGACCACAACAACAGGAAAGAAGTTGCTACAAATGTGGGAAGGTGGGACATCTAATGAAAGACTGTAGAGCTAGACCAGCAAGTGTAACACAGCCACAGAGACAGAGTCAGCAAGGATCCCAGAGGAGGCAATTTCAAGGAGCATCTAGAGGACGTGGACAAGCATCCCAAGCTGGATCGTCAGCATCGAATCAACCTCAGGCGACAACAAGGTTCTATGCTATGAACCCACCTGATGCAGTGATCAACCCTCGAGTTGTGGCAGGTCAGATGGAGTTGTTATATTCTGATATGTCTACATCCTGTATTGTATATGTTTTTGTTGACCCAGGTGCTACACACTCCTTTATCACTCGAAGAGTGATTCGTAACTGCAATATGACAGTCAATCATAGGGCAGATAGCCTGTTGCTTAAGACTCCGTTGAGAGGGTCTGTTGTGTTGCAGGAGGTATGCTCTCCCTATATCCTCTTCGTTTTTTAACATCACATTCAAGTGGATCTAATACCACTTGAGATGCAAGGATTTGACATAATCCTTGGGATGGATACCTTGGAAAGGTATAGGGTTGTCTTGGATTGTGAATCCAAGCAAGCTGTGTTTGCTGATGAAAGCAACACATGGATCTTTCAAGGAGACAGAAAGATTCTACCCACCTGTCTTGTGACAGCTATGGTTGCTGAGAAGCTGATGAGGCAAGGATGTTATGCATTCTTGTCCCATGTGGTAGATACTACCATGGAGAGTCCTAACCTTGCTGAAGTTCCTGTAGTCAGGGAATTTGAAGATGTATTTCCTGAAGAACTTCCAGGTGTGCCACCGCCTCGGGAAATTGATTTTGAAATCAATTTGATCCCAGCTACACAACCTATAGCACAAACACCGTATAGGATGGCGCCTGCTGAGATGGCAGAACTCAAGAAACAACTACAGGAGTAGCTTGAGAAGGGTTTTATCCGACCGAGCACTTCACCCTGGGGTGCTTCGGTCCTTTTTGTTAAAAAGAAATACGGATCAATGTGGTTGTGCATTGACTACAAACAATTAAATAAAGTAACAATAAAGAATAAGTATCCTCTGTCGAGGATTGATGATCTCTTTGATCAGTTGTGTGGTGCAACTGTATTCTCAAAGATAGACTTGAGGTCAGGATATCATCAACTCTGTATTAAGGATAGTGACATATCCAAGTCTGCTTTTAGGATAAGGTACGGTCACTATGATTTCACAGTTATGTCGTTTGGACTAACTAATGCACCAGCTGCATTTATGGAACTCATGAATAGAATCTTCCGACCTTTCCTCGATCAGTGTGTTGTTGTTTTCATAGATGACATTCTGATCTATAGTAAATATGCTCAGTAGCTGAACAGCATCTTCGTCAGGCTCTAGCTTTTCTAAGAGAACATAAATTAAATGCTAAGTTTAGCAAGTGTGAGTTCTGGTTACCGAAAGTATCTTTCCTTGGACACGTGGTATCTTCCTCGGGTATTCGTGTTGACCCTAAAAAGGTAGAATCTGTTCTATAATGGGAACATCCAAAGACACTGACGGAGATTCGTAGTTTCTTAGGGTTGGCTGGCTATTACCGAAGGTTCATTAAGAACTTCAGTTCCATAGCCTTACCCTTGACTAAGTTGACCCGGAAGGATGTTCCTTTTGTCTGGAGTGATAAGTCTCAGCAATCTTTTCAGTTGCTGAAAAAGAGGTTGACAAGTGCACCTGTACTTGTGTTACCTGAGCAGGGCAAAGGATACATAGTTTTCTATGATGCCTCCAAGAATGGACTCGGATGTGTGTTGATGCAGGATAAACAAGTAATTTCTTTTGCTTCCCGACAGCTTAAGAAACACGAGGAGAACATTCTAGATTTTCACTGATCATAAGAACCTTAAGTATATCTTCTCTCAGCATGAACTTAACATGAGGCAATATCGCTGGATGGAGTTAATCAAGGACTACGATTGTACAATTGATTACCATCCAGGGAAGGCTAATGTGGTTGCGGATGCTTTGAGTAGAAAATCAGCAACACTAGCCTTTGATAGAGCACAACTAAACTCCTTAGTATGCTCTAGGAGAGATATGCTTATCTCCTTAAGGCAAGACAATGTACAGTTGAAGGTGTCATTGTTAGCCGGGTTGTTAGCTGAGATGCATATAAAACCTACTCTAAGAGAGCAGATTAAGGAGGCACAGCAAGTTGATTTTGTAGTTCAACAGATCAGATCGGAGTATGGTGATGAGAAACGAGATGGTTTCCATGACTCATATGATCAAGTAGCATGTTATCATGGGAGGATGATAGTACCGGATGTGGATAACTTGAAAAAGTTAGTCCTGGAAGAAGCTCATTCTTCGATGTATGCTATGCATCCAGGAAGCACCAAGATGTATCGAAACTTAAAAGATATATATTGGTGGCCTGGGATGAAGAAGGATGTTGCAGAGTTTGTAATGAGCTGTCTTGTGTGTCAGCAAGTTAAAGTTGAACACCAGAAGCCTGCAGGAACAATGCAACCTTTACCCATACCACAGTGGAAGTGGGATCATGTAACCATGGAATTTGTTGTTGGCCTACCTAGGACAAACAAAGGGCATGATTCCATTTGGGTAATAGTTGATAGGTTGACAAAGACAGCTCATTTCTTTCCTATCAAAACAACCTATTCTGCTGAGACGTTAGCACAGCTGTATGTTGAAGAGATAGTGCGACTACACGGAGTTCCAGTCACTATAGTTTCAGACAGAGGTCCCCAGTTTACGAGTCATTTTTGGGAGCGACTGCATAAAGCTTTAGGCACCCAGTTGAGGTTTAGTACAACCTTTCATCCACAGACTGATGGACAGTCAGAAAGGACTATACAGACCTTGGAGGACTTGTTGAGAGCATGTGTTCTTCAGTTTACAGGGAGTTGGGATCTGCACCTAAGCTTGATAGAGTTTTCCTATAACAATAGCTATCAACATAGCATTGACATGGCACCTTATGAAGCTTTGTATGGTAGACGTTGTAGATCACCCTTATGTTGGTATGAAACCGGTGAACATCAGCTTTTAGGTCCTGATCTTGTACAGCAAACCATAGAAAAGATTAAAGTAATACAACAACAGATTAAGACTGCACAGGATAGGCAGAAGTCATATGCTGACAGACGTCATAGACCCTTAGAATTCCAAGTTGGAGATAGAGTGTACCTCAAGGTTTCTCCTTGGAAGGGAGTTCTGAGATTTGGAAGGAAAGGGAAGTTAGCTCCTAGATTTATGGGGCCTTATCCAATCATTGTACGGGTTGGAAAGGTGGCCTATAAACTAGAATTACCACCAGAGTTATAGAGGTTACACCCTGTGTTTCACATTTCTATGCTGAGGAAATGTCACCCTGATACCGAGTTAGTTCTACAACCTATGGAGGTAGAATTGAATGATGATATATCTTATGAGGAAGGACCAGTGTCAATCCTTGATAATAGAATTAAAAAGTTGAAAAAGAAAGATATAAGTCTTGTGAAAGTCCTCTGGAATCATCGTGGTGTTGAAGAAGCCACATGGGAACTAGAGGAGGAGATGAAAAGGAAATAACCTGCTCTTTTCTCTTAATATGTTTTGTTGATTTTGGGGACGAAATCCTTGTAAGGGGAGGATAATTTGTAACATCCCTGACCTGGGTTATGAACTAACCCTAGGTGTTTTGCCTAAATTATGAAATTAGATGCTGATGATTATCTTTTGGTATGTGATTTAAGCACCTGAGGAACATATGTTTCCATTTCTGTCCTTTTTAAACAATGTAGTAGTATTGTTTTATAATACAGGGACCTATGTGCAAATTACCCAATTATAAGGGTTAACTTGCAATTTACATATGTTAAGATGTTCCTTTGGTGTTGAGACATCATAAGAATGAATATGATGATGTATGATGGATTCTCCAAGCTTGGGCATCAAGATGCAGCTTGTGAAGTAATCATTGTGCTTTAAACCCTAGTTTTGGAATAAAGTGCAATTTACCAAAATGTGGGGTGCAATATGTAAAATACACCTTCTAGAATATCTTTCATGACTCTTGGAATCATTTAGAGTAAAAATTATGAAGAGGGCGCTTCATTTGAATAATCATATAGGAGGGAACACCCTTGTAATTAAATAATCAAGTTATAAGTATAATAACCCTTTTATATGTGCACCTTAGTAATAAGTTGACCTTATTTGCCTTTAGATTCATGGGGTTGAGATGAGTTTTGTTTAAGGAATAAGGAGAAGGGACGTGCCTAAAGGATAGAAGGACCTAGATGAGAAATGGAGAAATAAGAAACTAGATGTCCTTATGTTGAAAATAACCCCAAAGTACTTATACTCCTTTCCTTTGCAAAACAAAGGAAACGTTTCCCTTCTTCCTTCACTTATCTTCTTGCTAAATTGACTGAAGGCAGAGCTCTAGAGCATAGGTGATCAACCAATTTGTTCTAAGGTAAGAAGAGACCATCATCTTGCTCGGATTCATGGAGAAAGTTGGGTTACAAGGTTGGTTTTATGGTTTTCTTACTTAGCTCTCTCTTTCTAGCTAATCTTTCCCCAACCTTTTCTTGGAGAAACACCCTTGGCCAACCTGTGGATCTTAAGATGCCATTAAAGGCTTGGAAGCTTGGAGCTCTAGGAATGACCTTAAGGCGGGTTTTATAACTCTAAGCCTCTTGCTTTGTTATGCATATCTTTGTTCTTGCAAATAGTAGTTAGTTCTTCTTCTTCCCCATCTTTCTTTGCAATCTTGCAAGCAATCTGTGAAGAACCGACCTTGGTTTCAAGGTAGATGATGATGGGCGTGGATACCTAGGCTACTTTATCAAATGGTCCTTCACCCATGGTTCAAACGGTTTGCAAAACCGTTTGGGATCAAACGGTTTCAAAACCGTCTGATCTCATGCGGTTTGCAAAACCGTTTGGACTCAAATGGTTTCAAAACCATTTGAGGGGTTTGACCAAGGGTTGACCGTTTGAGGGTCTGTTGGACACATTATGAATTAACCATCTACAAAGAATCATAATCTAATTGCAAAAAAATCACAATTTTAAGGCACTTTAATTACCTAAACCCTAATTGGGTTCAATTCCTGATTTCATGGACCAATTGTGTTGAAGTTTGGGTTGAGTGGCCCAAACGGTTTCAAAACTGTTTGGGAGTCACCCAAATGGTCCCAAGACCGTTTGGTGACCACCCAAGACTGTTTGTAGGTCTAGGGTTAAGATAATTTAATCAATTGAAGGTCCATTCACAATAGGTTGTTGAAATAATTGAAAGTGCTGATTTGTGACTTAATTAGGGTTCAAACCTTATCAAATTGACTTAGATTTTGATGAAACTTTGGGAAAATGGTCTCAAGACCGTTTGTAGGATGTCTAAACGATCTCAAGACTGTTTGGGCCAAGTTGGAGACCAATTGAGTGGCAATTGATGGGTTCAACTTCAATTAAACTCATGTTGATCAATGTTGATGGTTAATCGATTACAAACCATAATTGAATTAGTTTCAACCCTAATTGGCTATCAATTGAGGGTCAATTGAGTGTCCAATTGGTTAGGGATAACCCTAATTGGCTCAATTGATAAGTGGTCAATATGTATGAGGTCAATTGAGGGGTTCAACATTGAAAACCTTAATCGATTACAAGTGTTGATGTACTTTTTAGGTCCATGCGGTTTTGAGACATTTGGACCAAACGGTCTCAAGACCGTTTGGGCTCAAACGGTTTCAAAACCATTTGAAATTCATGCGGGTTTGCTCATGCGGTTTGAACCCATGCGGTTTGGTCATGCGGTTTGCTCAAACAGTTTCAAAGTCAACCATGTCCAAACGGTCAACATGATGAAACGGTTTCAAGACCGTTAAATGGCAAACGGTCTTGAGTGTCATGCGGTCTTGAAGTCAACCCTATCTAAATGGTCAACCCTTCCAAATGATTTCAAAACCGTTTGGAGGTTGAAGTGTGTAATCATTTGGGGACTTTTAGGGTTATGTTTTCTTAATGCCTTGAAGGCTTAGATGGTTCAATGGTTGTTTAACCTAAACCCTAATGATACCTAAAGATAATAAAGGGTTATGTAACTAGTAGTTTGACCCATGTTATGATTAATGATGAACATTATCAAGACACTCATGAAGGGTTAAAGTAAACAAATAACCCTTGATCAAGTAAACCCTAATGACCATAGTGGTGATGACTTGACCTATGTTAATCAAGTTGAACTGACCTAATCTAATCTAGAGTGATTTAAACATCATCTAGTAGTGAGAGGAGAGAGAAGGTTCCTAATATGAATAAGAATCAAGTAACATACCTTCAATGTGTAAGAATGTACATGATTAGGGTATGATCCATCAGGGTGAGATCATGGAAACCCTAAATATGATGATTAATGAATCTTAACCTAATTTGAGGGCATCAATGATGATAATTTCATATAAGATGATGCTATGAGCTCAATCCACTATGAAGTGAATAGTAAACCCTAATTCTAGGGTAATAACATGTAATGTGAATAGTAAACCCTACTTGAGGGTGATGTGTTGAAATGTACAATAAACCCTAATTCCAGGTTATGCTTTAAAGCATGAATCTTCATGATTAAAGTATGAGATGAGGAATCATTATTCCTAATCATAATGAAAGGGATTGGATAACCCTAATTGATGTAAATAAGGGAACCTAGCTTTAGTAAAAGCATGAAGGTACAACCCTTGAATTGAAAGATTAATTCTGCTTTATAAATTGACTGATCTGGAAATGAATTGTTTATTGTTGTCAATTGAATTTACCATGCAGGTTCTTATAAGAGAATGATCATATCCAGGTAAGGGTTATGATATCATATTTATTAAAATCATGCTATTAGCTTTATGAATAGTGACATACTATGTTGCCTAATTTAAGTGGCATCATATGAGACTGATAGGCTGTAAGAGCCATGAGTAACATCAAGGTCATGCTGATTAGATGACTTGTTATGAAATGATTAAGAATTGATATCCATATGATATATTATGTGAGTTAAGCTTGATACGTTTAGTATTCTACTTCATAGTTGTTGTTCTAATGATTAATGTTTGAGAACATGCTTGATGTTAAAAGAATGGTGAAATGTACCTAACTAATCAAGTATAACCATACCATGTAGAGCCCTGACCATAGATCCATCATTGTCAGAAGCTAAATGATGGTGAAACAAGTTTTCCTAAGGGAACTCCTGGAACACATACTTTTGAGTATGTGGGGGAATATGGATGCGAATATCCTTACATCCTAGTGTAGGAGTTGATGTAGATATACCTTAATATATCAACCCTTCACTATATGTTTATTCCAGGGGTGATGTAACACTATTCTCCCCAGGGAATCTTTGATGCCACATCGATGAGAGATAAATAAGAGATCTTTCGATGGCGAAGAGAGTACAAAATGCCACTGTGACTCTAATAGCGAAGTGCCAGAATACCCTGGTAAGCTATAATAGCAGAGACACTAGATGTCCTGCATGTTGATCCTCACACTGACTGAGGAAGATGGGGTCATAAGAATCCGACTCTTTTGATGACCTAGGTATGATACCGATGTGACTTAATAGTGATTGGTTGGAGAATGAGAGATATACCTCATCTCCACAGGGCATAATAATGTTTGTAAAACTGAATCAACCGCGTAGCATATCTGCTTAGGTTGAACTATGAGAAACAATGATTGATGTTACATTGTTTACATTAATAGTCTGTTCAAGTATCTAATATACCTGTCTTCATATGCTTTAATGAAATGATTGTTTAAGTAAATGTTACTTTACTTATTATCAAACTTGTTGTTGAATGATTTAAGTTACCTTGCTTATGTTATTCCTTAATTTCTATAATAAAGCTTCTGGAGGAGAGTTATAACTCTCACTGGGACAATTATTCAAATTGTCTCACTCCTGTAGGTTTCAACTTTTTAGGTGGACGTCGAGGACGGAGAAACCAATCTGAGGGTGAGCAGTATCAACAGCAACACCAGGGGCAGCAGTGAATCTCAGGTGGAGATACTGACTGTTGAGTCCTGTAGTTAGTTTGTCTTATGTCGTCTCTGTACTCTCAGGTCCTAGGAGTTAGTAGGTCTAAGGTTTTTGGCTTTTAGTCTCAAGATTTTGTATCCAGATGTATATAATCACTCGAGAGGTGATTTTACAATGATGTAAACTGTTCATCTTGTTTCTTATAAAGGAGTTTTATGGTTTTAAGATCTTTTCTCCAAAAAAATTTAATTTTCAATATTCTGTTGCTATTTAATCGCTTCCGCTTAGTTTATCTCATGTTTTATAAGTTGGATCCCACAAGCACCGACTCCGGGTTTCGCAGCCGTCAGTTGGATCTGAGTGGTGCGGCTCACTTCCTCAGGGCATAATAATACGTAATCTAGCTGAATAGTATTTATTGCTTAAGGCAAAACACGGAACCTTGGTTGAGGCCCTGCTTGTGTAGTTGATCTTGTTGTACCTTATAGTTACTTATACGTTCCTTATGTTATGTGGTAAGATCTTATAAATCTTATCTTGTCAATCATGTTCCATAAAGAAATACTTGGTTATATGCCTTCCGTACATCTTGCTCAATATGTTGCTCTTATTCTACGCATTATCAGTTATCTGTTGTTATTGCTTTAACTTTATGAGGTTTTATAGTTTTGGCGGGGAGTTATGTTTCTCGTTGGGAATGTGTGTCTCACCCTGTTGGGTTACAACCTTTTTAGGCATTCATGGTAGACGAGGTGGTCGCGAGGTTGTGGCTGAGCAGTAAGAAGAGGAGCAGTAGAAGGAAAGAGATGATCATGCTGCATGTTCGGGTGTTTTGTAGTAGAGTCCTAGAGTCATCCCTATACACTCAGGTCCTCGGAGATGTTTTGACGACGTTTCACGATGTATAGCTGTTGTAATTTTGTATATCCTGTTGTTGGCCGTTCGAGGGCTGTTATGTATGTATAAACAGGTGTTGAACTCTAGTGCTCACAATACAGCTAGTTCCGATAAGTTGTGGACCCATAACCAGGCTTGTGAATGTTTATATAACATGTTTCTCTACAGGATCTGGATGTAATAGTTCTCTCATGTATGCTTTTCGCAATCGGCTTTAATTAACCCATGTTTTCGGTAATATGTGGTTTATGGTGTTTCCACACATTTTCACGTGTCATCTCGATGTCTGTGTGATGGCAGGGTGTCACATGGACCATATGGCTTAAGGTTGGCATACCATATGCCCATGTAGGCCCCACCTACTAGAGGAGAATTGAGCTTTCATACCATTTATAATGTTTGATCCTATCATGAAAGTCTCTAATAGAGTTTTTGGAATCATGACTAACCCCACATACCACCACTGGCCTTGTCAGAGCACTTTGTACTTACTCATACACACCGTAGGATCAATTTCTCGATAGGTCACCAATCCTAGAACTACTCTAGGTGGAGAATAATTAACCATAGAGCACCTCATGATGTGCTACTTTAATAGGATGAGCACTTGATATGGGTAGTCAAATCACTCCTTACAAGATCATTTTTGTCTAATCCCTAAAATCATAGGATGTAGGCATCCTAGTCTAGATGAACTAGGGAGGATGTGTTGGGTAATCGGACAGTAGAAAAGGCAGCAGAAATAAAAAATAATGCCAGAATCCTGAACCAACAAATAATGTCAACAACAAAGTATCTAGAAAATAGGGTTTGCAATGTATATACATGTTTTTGGAGTAAGTCCAGTGACAATCCATGCAGTGTCATGCTTCTTCTTCAATCAACATGTGAATGTTCATCAACAACAGTCTCCTAGTGCAACACTACATATTGGAGTTGATGATGTTCTCCTCATGTGTTGGCGACAACCTCCACACCTCTAGGTAATCCACACAGACCACTGGGAACTCCTCGTCGTGCTTCCTAGATCCAACTAGAAGGAGTTGTACCTTCAGTGTCAATGTGCTAGTGCTTGCTTGTTCTCCCTTGTTGTCTCTCCCATTTATGGGTAAGACATGCTTGGTTTCTCACATTACCACAACTATGAGAGGAAAAACCATGTTTTAGCAGAAGTTGTATCTTCTATAAGCCTTGACTACTCCCCCTATTTATGGGATGGTCATGGACAAGGTTTCCAGATCAACTGGGAGTCAAAGATGGAATTTCTTGATCCAATTACTGTTTTGAATCTCCAATCTGTCAACTGGACATTCCATTCGATTGAATGGACATTCCAATCTGTTGATTGTAATACTTTCCTATTCACAAATGTACTAGATTTAGATGCAATGATCAATGCACATCAACCTCATTGCTTGACCAGTCGATCGACTAGATGTTTCAATCAGTCGATTGGTTACTTTTGACAATCTAATTAGAAATATGTTGACTTTCCCATTTGGACTCTTTAATTAGTCGACTGACTATTTCCATTGCTCGTATCTAAACATCGTAGTTAGTTGATTAGACTCTCTAGCCAATTGATTGGCAGAGCGGTCAGTTGACTGTACATTCTAGTCGGTCAACTCACTTGCCAGTGTTATTTAGTTTGATTACCTAAAGACTTTAGTAACAAAGTAAAACCTTACACGTGAATGAACTCATATTCTAGATGCATCCTGTGTGTGACCCTATAGGTCCCAAATTATTTTGGTAGTGAATGTCCATAACCAATTTATGACATCACAAGCAATGAACGTTATCTAGCGACACATCATTACTACCGAAGTAATTGGAAATTTAGAGAACAACTTTAACATACATCTATGATCAGTGTTCTAGTGATTGTATAGTTCATTTGTCTCTAATATCTAGATTGAATGTGAGGCATGGAATCATCATCCTCTTAGCACTCAATCTATGTTTCTTGGACTAGAGTAGACTATTGAGATACATGTGAGCTCAACATCATATATTGACTCAAATGAGCATGGACGTGCATTTTTAGTCTCACTTGTCAAGTGGCTAGCATATCATCTCTGGTAAGAGGTACAAATCCTATCTACATCACTCACAATCAATCCCCATGTATCACAATGCACCTGAGCACCACCTTTATGGCAACCCTTATTCAAGGTCACGTTGGATGGTGTCAAAGTTCATCTAACGACATGTTATGAGTGTAGCGATGTCAGGTCTAAGAACCACGATCACAATTATCACTCTGAGATATATTTTAACTACCATTCAATGGTTCCATGTATCACTCTCAAGGTGGGTCTATTCAGTACACTATTATCTAACAAGCAAGTATGTGCTTGACTTGATATCCCAAATCATGACTAATCAGACTCTATTATCAGTCAATACACATTCTAGTATTATTGTTGTCTATTTTTCTTTCACAGTAATATCTAACTAGGGAGGTAACAAGAATATATGTACTCTTATCATACAAATCATTGTCCAAGTCCTAAAACTGAAGACATATGTAATTGAGTAAGATCTATAAGACATTTATTATGTTATATCATTATCTCATAACTAAATAAAACAAAATTAATAGAATTTCCTTTATTATTATCAAACCAATTACATTTTGCCACATTACAATCATCATATTGTTGACTCCCTGGTCATACATACCAAGAAGCTCATACTTGCACTTATAGAAAATCACTCATGAATCTTATTCCAAGTGATATAACATGTCTATCATGCTTCTCCTATGAAAGTGAATTTTTCATTGGGTTAGCAACATTCCTTTCAATCGGTATTCTGCAAATCTTCACATCTCTTCATTATACAATCTCTCATATGAGATGGAACCATCATAGTATGTTCTTGGAATGCTAACGCAATATGTGTTCCTTAGCTTGTGCAATAGCTCCATTATTGTCATGATACAACTCTATTTTTTTGCTAATGCTTGGAACCACCCCAAGTTCATTGATGAACTTCTTCATCCAGATAGCTTCCTTTGATGCATTCGATGCAGCAAACTAAACCTCTATTATAAAATCAACAATTGTCTCTTGCTTGGGACTTTTCCATCTTACAACTCTTCCTTACCACCATAAATGAGAAATTGATCCTTAGTTCTTCTCAAGTACTTAAGGGTGTTCTTTACAATAGTCCAGTGACTTTCATCATCTTTTGATTGATATCTTCTCATCATGCACAAGGCATATGCGACATTAGAACGGATGCATAACATTGCATGCATTATAGATCCAATTCCAGACACACATAGAATTTTACTTGTGCGTTACCGATCTTCACAAGAACTGGGACATTGGGATTTAGAGAGGCTAATTGCATGAGACATGGGCATTCCTCTTTTTAAGTCCTACATGTTGAACCTCTTCAACACTTTGTCAATGTTTGTATTCTGGCTTAGGACAAGAATCCTTCTAGATCTATCTCTATAGATCTTGATCTTAAGATATAGGATGATTCTCCTAAACCCTTCATAGAGAAGGTACTTCCCATCCAGTTCTTTACCATATGTAAATTAGGGATGTAATTACCCATCAGTAGTATGCATCTACCTAAAATATGAGGAATACAATTATGCTCCCACGAACATTTTTGTACACACAAGGTTAATCTTCATTTTGACTAAATCCAAACTCTTTGATTGTCTCGTCAAATCGAATATTCAAACTTTGAGATACTTGATTCAATCCATAGATTGACCTTTGTATCATACAAACTTTATTATCTTCCTTTGGATTTATAAAACCCTCAGGATGTGTCATGTACACATCCTCAAGAAGATTCCTATTAAGGAAAATTGTTAGCATCCATATGCAAAATCTCATAGTCATAATAAGTTGCAATGGCAAGCATGATCCTAATGGACTTAACCATGGAAACTGGTGAAAAATTTTCATCATAGACAACACCTTGAACTTGTTTGAGACATTTTTCAACCAATATTCCCTTACATATTTGTACATTACCATCCATGTCGGTCTTCTTCTTGAAGACCCACTTCCACCCTATGGGCTATACCCCTTCAGGTAGATCCACCAAGGTCCATATTTTGTTAGTATACATGGATTCTATCTTAGATCTCATGGCCTCAAGTCATTTCTCAGACTCGAGTCCCTCAATAGCCTCTAGGTAGGTTGTTGTCTTATCACCTATGACCAACTCACCACCTTCTTGAGTCACAAGATAATCAAAATATTTTAGGCTCAAGGCGTGTCCTACTAAATCTATGAGGATCTTGTTTTGCATGAGCAACTTGAGATTCCACAAGGTTTTGTAAGTCTCCTTGTTCCTTCTATACCTCTACAAGTTCAATGTTTTCTTGTTGGTCTAGAACCTCTTTGAGTTCTAGTTTCCTCCCATTGATTCCTTTACAAATAAATTCCTTTTCTAGGAATGCAACATCCCTAGCAACAAACATTGTTGTTAGATGGGTTATACAAGTAGTATCTATTGATTTCTTTGGGATATCTAACAAATAACATTAATCTGATCTATGGTCAAGCTTTTTAGGAAACATTTTCCTCACATAAGCTTCACACCAAAAAATCCTCATAAAAGATATTTTTGGATGCTTCCCAGTCCATATCTCATATGGTGTCTTTTAAACCGATTTAGATGGTACGTGGTTAAGTATAAATGATGTGGTTTGCATATCATGTCCCGAGAAAGAAATCAGAAGATCAAAAGAACTCATCATTGATCACACTATAACTAATAATATGTGATTTCTTGCTTCCAATGCACCATTACGATGTGGTGTTCTAGGTGGAGTCCATTGTGAAATGATGCAATAGTCACACATAAGGTCCTCAAACTCTTTGCTTAAGTATTCTCCATCTTGATCAGAACAAAGTTCCTTAATATTTTTACTAAGTTGTGTTTGTACTTCATTCACGAAATCCTTTAACTTTTCAAGGGTTTCTGACTTATGTTTCATCAAGTAAACATAATTGCACTTACTGAACTCATCATAACGGTAATGAAGTGTTGATAACCACCTCTACCATTTGTTCTAAAATGGCCACATACATCAGTAATATAAGTCCAAATAGATCACTTTCCCTCTCACTATTACCATTGAAAGGAGTCTTTGTCATCTTGCCCAACAAACAAGACTCACATGTCTCTATTGATTCAAAACCAAAAGATTCCATATAACCATCTTTATGGGGTCTAGAAATGTGCTTCTCATTTGTATGCTCTAGACGACAATGCTGAAGGTATGTTTGGTTTGATTTATTAAATTTCATCCTTTTGGTATCTATTTCATACATGCTTGTCTCTAGATCTAATAAGCATACACCATAGGACATTGGGGAACTGCCATAAAAGATCTCATCTTTACTAATAGAACATCGACAATTCTTTATAAGAAATTCAAATCCATTATTGTCCAAACAAGATACATATATGATATTCGTACTAATGGAAGGTACATAATAGTAGTTCTCTAACTCTAATACAAGCATGCTAGATCGAAGGGCTCTAGGGGGGTGAATAGAGCTAAAACCACTTGCACAAAAATTGTTACACCTTCAAGTTACTTCAACTAGGCACAATTGCAAATAGTGAATTTGATGGAAACAAGCATGCACAACAAGGATGAGAGAGATTCAAACAAGCACTTGAATAATATGTTTAGAGTGGCTCCACTCTCCAAACTAGGATAGAGTTAGTCCACTACCCAGAGAGGTCAAGCCCTAGGATTTGCAACCTATGTATACTTATATTCCATTATAAGACATACAATTGACCTTCATTTTTAGGACAAGGATACCCATCTCCCCTTTGAGGCCAAGGGAGCCAAGAACCTTACAACCAAGGTCTTACCTATTAGGATATAGAGTCTTGTACCTCACCAAGGTCTTATCCACTCTTGTAAGAAGTTGTACACCTTCGCCATGGAGATCCCCTATTTGCAATGAGTCTTTAACCTTAAAGGATTTACCCACTCCACTCCCAGATCTTCAGCCTTGTCCTCCTCCTTCACTCAGAGAAGCTTTATACACCTTCTTCTATAGCTTGAAGAAGCTTTCACCTTCTCCTTCACTTGGAGAAGCTTTCACCAACTTGATCTTGAAGAAAGGGGTTGGGAAAGAGAATCTTTGAGATATTTATAAGAATACAATGAATTATCTCTCTCACAGATCCTATATCACTCATAATGAAAAATTGAAGTGTAATTAAGCTAGAGAAAGGGTCTCAAGTGGATTGGATGCACTCAACTATAGAAAGGAGCTTGAATAGCATGAAAGAGCAACCTTGGAATGAACTCCAAGTGGTTCTATTTATAGTTGGGGTGTCCACTAGAGGGTAGGAACACTTAGGAATGTTTTCTAGCCATTTGGGGTGTTGCAACAGATATAATTTCGAGTTTTGCGACACCTGAATAGTTAGAATCACTTTTTCTACATTTTTCGTATATTGCAGTCGGTCAAATTTTCATAAAGGTAACTCAACTGATTGCACTATGCACCAAAGCCAATTTGAAGCATCAGTCGAGTTTTTCTTGTGTGCAAATCAGCTGATCGTTTGAAATCAGTTTTGCTGAGTGTAGGGATGGTCAAGTTCTATGAGTGGCAACTCATCTGAACAAAAGAATTTTTAAAATCCATCAAGGGATCAGTCGAATCTGAATCTCAACCGATAAACAACATGTAATGAATTTTAGAAAATTATTTTTGAGTGATCAAATGTTCGAATTGAGGGTTCCGGTTTTTTCTCATCTTAGTTACACGTCATATCATCAATACAGATGATTACAAAAATTGTCTAAGGTGATTTTGAGTGTTTTCCACAAAAGTGCATTTGCATTGCTTTGATTGAACTAGAACAAACTAGGGCTTGATAGATTTGATCCTTTTTATGTACCTAATGCCTGAAATAAATGTCAAACAACCATATTAGATACATATGAATGGAATGCTTAAGTCATTATCAAAACACATGCAATATGTAAAATCTCAATTATATATATACCTGAGGTCAAGATCTCTCTCCCTTGCTTCATTTTCCACATCTTATTTAATTGAAAAGGACAAATTCCTTTCGGATTTATCCTACTCCTTATCTTGAGAGCAAAAGACTTGAACTTCATCTTAGCCTCAGAACATTTATTAGCCATGCCTTTGCCTTTGGACTTCATTTTTCTTATCATCATCGCAGGTTTGTCATTCTTCATTTGTACTTCACGATTTATCAACATGCCAAGCAATTCAAAGAGTGGTTTAGCTAAGTTACTCAGGTGATAGCACTTAAAAAACTAGCTATATGATTCAAGCAATTAGTGTAAAATCATATTTGTAGCCAACTCTTGACCTAAAAGAAATCCCAGTCTCTCTATATGTTCCACATGCCCAATCATATTGAGAACATGAGGCTCTACTGGATCTCCCTATGTCAGTTTTCATTCAAACAACACTTTGGAGACATTATACCTTTCTTTCTTTACATGATCCTTAAGATGTGTTACCATCTTGAGAATGTCCATGTTTTCATGTTGTGTATGCAACTCATAGTTCATGCATCCCAGCATAAGGTTTTGTATGTCTACGACATCATTGGCATGCTTCAAGAAAGCATCCATGTTAGCCTTCAACACATTTGAATCAGGTTCCTCTGGCACTGGTGTTTCAAGGACATAGTGCTTGTGTTCATGATTGAGAATATTTCTCAAAGTCATGAACCAGCTATGCAATTTTATCCCATTTAGTTTGTCCTTCTCAAGTACCAATTGCAATAATAGTGTGTTTTCCATTTATTTCTATAAAGGTAAAATTTTCACTTTGTCAAAATATTTTTGATTTGATTTAATAATATTGACAATATTAATTCGACATTTAATTAATTTCACTCCCACCATTATGATCAAATTGACAATTCTCACTATCAATTCGGAAGATTGTTACATGCAACCTTCTAGTGAGTTGAGATACATATTTCATCAAATCATGAGTCAGTTTTGGCTGATCACCCACAACTTAAATATTCAGGTAGGCAACTTTTAACAATTGCATCTAAATGCAACTCTTAGATAGATGGTCTGCACAACTCCTTGTCAAAATCCATCTATAAGCTTCTAGGTACTTACTCTCATTAAGGTCTCCTAGTTCAGCCTGTCTTAAAAGCCAACACGATAGAATATGCATCCTTCTTGGCATACCCACATATCTATCATCACACTTCCACAAGATAGACGGTTCACCACGCTTCAGTGTGAAGTACGATTAGTCGATCAGGTTTTTCGTGTGTGTTGCTTATGTAAAGCATCCAAGACTTAATATTTATTGAGGTATTTTATATATAAATACATATACATATCCAATTACCACATACTTATAATATGTATCATATACATGTTATATCCACAAAAGAAAAATTTGCAATCACAAACATACGAGCGATAATTATGGTCATACTAGTCCAATTCTTTGGATTCACAAAGAATTTCTACCACCTAAGGTCATACATCTCATGCAACAACCTATTCTGGAAAATATGTTGCTGTAATAGGTCAGTCAATTGGTTGGACCTTCTCGCCGATTGGTTGGACTGTCGATAGGTCGATTGGGTTCCATCATTCAGTCAATTGGATCTGGCTCATGAAGTTGACTAGACTCTTCCAGTCAATCAGTTGGGCCTTCATTCGATTGATTGGATCCTCTTGTTGGTTGGCCTCCTCGATCCTTTGATCAATCAACTCGGCTTCCCAGTCAGTCGACTCATCTAGTGTAGAACCTCTTTCCTTTTTCAAAATAGAAATTAAAGCTATCATATTTCTATATACTTATTACATTGTAAATGGGAAACCTTGAGTTACATACAAGGGGAATAGAGGGATGAAAGCATTAATTATATTTGGAGAAAGAGAGATAGAGGCTTGGTAGACAAACTGAATAACAACAGGAAAGAAATCAAACAACCAAACACGCACATCCATAAGGGGTTTTGACCATAACCATGCATTTATTCACCATCAAAACGATTTTAGGGTGATTCATATAGATTGCATCATCTTGAAAATAAAAAAACCATAAATAATGCCCATTCAAAGGTATGATCTAGGGGTTTCATAACAAAGAAAATATTTTTACAGTTCTATTGGTATTTTTTGGGATATATATATATATATATATATATATATATATATATATATATATCAATGGTATGTGGTATTCGATCAGATTTGTATATTAATCATTTTCGATATTCACATCATATGCAATAAAATAAATTTGACCAAATCAATTTAAACCTCAAAATACCATAAATTGACGTGTCTCTCATACCACTATTGGGTAATAGGGTAGTAGAAAAGGAAGTAGAAATTAAAATTTTATGCCTCAATCCCAAACTAGCAGATTGTGTCAACAACTATGTATCTAGGAAAGAGGGTTTGTGAGGCATATAACTAGTCCTAGAGCAAGTCTAGCGACAAACCTTGTAGCGTTGTATTTCTTGTTCATTCATCATGTGGACGTTCATTAGGGATGACCTCTTATGCAACACCATAGTTGGTGGTTGATGGCACTCTCCTAGTGTGATGATGATGGCCTCCACACCTCTATGGTCAAGTGAGAACTCCTTATCATCCTTCCTAGATCCAACATGAATGAATTATCCCTTCGATGTCAACGTGCTAACACTGATTTGTTCTCCCTTGATGTCTCTTCCTTTTATGGATAAGACTTTCTCAGGCTCTCATGTTACCACAACTATGAGAGGACAACATTTGTTTAGTAGCAATTTTATATTCTAAAATCCTTGACTAGACCCCCTATTTATAGGATAGTCATGATCAAGGTTCGGATCAACTGGGAGTGAAGAGATAGAATTTAGTATTCAATTGCTATTGTGAATCTCCAATTGGTTCATTGGCACTCTAGTAGATTGATTGGACATTCCAGTCAATCAATTGGAAAACTTTCCTATTTGCAAATGTATTATCTTTCAATGCGATGATCAATGCATGCCATTACCTCAGCATCATCTATTTACTAGTCCATCAATTAGACACTCTAATCGGTCGATTGGTTACTTTTAAGAATCCAGTTGGAAATCTATTTAATTTCCCAGTTGGACTCTCTAATTGGTCAACTGACTATTTCCATTGGTCATGTATGAGCATCCCAAATGATAGATTGGACACTCCAGTCGATCGAATGCAAATTCAAACTGGTCAACTCACTTGCCAATGTTGTTTAATTTGATTAAATAAACACTTTAATAACCAAGTTAAGCCTTACTCATGAATAAACTCCTATTCCATGTGCATCCTATGCTTGTGAATCTATAGGTCCTGAATTACATTGGCAGTGAATGTCCATAAACCAATTTGTGACATCACAAGCAATGAGAAGCATCTAGAAACACATCATTGCTGCCCAAGTAATTAGAAAGTTGGAGAACAACTTTAACCTACAATCCTTGATCAGTGTTATGTTGATCGTATACTTCCTTTGTCTCTGATATCCAGATTGAATGTGAGGCATGGAATCATCATCTTATTAACACTCAATCTATCTTTCTTGAACCAGAGAAGATTCTTAAGATACACATGAGTTCAATATCATATATTGACTCACATGAGTGTGACCTTGTGTTTCTCAGTCTCACTTTTCAAGTGGTTAGGATATCATCTATGGTAGGACGGGAAAATCCCATCTACATCACTCACAGTTAGTCCCATGTGTCACAATGTACCTGAGAACCACCTTTATGGCAACCCTTATTCGAGGTCACTTCGGATAGTTTCAAAGTTCATCAAATGACATGTGATTAGTGTAGTGATTTTAGGTCTAAGAACCACGATCACCATTGTCCCTTTGAGAGTTGATTGTGACTACCATTCAGTGGCTCCATGTATCAGTCTCAAGGTGGGTATGTCTGGTACACTGTTCTGTAACAAGTACCTATCTGCTTAACTTGATGTCCCATATCATGACTAATGAGACTTTATCATCGGTCAACACTCATTTTAGTGTTATGTATTATTGTTGTCTATTTTGCTTCAAAAGTAACATTTGACTAGGGATGTAACCATAAAGTTTGTACTCTTATCATACATATGATCTTGTTGTCTAGATCTTAAACTTGATGACATGTGTCACTGAGTAACATCATTCTTAAGACATTTATCATGTTATATCATTATCTCATAACTAATAAAACATAATAAATGTAATTTCCTTTATTATCATCAAATTGATTACAGTTTCCACTTTACAATCATCATATGATTGGTTCTCTAGGCATACATACCAATAGGATGTTCATTCCTTAGCATCCACACTCAACAACGGAGCTAGTGTGGGTGTAACTAATGTGGGTACCTAGTACACATGCAATTATTGTACGATTGTTGTTGCATATCAATACACCTAAAGCTAGATCATCACCTAGTATCAATTTTGTGTTGGATAGAATATGAGGAGAAAATAAAGGTTTTCCATAATATAGAATAATTGAATTCATTTTCATAGACACCTAAGCTAGAAAGATACTCTACATGTTGGAAGAATATTCCTAAAGCAAATTTCCCTATCACTAATAAGCATTTTATGAAAGTGGTGTATGACTTTGTGCATTTCATGCTACTTGACGAGATCATGGGTTGTTGGAATAAGAAGAGACATACACATCCATATAGCCACATTTCCCCAACTTAAAATCATACTTATTGTAACAGAACTTTTTGAAATGTGAATTTGGTTCCACCATTATCTGTATGTAACAATAACTTTTTGTTCACTATTTTCAAGCTGAATAAATTTGTGACGACCCCCAGTTCTAATTATCTTTCAATTCAAAGAGACCTAGAATATACAATACCTAAATTTTCTAGGATCAGAATTTAAAAATAATAAACAATAGCAAATAATTTATATTACTTTGAACTAAGTATTTGATACCAGATGTATATTGATGCTCGTCTAAGGAGTTACTTGAATTTCAAAAGAAATTAACATATACATATGAGAAGAAGTACTAAAATTTTCTAGATATAGCATAAGAAGAGACATACACGTCCATATAGCCACATTTCCCCAACTTAAAATCATACTTATTGTAGCTAAAATTTTCAAAATGTGAATTTGGTTCCACCATTATGTGTATGTAACAACAACTTCTTGTTCACTATTTTCAAGATGAATGAATTTGTGACGACTCCCAATTCTAATTATCCTTCAATTCAAAGAGACCTAGAATATACAATACCTAAATTTTCAAGGATCAGATTTAAAAAATAATAAACAATAGCAAATAATTTATATTACTTTGAACGAATATTTGATACCAGATGTATGTTGATGCTCCTCTAAGGAGTTACTTGAATTTCAAAAGAAACTAACACGTACATATGAGAAGAAGTACTAAAACTGTCTAGATAATTCTCCTTTACTTAGCTTTAACACATACAATTGAATTCATATGAGTCACCATGTCTTCTTGATGATATATTTGGTGGTTACCTAAAATGCCGACAAACATATATGCAATCAATATGTCTCTATATTTTGTATGTGGTGTAACAAAAATGCGTGCAACTATAATAACAATATATATTGCATCAATCCAATACTTGAAAATATGAACTAGAATTTTCTTTACATATTCTAACCCACGTCGGGTCTACCATATTGAGTGAAATCATTGTCCATCATTGATTTATGTGTATTAACTCTTGAGCAGTGTTACCCAAGGTTTAGAATATTTTATACTTTATGTGATATTCATAGTGGAATTAATGATTTGAATTATATAAACATCCAGTAGTCTATTCATTGAATCAATACTTCAGAAATAATTCGGAAAGCCATCATCATTCGGTAGTGCGGTTATTCATATTTACCACACTCCTTGCTGAAGAAATGTGTAGACCATGCAATCTTACCTCAAGTATATGTAGACCCAAACAAGAAAAGATATATTGAAGCAATCAACCAACATTAAATATGCATGTATTTAAACCTTAAAGTGTCACCATGCATTTAATTCATTCAAAATAGACCTAACATGGCTTAGATTAGGGTGTAGGGTTATCTTAGTTTATATATTAGAGTTAGATTTGAAACCTCGATATTACCATATCATATGTATAAGGGTTACAAACCCTAACTGAGCATCGTATGTATCCTTATAATATCCTTTTAAAATTAGATTAGATTAGGTTACATCAATTGAACATGATATCTACATCATCTTTATGAATTCTAGGGTTTCATATAATCTTCACATTATTAGTTTACATTAAAGATACTTTTGCACTAGAAGAATAATTAGGCATTTTAATGTAACCCTATCTCTTAGATTAGCTATATATTATGCCATCATTATATTCTATATCAGATTACATGAACCAAGATCAATTCACCATTATAGTATTTCTTAATGTAACAATATTTCAATATAGTCAACATTTTATTCATTAACATTGGGCTAAATACTCAGACATCAAGGTAACCTCTAAATATGTCATGAACACCTCATAAAACTAAGTATTAAATCACATATTAATAATTCCTAATCAAATGTTAACATTAATTTAACAAATATAGTGTTTCAGTATCATATTCATAAGCATAAAAAGTACTTTTTGTACTAGAAGATGAATTAGGATCTAAGAGTATTTTATTCATAATCTCCTCATTTTTTAGTCAATAGGACCTATAATATCATGATATTTTAGCTTCTATGATCGCCATCTGCCTATTTAAAATAGTAATAACAACTGAGATAGAAGACTTATAGACCCTAAAATGAGAACCTTAAGGCGTGTGATGAAGATCTTGCACCATCTAGGGAGCTCTGAAAACTTATGGCCATGGTATGGGGTCGGTCACCTTACTTGAAGCCTCCCACTTTTTAATGATGAGGAACCTAAGGTTGCACGACGATACTCTTTCATGATTGGGTTGCTTGAAGCTAGGAGGGGTTCTATAGTTGTGATGTATTGCTCTCTAGTTTTCAAAAACTTTAAGCATCTTATATAAGTATCAAGGTGGCAACCACATGGTATGCAATACGCCCTCAAGTCAATGGATGATGCCATTATCTGTGAAGGAAATCTATGATAATGTGGATTGTTCCTTCAATTACAACTAGGGGATGAATTTAGGATTGGTTATGTTACGACCCCATCTGAGCTTAACTGGTAAACTAGGGTTTACCTAGACAATTGCAAAGATTAATTGGAATAATCATTCTTGAAATCTAATTAATGACGATAACACAATTAGGATGTTTTAACTATGATAAGAAGTCTAAATGTTCTTTTGTCTTGAGAATTAGGGTTTGAGAAGCATAAACCCTAATCGGCCCAAAATAGGGTTTTGATGATACATGAACACAAAATTTGATAAGTATAGTGTCTCAGTAAATGATTTTTAGTATTTTATGTGTAACTCTGATTTACTTCAAATTTGGATATGATTTGGATATATAAAATGTGAACAACATTGGAAAATATCAGAATTTTTGAAGAATGTTCTGACCTATTTATCGGTCGAGTTTCAAACTCGACCGATCATATTTCCAGATTTATATAGCAGTGTGGTAATTGAATTTTATCTTTTTATTGGTATATCCAATTGATCTCAAATTTTAACTGTGCTTGAAAAACACAGTTTTAGACACTCTGTTAAATTGGAATAATTTTGGATGACTTTTGATCTCTACAGTGAGGGTGTCGGTCGAGTTCTGTGCAGGACAAACTCGACCGAATCTGCTGCAGACTGCAATATAGCAGTGCACTATTCTATTTTTAATTATTTATTGGTAACTCCAAATGATCTAAATTTTAAATGAAGCCTTATAGATAAGTTATAAATAACGTGATAAATTCCCATAATTTTTGGAAAGGTTTGATCTCTAAAATAAACGAATTACAGTAACTTTGTATAACTGAATATTCAGCCAATATAATAAAAGTTGAGTGTTGAGTCAATATGCAATTGACCCAAGCAGATCAAATTGACTTATATGATCGACCACACACACACACAGCTCTCATTCTTCGTCATCCACCCCAGAGAAATGAAAATCTAGAGAGAGAGGGAGAGTTAGGGCTTGAGTGGAGAAAGAGGAGGAATTGCTGACCTAGGGTTTTGCGGTCCGAGGAATGGTGAAATCAAGTAAGTTTGGATCCTTTGCATAGACTTTTATGGTGAATCTTCTCTCTCCTGTCAAGATTCCGTCCATGCTCTGATTTGATCCAAGATGATGTCGAAATTCCCTCTTTTCTCACCCTTTCTTAATAATCCCTCATTTTCAAGGTTTCCTAGTTGAATGGCAGAAGAATTGGAAGATTTGCTAGGGATTTGATATGAGTTCGAGATTCCCTGAGTTGAGCTACAGTTTTGAGGTGTTTTCACACCTTAGGGTGAGTGGGTTCTTCCTTTAAACATTATAATGCACGAAATTTGATTATAGCATCCAAATCCCTAATTGCTTGGTATGTGATTCTAAAACCTGAAATGTCCGTTTAATTTAAGTTGTTGCAATTTGATATGATATGGATTCCTTCTTTGTTTGAATGACTCCTTGATGGTAAATTCACATCAGAAACGTATACAACACATCCTAGAAAGAATGTTTTTCAGATTTATACCAAATGATGTAATTAGGGTTTAACCTAATTGAGATATCTCTAGAGTTTCAACCTTATTGAAAAGGACTAGTAATCTTATAAGTGGTTAGGATGTACCTCATGGATTACCTTATTTGAATTTTATCCTTGGTGCATGATATCTAAGTGAATAGCATGGAAACCTAAATTTAGTTAAATTTCCATAGTTTCATACGTATATCGATTGTATATGATTTGTTGAAAACAATCTTTATTTAGTGAATGCTTATATCCTATGAAATCCTTATGAGAGCCATGTGACAAGTGAATGAGGTAAATGAAAAGGTGAATGAGGCGAATGAAACCCTAAGAGTAGGGTGTTGGCATGTGATGAATGAATAAGGCAAATGAAACCCTAAGGATAGGGTGTTCAATGAATCATGTTATGGTGACATGAAAGGTCTCGATATGAGATGTGGTGATGCTTAACTGTTGAATTGTATGTTTCTATTGCATTTAACTTTATATGCTTGTTCTCTCTGAGTTGGTATCTACATACTGCAGGGCTTCTTATTTTCAATACATATCTCGTAAATTGCAGGTGATGAGATATGACATGCCCTAGAAAGGGATGTTACTGAGACATGATATCTGTTGAATACATGAGTTATGATGTTTCTTATGATATGATATGGCAGGCCGTGTGAGCCTTGTGAGAAATGTTAAATGAGTTATGATTTCTGTCTAAAATGTACCCATAATGATAATGTTAGACTTAGGTTCCTTGAACACCGTAGAACCCCTTTGAGAGGTATGTTCCTTAGGGGTGAAACGACCTACCTAGCATGTGTCTAGATGGTCGGTGGCTCGTGTTTAACAATAATCCGTGTGTGTGTCACGGTGGCACGAGGACAGAGAGGCAGTGTTCAACAATAATCTGTGCGTGTGTCACGGTGGCACTGGAGTAAATAGGGGTTATTCAACAATAATCCGTGCGTGTGTCACGGTGGTAACCCAGACTCTCTGCCTGTGTACTCAGGTAGGAGGAGTCCAGTTTACACTCTTTTGAGAGTGCAGTGAGGCCGTGTGAGCCTGAGGTTCCTGACGCAGACCAGGACAGCAGTCAGACTTAGCATTTCCCGGGTGTGTCGCTAAGTCTTGTACGGTGTGGCCGTAGTGCACTGCGAGTCTCTTATGCAGAGTACACTGCATAAGATCAGGGCATAAGCTAAAATATGATCATATAGGTTCACAGAGTTCCTTATAAATGAAAGAGTTAAGGAAGACTAGAGCATAGTCTTCTAGTAGTTATTCTTTTGATGCAATATTTACATTCTTTGTTATTTCAATTATATTGTTTTAGAACTGCTCACTGTAGTATTTATTGTTGTTAAATTTCATATCATTTACTCAAAGTTATATCTGTAATCACATTAGTGCCTTAGACTATTTCTTTGAAGTACTCATTCACTGAGCGAGTAGGCTCACCCCTCTACTCAAACATTTTAGGGTTAACCGCGTGGACTTGAAGATGGTCAGAGCATCAGTGTAGATCTTCCACAAGAGTTAAGCACAAGATTAGTTGAGTCAGTCGGTCCTTGTCACTCTAGGTCCTCAGTAAGAGATAAGAGAGTGAGTTGTAATTATGATGTGTAATATTATTCCTCTTTTGATATGTATGCTAATTAGCAAGTTTTATGTGCATAAGGTGTGAGAGACATCATGAATGTTTATACATGTATCTTTACTATTGAAGTCTGATTAGTAAAAGAAATGTTCAGATTCCTTTGTTAAGATGTTATGTGGTTCAATGCGGGGAAACAAGAGTTTTAAAGAAAAGAAAAAAAGTTAAGGGTGTTCTTTGTGTTACATATAAGTCCTATCTTATGCCCTAATCTCATGATTTGAGGAAATTGTGAGATCGGGGTGTAACAGCTTGGTATCAGAGCTTAGGGTGAGTTGTCAAGGACCATTAAGTTAGTAAGTTAGAGTCCTATGTGTGGCAGATAGGAGATGTTTGATGTTAGCTTTGGGGATTTGAGTATTTGGATATCCTGGCCCGATATCTGAGTACTTGGATCAACCAGTACAAGCTACTCTGTCTATTCTCTCACGTATACCCTGGCCAGGTATACAGTGGAAGAATGGGCTAGAGAGGAACCTTAGAAATGTTAGGGTTAGAAAACGAGAAAAGAAACAAGAATTAAGAGCATAAATGTAAAAGGAGATAGAACTTTCATTTCATAATGTTGTTTTTGTTTGAAATGTATAGAAATGCTCTTATATGTTTGAATTGAAATATTCAATACTTTGAAATATGGGTCTTTAATATCTGTTGCACACTATGCAGTTGTAGCATTTATTGATTTCATTCTTTGTAACAAGTAGACTAGAATTGACCTTTGAATGAGCTTTTGTTAGTGGATAAGTTTTCTTCCACACTTCTGAGAGGAATAGGAGTTGAGTAATCCCTTGTAGTTCTTGGCTTCAGGACTTCAGGTTTGGCCTGGTCTGGCTGGCAGGATGCGTTACTGGGATCTAATGACTCCTATTAATAGTATAATAAGAATAGACTCTGGATAATTAGACCCACATTAGAGTGAGAATGTACATACAGTAAGATGTTGAAAAAGATGGGCAAGATCAGAACAACTAAGAATCAGTTGAAATTGGTATCTGAGGTTCAATTTTGGGGTCTCATATGAGAAACCCTTAATTGGGAATAATAGAACATGATATGAAGTTCATAATCAGTTTATTGATTAATATTATATGAACTATACATATGAAATATAGAAAAGATATGTGAAATGTATGTATGGTTCAAGATAGCAAGAATCAATCATGAAGAATGAATCATATAATAGAGTATAATGCTTTTATGAACTCTAAAGCAAAGGCTAAGTAGAGAATAGGGTTGAGCATTCAATAGGTCCATAGAAGTAAAGAGTCTTCAAAAGAGTAAAAGTGAAGAGGATCGTATGAACATGCAATTCATAAGACTAGAACAACAAACTAGTTTCTAAGCAAAGAACATAGGTGTAGTTTAACGAATGAATAAGTCATACAAAGGTAGACTGTATTCAGGAGAGAAAAACTTGATTGAAAGAGAAACTATGTTTGACCCATGCATGATCCACTTGATTTAAAAATGAAGAATATGTAATGTATTCAACATGAGGAAAAACTAATAGAAGGACAATTTATATAGAACGTTAACTTCGCAATAGTATAAAGATAAAGGAGGAAATATGTGCAACATGGTATACATGACCATACATATGAATAAGCAACATGGTCATAAGAGAAAAATTTAGAATTAAAGATGATGGGTTAAAGAGTAGTATATGGTAAGAGGACTATGAAACGTAAGATAGGGTTTGAAATATGATGGAGAAGTTATAAAATAAAGAGGTTGTGAGATTCAAACAAGTGCTAATTAATCAAATATCTCTGTTGATAACTAAGTAAATCTACATACGAGAATGTATTAAGGGAATGTTTGAATACAAGTATTCCAAGTCTTAAAATCATCTTCTCTTTCATATATTCCTTAACAATAGCAAGGTGGGAATGAAATGATAAGAAAATGAATCATATATGATGCATAACTACCTTGGTGGGGTCATCTAGTGAATGTAATAGTGGCATACTATATGATGAAGTGCGATAAGAAATAAAATTCTTGTGTGATAGCAAGAATGATGAATAATCTATTCTTACCTTGAATGTTTTAATGTTAGGGATGTTTATTGTATATGATCAAAATGAGAAGGAGAGGTAGCAAAACATAAGTAGTAAAGAATGAGGAGAGAGATAAAGGAAAACACTAGCTTTGTGTAATAGGTGAACTCGTTTTTAGAGGTATGCTTTTTTGAAGGCATACTAAGGTATGTAAGTTGGTTCTATGTATGATTTCATTGTATTTGTGCAAGCTATATGTTAATTAAAGGTGTATGATAGTTGCAGTAATTCATACCAAATATGCATCCTAGTATTGTGTATTTTTAATATGGTGATACAGTTTGGATGATGACGGAAGACATGAAGGGATATACTGAATAAGGTAGTTATACCTATTCACTCATATTAATAGAAAGGGATGATAATCAGATTGTCTGGACAAGTAACCCTAATGAGGTGTAGCTTGTTATACCTAGCTCTAATATAACTGAGTGATGGTAATCTAGTATGAATAATGCTTGAATGACTGATACAATGGTGGATTACTTTATTACTATGGTTGAAACCCTAAAATGATATAATACGATGGTTACACTTTGAATTGTGTGTGGGCCCATAACCCACAGGTCCCAGGATCGAAACAGGATAGTATGGAATGAGGTGGTAATGCTTCACCTCATGCATCCATGACCCAATGGGGATGCCAAGAATAGTATTGTGCAATTAATTGTTGAATCTAGTCTTTTAATTCAAGACTGTTTTACCATTTAAATAGCACTTTATTAAAGTTTAAAACAGCATGGTGAACTCGCTTTTGTCACTTAAAGGTGATACAGAACAATAGAACTTTTTGAGCCGCATAAGTTGAGATAGTTGTATCAGAGTATCAGAGTTGCGCAGCGAAAGCGTGATGGTTTATCTTTGCATTCTATGTTTGACTGCGGCATAAAGAATTTGCTTGATATCATTGAGAACTATTTGAAATATGTTGTGATTTAGTAAAGAATTAAAAGATCTAATGTTGAAAACTACATTCAGGTATGAAATACAAGAATATAATGACATGGAAGGCTTTAGAAGCTTAAAATAACCTTGAATGTATCTTTCTTGTGGGTTTATGTTTCGAGGACGAAACATTCTAAGGGGGGAAGAGTTGTTACGACCCCATCTGAGCTTAACTGGTAAACTAGGGTTTACCTAGACAATTGCAAAGATTAATTGGAATAATCGTTCTTGAAATCTAATTAATGACGATAACACAATTAGGATGTTTTAACTATGATAAGAAGTCTAAATGTTCTTTTGTCTTGAGAATTAGGGTTTGAGAAGCATAAACCCTAATCGGCCCAAAATAGGGTTTTGATGATACATGAACACAAAATTTGATAAGTATAGTGTCTCAGTAAATGATTTTTAGTATTTTATGTGTAACTCTGATTTACTTCAAATTTGTATATGATTTGGAAATATAAAATTTGAACAACATTGGAAAATATCAGAATTTTTGAAGAATGTTCTGACCTGTTTATCGGTCGAGTTTCAAACTCGACCGATCATATTTCCAGATTTATATAGCAGTGTGGTAATTGAATTTTATCTTTTTATTGGTATATCCAATTGATCTCAAATTTTAACTGTGTTTGAAAAACTCAGTTTTAGACACTCTGTTAAATTGGAATAATTTTTGGATGACTTTTGATCTCTACAGTGAGGGTGTCGGTCGAGTTCTGTGCAGGACAAACTCGACCGAATCTGCTGCAGACTGCAATATAGCAGTGCACTGTTCTATTTTTAATTATTTATTAGTAACTCCAAATGATCTCAAATTTTAACTTAAGCCTTATATATAAATTATAAACAACTTGATAAATTCCCATAATTTTTGGAGAAGGTTTGATCTCTGAAATAAACGAATTACAGTAACTTTGTATAACTGAATATTCAGCCAATATAATACAAGTTGAGTGTTGGTTCAATATGCAATTGACCCAAGCAGCTCAAATTGACTTATATGATCGACCACACACACACACAGCTCTCATTCTTCATCATCCACCCCAGAGAAACGAAAATCTAGAGAGAGAGGGAGAGTTAGGGCTTGAGTGGAGAAAGAGGAGGAATTGCTAACCTAGGGTTTTGCGGTCCGAGGAATGGTGAAATCAAGTAAGTTTGGATCCTTTGCATAGACTTTTATGGTGAATCTTCTCTCTCATGTCAAGATTCCTTCCATGCTCTGATTTGATCCAAGATGATGTCGAAATTCCCTCTTTTCTCACCCTTTCTTCATAATCCCTCATTTTTAAGGTTTCCTAGTTGAATGGAAGAAGAATTGGGAGATTTGCTAGGGATTTGATATGAGTTCGAGATTCCCTGAGTTGAGCTACAGTTTTGAGGTGTTTTCACACCTTAGGGTGAGTGGGTTCTTCCTTTAAACAGTATAATGCACCAAATTTGATTATAGCATCCAAATCCCTAATTGCTTGGTATGTGATTCTAAAACTTGAAATGTCCGTTTAATTTAAGTTGTTGCAATTTGATATGATATGGATTCCTTCTCTGTTTGAATGACTCCTTGATGGTAAATTAACATCAGAAACGTATACAACACATCCTAGAAAGAATGTTTTTCAGATTTATACCATATGATGTAATTAGGGTTTAACCTAATTGAGATATCTCTAGAGTTTCAACCTTATTGAAAAGGACTAGTAATCTTATAAGTGGTTAGGATGTACCTCATGGATTACCTTATTTGAATTTTATCCTTGGTGCATGATATCTAAGTGAATAGTATGGAAACCTAAATTTAGTTAAATTTCCATGGTTTCATACGTATATCGATTGTATATGATTTGTTGAAAACAATCTTTATTTAGTGAATGCTTATATCCTATGAAATCCTTATGAGAGCCATGTGACAAGTGAATGAGGTAAATGAAAAGGTGAATGAGGCGAATGAAACCCTAAGAGTAGGGTGTTGGCATGTGATGAATGAATAAGGCAAATGAAACCCTAAGGATAGGGTGTTCAATGAATCATGTTATGGTGACATGAAAGGTCTCGATATGAGATGTGGTGATGCTTAACTGTTGGATTGTATGTTTCTAGTGCATTTAACTTTATATGCTTGTTCTCTCTGAGTTGATATCTACATACTGCAGGGCTTCTTATTTTCAATACATATCTCATAAATTGCAGGTGATGAGATATGACATGCCCTAGAAAGGGATGTTACTGAGACATGATATATGTTGAATACATGAGTTATGATGTTTCTTATGATATGATATGGAAGGCCGTGTGAGCCTTGTGAGAAATGTTAAATGAGTTATGATTTCTGTCTAAAATGTACCCATAATGATAATGTTAGACTTAGGTGCCCTGAACACCGTAGAACCCCTTTGAGAGGTCTGTGCCTTAGGGGTGAAACGAACTACCTAGCATGTGTCTAGATGGTCGGTGGCTCGTGTTTAACAATAATCCGTGTGTGTGTCATGGTGGCACGAGGACAGAGAGGCAGTGTTCAACAATAATCCGTGTGTGTGTCACGGTGGCACTGGAGTAAATAGGGGTTATTCAACAATAATCCATGTGTGTGTCACGGTGGTAACCCAGACTCTCCGCCTGTGTACTCAGGTAGGAGGAGTCCAGTTTACACTCTTTTGAGAGTGCAGTGAGGCCATGTGAGCCTGAGGTTCCTGACGCAGACCAGGACAGCAGTCAGACTTAGCATTTCCCGGGTGTGTCGCTAAGTCTTGTACGGTGTGGCCGTAGTGCACTGCGAGTCTCTTATGCAGAGTACACTGCATAAGATCAGGGCATAAGCTAAAATATGATCATATAGGTTCACAGAGTTCCTTATAAATGAAAGAGTTAAGGAAGACTAGAGCATAGTCTTCTAGTAGTTATTCTTTTGATGCAATATTTACATTCTTTGTTATTTCAATTATATTGTTTTAGAACTGCTCACTGTAGTATTTATTGTTGTTAAATTTCATATCATTTACTCAAAGTTATATCTGTAATCACATTAGTGCCTTAGACTGTTTCTTTGAAGTACTCATTCACTGAGCGAGTAGGCTCACCCCTCTACTCAAACATTTTAGGGTTAACCGCGTGGACTTGAAGATGGTCAGAGCATCAGTGTAGATCTTCCACAAGAGTTAAGTGCAAGATTAGTTGAGTCAGTCGGTCCTTGTCACTCTAGGTCCTCAGTAAGAGATAAGAGAGTGAGTTGTAATTACGATGTGTAATATTATTCCTCTTTTGATATGTATGCTAATTAGCAAGTTTTATGTGCATAAGGTGTGAGAGACATCATGAATGTTTATACATGTATCTTTACTATTGAAGTCTGATTAGTAAAAGAAATGTTCAGATTCCTTTGTTAAGATGTTATGTGGTTCAATGTGGGGAAACAAGAGTTTTAAAGAAAAGAAAAAAAGTTAAGGGTGTTCTTTGTGTTACATATAAGTCCTATCTTATGCCCTAATCTCAGATTTGAGGAAATTGTGAGATCGGGGTGTAACAGCTTGGTATCAGAGCTTAGGGTGAGTTGTCAAGGACCATTAAGTTAGTAAGTTAGAGTCCTATGTGTGGCAGATAGGAGATGTTTGATGTTAGCTTTGGGGATTTGAGTATTTGGATATCCTGGCCCGATATCTGAGTACTTGGATCAACCAGTACAAGCTACTCTGTCTATTCTCTCACGTATACCCTGGCCAGGTATACAGTGGAAGAATGGGCTAGAGAGGAACCCTAGAAATGTTAGGGTTAGAAAACGAGAAAAGAAACAAGAATTAAGAGCATAAATGTAAAAGGAGATAGAACTTTCATTTCATAATGTTGTTTTTGTTGGAAATGTATAGAAATGCTCTTATATGTTTGAATTGAAATATTCAATACTTTGAAATATGGGTCTTTAATATCTGTTGCACACTATGCAGTTGTAGCATTTATTGATTTCATTCTTTGTAACAAGTAGACTAGAATTGACCTTTGAATGAGCTTTTGTTAGTGGATAAGTTTTCTTCCACACTTCTAAGATGAATAGGAGTTGAGTAATCCCTTGTAGTTCTTGGCTTCAGGACTTCAGGTTTGGCCTGGTCCGGCTGGCAGGATGCGTTACTGGGATCTAATGACTCCTATTAATAGTATAATAAGAATAGACTCTGGATAATTAGACCCACATTAGAGTGAGAATGTACATACAGTAAGATGTTGAAACAGATGGGCAAGATCAGAACAACTAAGAATCAGTTGAAATTGGTATCTGAGGTTCAATTTTGGGGCCTCATATGAGAAACCCTTAATTGGGAATAATAGAACATGATATGAAGTTCATAATCAGTTTATTGATTAATATTATATGAACTATACATATGAAATATAGAAAAGATATGTGAAATGTATGTATGGTTCAAGATAGCAAGAATCAATCATGAAGAATGAATCATATAATAGAGTATAATGCTTTTATGAACTCTAAAGCAAAGGCTAAGTAGAGAATAGGGTTGAGCATTCAATAGGTCCATAGAAGTAAAGAGTCTTCAAAAGAGTAAAAGTGAAGAGGATCGTATGAACATGTAATTCATAAGACTAGAACAACAAACTAGTTTCTCAGCAAAGAACATAGGTGTAGTTTAACGAATGAATAAGTCATACAAAGGTAGACTGTATTCAGGAGAGAAAAACTTGATTGAAAGAGAAACTATGTTTGACCCATGCATGATCCACTTGATTTAAAAATGAAGAATATGTAATGTATTCAACATGAGGAAAAACTAATAGAAGGACTATTAATTTAGAACGTTAACTTCGCAATAGTATAAAGATAAAGGAGGAAATATGTGCAACATGGTATACATGACCATACATATGAATAAGCAACATGGTCATAAGAGAAAAATTTAGAATTAAAGATGATGGGTTAAAGAGTAGTATATGGTAAGAGGACTATGAAACGTAAGATAGGGTTTGAAATATGATGGAGAAGTTATAAAATAAAGAGGTTGTGAGATTCAAGCAAGTGCTAATTAATCAAATATCTCTGTTGATAACTAAGTAAATCTACATACGAGAATGTATTAAGGGAATGTTTGAATACAAGTATTCCAAGTCTTAAAATCATCTTCTCTTTCATATATTCCTTAACAATAGCAAGGTGGGAATGAAATGATAAGAAAATGAATCATATATGATGCATAACTACCTTGGTGGGGTCATCTAGTGAATGTAATAGTGGCATACTATATGATGAAGTGTGATAAGAAATAAAATTCTTTTGTGATAGTAAGAATGATGAATAATCTATTCTTACCTTGAATGTTTTAATGTTAGGGATGTTTATTGTATATGATCAAAATGAGAAGGAGAGGTAGCAAAACATAAGAAGTAAAGAATGAGGATAGAGATAAAGGAAACACTAGCTTTGTGTAATAGGTGAACTTGTTTTTAGAGGTATGCTTTGTTGAAGGCATACTAAGTTATGTAAGTTGGTTCTATGTATGATTTAAGTGTATTTGTGCAAGCTATATGTTAATTAAAGGTGTATGATAGTTGTAGTAATTCATACCAGATATGCATCCTAGTATTGTGTATTTGTAATATGGTGATACAGTTTGGATGATGACGGAAGACATGAAGGGATATCCTGAATAAGGTAGTTATACCTATTCACTCATATTAATAGAAAGGGATGATAATCAGATTGTCTGGACAAGTAACCCTAATGAGGTGTAGCTTGTTATACCTAGCTCTAATATAACTGAGTGATGGTAATCGAGTATGAATAATGCTTGAATGACTGATACAATGGTGGATTACTTTATTACTATGGTTGAAACCCTAAAATGATATAATACGATGGTTACACTTTGAATTGTGTGTGGGCCCATAACCCACAGGTCCCAGGATCGAAACAGGATAGTATGGAATGAGGTCGTAATGCTTCACCTCATGCATCCATGACCCAACGGGGATGCCAAGAATAGTATTGTGCAATTGATTGTTGAATCTAGTCTTTTAATTCAAGACTCTTTTTCCATTTGAATAGCACTTTATTAAAGTTTAAAATAGCATGGTGAACTCGCTTTTGTCACTTAAAGGTGATACAGAACAATAGAACTTTCTGAGCCGCATAAGTTGAGATAGTTGTATCAGAGTATCAGAGTTGCGCAGTGAAAGCGTGATGGTTTATCTTTGCATTCTATGTTTGACTGCGGCATAAAGAATTTGCTTGATATCATTGAGAACTATTTGAAATATGTTGTGATTTAGTAAAGAATTAAAAGATCTAATGTTGAAAACTACATTCAGGTATGAAATACAAGAATATAATGACATGGAAGGCTTTAGAAGCGTAAAATAACCTTGAATGTATCTTTCTTGTGGGTTTATGTTTCGAGGACGAAACATTCTAAGGAGGGAAGAGTTGTTACGACCCCATCTGAGCTTAACTGGTAAACTAGGGTTTACCTAGACAATTGCAAAGATTAATTGGAATAATCATTCTTGAAATCTAATTAATGACGATAACACAATTAGGATGTTTTAACCATGATAAGAAGTCTAAATGTTCTTTTGTCTTGAGAATTAGGGTTTGAGAAGCATAAACCCTAATCGGCCCAAAATAGGGTTTTGATGATACATGAACACAAAATTTGATAAGTATAGTGTCTCAGTAAATGATTTTTAGTATTTTATGTGTAACTCTTATTTACTTCAAATTTGGATATGATTCGGATATATAAAATGTGAATAACATTGGAAAATAGCAGAATTTTTGAAGAATGTTCTGACCTGTTTATCGGTTGAGTTTCAAACTCGACCGATCATATTTCCAGATTTATATAGCAGTGTGGTAATTGAATTTTATCTTTTTATTGGTATATCCAATTGATCTAAATTTTAATTGTGCTTGAAAAACACAGTTTTAGACACTCTGTTAAATTGGAATAATTTTTGGTTGACTTATGATCTCTACAGTGAGGGTGTCGGTCGAGTTCTGTGCAGGACAAACTCGACCGAATCTGCTGCAGACTGCAATATAGCAGTGCACTGTTCTATTTTTAATTATTTATTGGTAACTCCAAATGATCTCAAATTTTAAATGAAGCCTTATAGATAAATTATAAACAACTTGATAAATTCCCATAATTGTTGGAGAAGGTTTGATCTCTGAAATAAACGAATTACAGTAACTTTGTATAACTGAATATTCAGCCAATATAATAAAAGTTGAGTGTTGGGTCAATATGCAATTGACCCAAGCAGCTTAAATTGACTTATATGATCGACCACACACACACACAGATCTCATTCTTCGTCATCCACCCCAGAGAAACGAAAATCTAGAGAGAGAGGGAGAGTTAGGGCTTGAGTGGAGAAAGAGGAGGAATTGCTGACCTAGGGTTTTGCGGTCCGAGGAATGGTGAAATCAAGTAAGTTTGGATCCTTTGCATAGACTTTTATGGTGAATCTTCTCTCTCATGTCAAGATTCTGTCCATGCTCTGATTTGATCCAAGATGATGTCGAAATTCCCTCTTTTCTCACCCTTTCTTCATAATCCCTCATTTTTAAGGTTTCCTAGTTGAATGGAAGAAGAATTGGGAGATTTGCTAGGGATTTGATATGAGTTCGAGATTCCCTGAGTTGAGCTACAGTTTTGAGGTGTTTTCACACCTTAGGGTGAGTGGGTTCTTCCTTTAAACAGTATAATGCACGAAATTTGATTATAGCATCCAAATCCCTAATTGCTTGGTATGTGATTCTAAAACCTGAAATGTCCGTTTAATTTAAGTTGTTGCAATTTGATATGATATGGACTCCTTCTCTGTTTGAATGACTCCTTGATGGTAAATTCACATCAGAAATGTATACAACACATCCTAGAAAGAATATTTTTCAGATTTATACCATATGATGTAATTAGGGTTTAACCTAATTGAGATATCTCTAGAGTTTCAACCTTATTGAAAAGGACTAGTAATCTTATAAGTGGTTAGGATGTACCTCATGGATTACCTTATTTGAATTTTATCCTTGGTGCATGATATCTAAGTGAATAGCATGGAAACCTAAATTTAGTTAAATTTCCATGGTTTCATACGTATATCGATTGTATATGATTTGTTGAAAACAATCTTTATTTAGTGAATGCTTATATCCTATGAAATCCTTATGAGAGCCATGTGACAAGTGAATGAGGTAAATGAAAAGGTGAATGAGGCGAATGAAACCCTAAGAGTAGGGTGTTGGCATGTGATGAATGAATAAGGCAAATGAAACCCTAAGGATAGGGTGTTCAATGAATCATGTTATGGTGACATGAAAGGTCTCGATATGAGATGTGGTGATGCTTAACTGTTGAATTGTATGTTTCTAGTGCATTTAACTTTATATGCTTGTTCTCTCTGAGTTGATATCTACATACTGCAGGGCTTCTTATTTTCAATACATATCTCGTAAATTGCAGGTGATGAGATATGACATGCCCTAGAAAGGGATGTTACTGAGACATGATATATGCTGAATACATGAGTTATGATGTTTCTTATGATATGATATGGTAGGTCGTGTGAGCCTTGTGAGAAATGTTAAATGAGTTATGATTTCTGTCTAAAATGTACCCATAATGATAATGTTAGACTTAGGTGCCCTGAACACCGTAGAACCCCTTTGAGAGGTATGTGCCTTAGGGGTGAAACGACCTACCTAGCATGTGTCTAGATGGTCGGTGGCTCATGTTTAACAATAATCCGTGCGTGTGTCACGGTGGCACGAGGACAGAGAGGCAGTGTTCAACAATAATCCGTGCGTGTGTCACGGTGGCACTGGAGTAAATAGTGGTTATTCAACAATAATCTGTGCGTGTGTCACGGTGGTAACCTAGACTCTCCGCATGTGTACTCAGGTAGGAGGAGTCCAGTTTACACTCTTTTGAGAGTGCAGTGAGGCCGTGTGAGCCTGAGGTTCCTGACGCAGACCAGGACAGCAGTCAGACTTAGCATTTCCCGGGTGTGTCGCTAAGTCTTGTACGGTGTGGCCGTAGTGCACTGCGAGTCTCTTATGCAGAGTACACTGCATAAGATCAGGGCATAAGCTAAAATATGATCATATAGGTTCACAGAGTTCCTTATAAATGAAAGAGTTAAGGAAGACTAGAGCATAGTCTTCTAGTAGTTATTCTTTTGATGCAATATTTACATTCTTTGTTATTTCAATTATATTGTTTTAGAACTGCTCAGTGTAGTATTTATTGTTGTTAAATTTCATATCATTTACTCAAAGTTATATCTGTAATCACATTAGTGCCTTAGACTATTTCTTTGAAGTACTCATTCACTGAGCGAGTAGGCTCACCCCTCTACTCAAACATTTTAGGGTTAACCGCGTGGACTTGAAGATGGTCAGAGCATCAGTGTAGATCTTCCACAAGAGTTAAGCACAAGATTAGTTGAGTCAGTCGGTCCTTGTCACTCTAGGTCCTCAGTAAGAGATAAGAGAGTGAGTTGTAATTATGATGTGTAATATTATTCCTCTTTTGATATGTATGCTAATTAGCAAGTTTTATGTGCATAAGGTGTGAGAGACATCATGAATGTTTATACATGTATCTTTACTATTGAAGTCTGATTAGTAAAAGAAATGTTCAGATTCCTTTGTTAAGATGTTATGTGGTTCAATGCGGGGAAACAAGAGTTTTAAAGAAAAGAAAAAAAGTTAAGGGTGTTCTTTGTGTTACATATAAGTCCTATCTTACGCCCTAATCTCATGATTTTTGGAAATTGTGAGATCGGGGTGTAACAGGTTAGATGTTTGGGAGGTTGATAGAGAGAGGAGGGAGAGTGAGATGTTAGATGTGAGGGTAAGATAAGATAGGTAGGATTCTAGGACTCTAGGGTTCCCCAAGAGGGGGGACGATGCCCCTTGCAGAGCATCCCACAGATCCAGAGTGTGGTTGGTTTTCTGGTTCCTTTTTTTCTTTTCTTTTTCAGTTAGATAAAAATCCCAAGGATAATTCCCTAGGCCACATCATATATTCAAATGCTCCCAAATTTTAGTATAATGCAACTATTTCTTTTCTCTTCCATGGGCTAAATATAAACCATAATTATCTTATTAGTTAGCCAAAACTTGACCTCTAAGAAAAACCTAGATATTATCTTATTTAATTACCTAGGCCACATATCATCTTGGTATCTTCCATATTTTCTTCTATTATCTAATATTCTAATTATCTATCAACTAAATAAATCCCATATAGTTATTCTGATCATAAGGCATTGAATTACCATTCTTTCATCGCAAGGACCCATATGTAAACCCTAATTGGCCCAATTGGGCATGCATTGGGTTCTAAGGCCCACAATCCATTCAATGATCTTCTAAAGGACGAATGAGCTTAATTATATTCTTAATTATGAAATTAAGGTTAGAATCCAATATAATTTCTCAAAGAAGCCTCATATGATATATTTGATCATTATTAATTTTCTTATGTATTATGAAGACCTAAACTAGGTTTAGGACTTACATTCATTCAAAGTCATGCTATTGACCTCATTATTCTAATATTATTCTAAAATGTCTTATCAGGAATCTCAATGCATTATTAGTATATTCACAATCTTAGAGTCCAAATCTACAAAATTTGAGGATTCTTGAGCACCCCTCCTTAAAATAATTTTTCCCCCAAAGTCTGAATAATTTAGGTTAAGGTGAATGGTAATTCAAATTAGCCTCAAACATTGGGGTTAGCAACCATTTTTGGATACGTTTTAGCTAGGTTAGTTCTACAAACTTTTATTGGTATGAAAATTTCACATATTAGTGAGGTCGGAACCCAAATTTAATTCAAGGATCAGACCTGTAAATAGGAATTTCATATTAAGGTTGAGCAGGTAGGACCCAAAATTATTTTTCAGGTAGGGTTTGGGTCGAGTATCTCTGATCTGGCCCAAGTTGATCCAAAATATGACCCACTCAACTCAGAAATGATTGTCAGTCATGGTTATTACTGCATGGCGGTGGATGGATCAGGCTCTGGAGTCTTGAGTACATTTATTTATGCAAAAATGTTTACATAATAATGGAGTGTGCCAAAATTTAGTAGTTTAATAATTGTATGCACCATTATTATTAGAGAGTCATCTTGATTAGTATTTTATACATAATTTTTAGTGGTAAGGGTAATCCTTTGTGTGTCGTATCAGGCAGAAAAATAACTTAGAAATAACTTCATGATAGCGTTTTACCAATCTTTAAGTGTTGTGTCTTCATTGATACAAATTGCTACTAGTTACTTTACCGCATGTGCTCAATTGGTTTAGGAAAAATTCTAGACATCGCCTCGTACATGGTTTCATACCCTAATTTTACTCCAAAATGGATGGACCTAATAAAAATATACACTTTTAGTGGACTGCAATAACCAATAAAGACAGGAGAGAGAATAGTGGAAAGAAAGTATAGAAAAGACAAAGAGAAGAGAGAGAAAAGTGTTTCGCATATAACTTTCAAAGTGCAATGAATTTTTTGACGAAACAAAAATGATTATATTCTTAAAAAAATACATTCTAACAAGACTAATGTTGACAAATATTTCAAGAAAAAATCAAATATAAGAAATTAGGAAAATTAATATTTGTGTATATATGTATAAAATGAGTATTATTCACTAAAATATATATATAATACTTCTTATTGATGAACCTAGTGTGCCTCTTTTTCATTTCAAAATAGGTAAAGTCTTGCTACATAGTGTAACAAGAGAGAAACATAGAAAATAAGAAAGGGAAAAGGATGTAAGAAAGAAAGAGAAAGTTATACATCATCTAAGCATCAAAGCAACTAACTATCTATACAATTGTGAGTATCCTCAAAAATGTGACTCCAAGTTTGTCTTGGATTTTGCTGAATGTCATGAAAGATTCTTCAATTTCTCTCTATCCACGTGTGGTAGATCACCAGGGCAAAAACCACCTGTAGTTTCCCTTTTAAAGGCAGAATGTCTGACAGAGAAAGAACACTACTCCCAAATAGATTTTGAAAATTAGACAAAATGATTGTTAAGTAATTGCATTCAAAAAATATATGGTCTCTAGATTCCTCTTCATTTTGGCACAAAGAACACATTGAGACCATCTGAAACCCAAACTTTTTCAATATGTCAATAGTGGAAAGTTCATTGAGAAAACATTTTCATAAGACAAGAGAGCATCTTCTAGTTATGGATTCAACCCACATCCAAGAACCCCATACCAGAGAAGGAAAAGAAGGTCTGGAGATACACCATCCATCTTTCAGACAAAAAGAAGAACCACCTTTGTAGAGAATACAATCCTTGTCACCAACATGAAGGGGTAGTTGATTAAGAATACCCAGAAGGGGGCCTGCACCACAAATCTCATGACTAAACCACCAAGAACCATCTTTGATATAGGTTTTAACTTTGCAAGAAAGACCTTTACCATGTCAAAACATGAGTTGTTTATCCACTAAGTCAAATAACTTTTTCCTATGAGGAAGCCAGGGGTCCCTCCATAGAAGAAAGAATTACCATCACCCACATGAAAGTCAATATGCTCAAGAAGAACATCCCTTTTATTAAGAAGCTTTTTCCAAATCCATGAAGCATTAGTTCTCTCAACACCAGACCAAATAGATCCATTTTTGAATTATTTTTTGTCGAGCTACCTTACCCATAAAAAATTCTTACCACTAGCTACGTCCCAAATATTCTTTAGAAGACCAACAGAAGACCAATATTTGATGGAGCGAATGTCAAGGCATCCCTCTGATTTTGTCCTACAAATAGAACTCCAAGAGATTACATGAATGTGTCTTTTTTCTTTGTCATCATTCCAAATAAAGTCTCTCATGAGTTTTTGTATTTCTTCAATACTAGATGTAGGGATGGGAAAAGTCGCGGACCAGAAAATATGGTAAGTAGAAAGAGTGGAAAGAACCAACTAGCATAAGAGAGGAGTTTACCCTTCCAGGAATCAAGTTTGGACTTGACTTTGTCAACAATAGTAAGACACATCACCTGCTTGTAAAGAGTGGGAGACCTAGATAACAAACAAGAAATTGATAAATAGCAATGCCTAAAGAGTTATTGATATGTATATCATCAAGACATGAAGTACTAATAAAAAATTTGCTCTTCTCATTATTGAGCTTCAGACCCGAAATCTCATGGAAATGTTTCAAAATGCTACTAATGGCACTGACATTCTTGTCATCAACTTTGGTGAAGAGAAGAAGGTCATCCGCAAATATCATGTGAAAGACACATGCCTTTTTGTTAGATACACAAATAGGATCTAAGAAATCTTTCATAACAGCAACATTAATAATGGAGGATAAGACTTTCATGGCAAAAACAAAGAGATATGGGGCCAAGGGGTCACCTACCTAACACCATTGGAGGCATAGAAAGGTTCTGAGGGAGAGCCACTGATAAGGACTTGAAAAGAAGTTGAAGCTGAGCATTCTTTGAAAACTACTAGAGGGGGGGTGAATAGAGTTTTATAGATAATTTAACAATTATTGAACTCAATCAACCACAATGAAAAATATTGGACAAGGAGACACAAGGTTTAGAGTGGTTCCAACTATAGCAAATACTATAGCCGTCAATCCACTACCCGGTTGCTTACCCAACCGGGATTTGAAAAGAAATTTATTTTATTACCTCTCAAGGAATTTACATAAAATACAATCTCTTTTCCTAAACCCTTCAAGCAGCCTTCACCTAGAAGTAATCGCCAACCTTGAAGCAGCCTTCCCTTGAAGTAGATGCACCAACTCCCGTTGCACCAGCCTTCTGAAGTAGCTTCCCTTGCGATAGCCTTCTTGAAGTAGCTTGAAGTCCCCTTCTCCACCTGAGAAGTCAACCCTCTCCAATCCGCAGCCTCCAACCCTAGGAGTAGCAAGGAGAGTACAAAAGATAAAAAGGAACAAGAAAGAAAAAGGAAATTACAACTTATCCTTTAAGCCCAAGGCTTGATATGCCTAGATCAAGCATATAGATCTCCTAGCCAAATGTGTGAACTTGTGATTGCCGTGGATAGGAGAATCTAGCCTATAGGACACGGGATTGAGCTAAGGAGAATGTAGACTAATGATCACAGTGCTCAAATTGCTTGCAACAGATTGCTCAAGTATGTTCAAGTGTATTCTCAAGTGTAACAAGTGAATTCTAGTGTCCTATGGCTTGTCCTATTTATAGGAATGGCCTAAGTATGCTTAAGGACGTTCTAGACAACTTCTAGGGGTTTCTAAGTGCTTAACTAGCCGTTAGGTACAAAGTTGTTGCTTTAACAACGGCTAATTAATTTATTCTGCAGTTGCTGTCAGAGATCATCTCGGTCGACAAATGGTCGACCGAGACACCTACTCGGTCGAACTTTTGTCGACCGACAGGCTCTCTGGAACAAGTGATTTGCAACGTCTTTCTTCAACTGCCAACTAACTTGTCTGTTGTGTCTAACGGCTACTTTGGATCTTTCTCGGTCGAGAAGATTGTCGACCGAGAGTGTCTCGGTCGAGGAGTTTGTCGACCGAGAGTGATCCTGTTTCAAGGTTTCAATTTAGGCATTAATTATATGTGTGAGTGTGCATAAATGATCCTATTTAAATGGGATGACATGTCTAACTATGGTGTTTGGCTAGGGAAAATCTAACGCTTGATTTACATGCAATTCTAAGTACTTGTACATTATATATTTGTACAAGTTTTTACAACAATGATTACATTGCATGAAAATATAAACATTTTAGCTTGTGGATTTTCCCTAATTGCTTTGCCATCCATCTTAGTCCTGCACACTCAAGTAGCTCGTTAGATTAATAAGAATGAAATGTTTGTCATCATCGAAACAAAGGGATTTATCATAATATCCAATTTATCCAACAATCTCCCCCTTTTTGAAGATGACAAACATTTCCTAAATATGAAATAAGAAAATATAAAGCATGTGAGTTTCATACCTGAAAATTACCTTGTGTAGCCATTTATGTTTTGCAAGTGAGTGCTGGCCAAGATGTTATGAAACTCATTTATATTTTTGATTTTTTATATTCTTTCTCCCCCTTTGTCATTTCAAAAAGATATCCAAGTTGAATATTTTATTTTTCTTCTCCCCCTTAATTTTTATATTATGCTCCCCCTTATCCTATTAGAAACATGGATTTTTGTCTAATTTATCCACAATTTGTTTCTCAATCATTTGCAAAGGATGTTAAGCCTTGAAATGATATGAGATTCCCTTAAGCGTATGATGAATGTATATTTATTTCTCATTTATCAAAGGATGTTAAGCCCTAAATTAAATGAGAATCCTCTAATCTTAGAGTACATAAAAATGTCTCCATCCAAATGCAAGGGATGTTAAGCCCTATTTTGGGTAGAGAGTTCCTTCAAGTACAAGATACCATTTTCAATAAATTCATAATTTTCTTTATAATCAATGAAAATTTTTAGCTACACATGGTGGTTACAATGTTCTTATAAGCTGCTTCAATCAAATGGTCAAAGTTGTTTTTATGATCTCCCCCTTTGTTATCCCAAATAAAGACTTAAATGCTTTGCAATATGTTTGAAGAGTGTCCATATGCATAAAAGAATACTCTGTTTCACAAATGATGTTCAACATGCATCCTTGGTTTAAAATTATTTGATGAGCAATCATTTGCAGCAGAATTATTTCAGACTTGACAACAGAGACCTGCTCGGTCGACGATTTCTCGACCGACAGTGTTCTCGGTCGACTAGTGACTCGACCGAGAATGGTTCTGGAGAACTGTTTGTCATAGATCATTAGCCACAAGGTTTTATTTATTTCTCCCTTTATTTTGTATGCTCTACAATAATAGTCTTTATAATCCATTTATTTACAAGATGTCTCACATGCGAAAAGATATCCATCCAAATCAACAAAAGGATAAACAATTTCATTAATAAGCATGGAACGATAGACACATCATACAGAAGTGATCCATAACAATCATTCAAAGCAAGTCATTACAACTAATATTACTCCAACACTCACTGAAAAGATTTAAGAATTACATCAACGTCAGGATCTTTCCCAATAAATGGCTCAGCTCCATAGTATTGAACCAAGGTTTGCCAATCTAGAGCTCCCGTCTTGGTTAAAGCATATGCTTCCAAGAATGTAGGAACTCGGTCAAATCGGAAATGAGCAACAATATCTTGTAATTGCATAGATGAAAATTGAGTATGCGTTAGATCCATGGATGGTGGAGGTGGAGTTTGATAGTAGTTGTACGAAGGATTGTATGGATTGAGCATGCCTGGATTTAAAGAATATGGATATTCATCAGTTTGGTTTGGGGAAAGGGTTTGCATTCTTTGGTTTAAATATGTCATGGCATGACGATTGTAGTCTAATTGTCTACTAAGGTGATATTGGGAGCCAGCAATATAAGTAAGAGTATTTTGAATGGGGTCTTGTGGTAGGGTAGTAGGAGGAGGTGGTGGTATGTCCTGATGAGATGTTTCTCCTTCTACTCTAGCCCTTTTGTGACCAAAATCTATTCCCATTTTCTCTACGGTATTCTTACTTATCTTTTGTGGTCGACGCTCCCATGTATATCCCATATCCTCAATGTTTGTTTTAAGAAAATGTTGAGTAATTTGGCAAATGAAATCCGCATATGGTGGGTTGCCAGAAAACTCAATCATGTTTTTAAGAATTATACGGATGAAGTTTGTGGGAATGCGGCTTATGATGGCATAAATGAGGCACATACGGAATATTGGAACTTCAGATTTGTTGGCTCTAGGGTGAATATTTGTAGAAACAATGAGATTTACAATCCTACAGGCTGGTTTGAGATTTATAGCGTAGTAGGTTCCCCTATCTTCATGACAAGTAGTATTGGATTGAAAAATAGCTCTTTTTATGTCACTAAGGCTAATGGTATGATCATCTTGGGAGAGTTGATTTAGTGGATTTCCGGTGGTGAGATCAAGGGAATCTTGGTATTCATCTATGTCAATTTCTAGCATGTCAAGAATATCCCCTTCGGTAAATTTAAGGCTATGCCCATTGACCATGGTGTAGAAGAAAGTGGTTTCATTTTCAGTATGGGATATGAGATTGGCATAAAATTCGTTGACTACCTTAGTGGAATAGAAAGGGAAAGAGGGATTGATGAAGTCCTTCAATTTTTGCACTTCAAAGAGACCTTCCAGATCGACTATGTTGATGAAGTCCATGACTTCGACTGGTCGTCGTGGAAGAGGGGCTTTGGAGGAAAGCCGTAGATACCGATCACCATCATCTCCATCGACGAAGGCGATGTCGTTGATGATCGTCAGTGGTGGAGTAGCTTCCCGAGCTTCCCTTCCTTTTCTTCCGGCGACCTTCTTCTTCCCACGGGCAGCTGATGATGAGGCCATTTGTGTCGACCGAAAGTTCGTCCGATATTAAGTCTATTTAGATTCTGTTGGTCGAGAGAGGTGAGCTGACCGAGAGGGTCTCGGTCGAAGAATTCGTCGACCGACAGACTTACTGAGTAAGAATTTTAAAGCTGATTTTTTAATGCAAAAGGTAGATTATTTTTGTAGAGCATTTATATGGATATTCTTAAGGGAGTAATATTGGGATAATTTAAGGCTTAAATGATAACAAATGATTTAATTTTCAAGAAAGATTTATATTAAGATTAGGTCCAAAGAGAGAATTTCCAAATAAGCAATTTTTGTCGAAGCTTATTTTAGGTCGCCCTTGACTACGACCATAGCGCCCCTTAGTCAAGTTTTATTTTGACCAAGAGGCAAATTTTGCAGATTTTTCAGATTGAATATATTGAGTATAATATCTGCATAAAATTTAAATATCAAGTTGAAGCATACTACTTAATTGGAGGCACAATTAATTATTTCAAAGATACTGAGTTAGAGATTTTGCAAGCAATAACATATAACTAATAAATTATTTTGCTTGCTTATATATTTTCATGGATCCATGCATACAATTTTCTATGCGCACCCAATGATGAAAGCATGGTATAACAACATACAATGATAATTCTATTTTATAATTAGTATATGAATAGACCAGAAAATACTTTTACAAAAAAATCATATGAAAATAGGAATTTTCTTTTCATTTGACTTAGACTTTAAATCATCTAATATTAATTTCATTTACATTTGTAATTATGTAGAGTTGAGATAGACATAGAAATATGCAACTAATGTCTTTGGTCATATCTCAACTTGATTTTGTTCATTTAGTTTGGAGGTTTTGGAACCCAAACTAACTCTACATCTTTTCTCTTATAAGGACATGAAAATGAATAGTGACCAAGGCGCAAACAGTAATGACTACATATTGAGTCAACTTTTTCTATGGTTGTGTCCTATGTTGTCATTGGGTGAGGATGTCCTTTTAGGTACATATATAGATTGGGTTTGTGACTTTCTCTGACTAGGTTGTTGATGAGATTTTCCTTTAGGCTTGTAACCTAGTCCCCTTCTCCCAATTTGTTGATAGGGATTATCTAGAATTTGATCAAGAATGCCATGGTTATTCAAACTACGAACTTGTTGTTGTAGCTTGGCAATCTCATCCATTCTTTTCTTAATGTCTATTTTTGCTTGGTCTAGATTGGATGACAATAAATTTCTTTCTTTAACAATAGTGTCATAATCTATATGGGTGCACAATAATGGTTGTTTTTGAAGATCGTTTACTTGAGTCTGTAAGTTTGAATTTTCAACAGAAAGGAGCTTGCAATCGGCTTCCATAGATTTTAACTTAAGATCAGAAAATTTATTTCCCTCTTTAAGATCCTCATTTTCAGATGCAAGAGCAAGAAGTTTAACATTTAGATCATCATTTTCCTTATTTGATTTCTTTAATTTCTTTTTGCACTCAACATATTTATTATGTGTTTCTTCAATAATAGCAACTAGTTCTTCTTTAGATAAATCAAAAAGACTTACCTCTTCTTCTTCTTCTTCACTAGTTGTAGCAATAAAGCATTCTTTGTGCTTATCCTCTTCCTTTGATCTCCATGGGCATCCGGTTGTTTTGTGGCTTGTTCCTAAACACCAATTGCAGCATGTAGTGGTTTCGTCCAAGCACTTTTCACCATTTCCCTCCATTCTTCAAGACCTGGTTAGGGTTCCTTGAAGCCTGCTCTGATACCAATTGAAAACTACTAGAGGGGGGTGAATAGAGTTTTATAGATAATTTAACAATTATTGAACTCAATCAACCACAATGAAAAATATTGGACAAGGAGACACAAGGTTTAGAGTGGTTCCAACTATAGCAAATACTATAGCCGTCAATCCACTACCCGGTTGCTTACCCAACCGGGATTTGAAAAGAAATTTATTTTATTACCTCTCAAGGAATTTACATAAAATACAATCTCTTTTCCTAAACCCTTCAAGCAGCCTTCACCTAGAAGTAATCGCCAACCTTGAAGCAGCCTTCCCTTGAAGTAGATGCACCAACTCCCGTTGCACCAGCCTTCTGAAGTAGCTTCCCTTGCGATAGCCTTCTTGAAGTAGCTTGAAGTCCCCTTCTCCACCTGAGAAGTCAACCCTCTCCAATCTGCAGCCTCCAACCCTAGGAGTAGCAAGGAGAGTACAAAAGATAAAAAGGAACAAGAAAGAAAAAGGAAATTACAACTTATCCTTTAAGCCCAAGGCTTGATATGCCTAGATCAAGCATATAGATCTCCTAGCCAAATGTGTGAACTTGTGATTGCTATGGATAGGAGAATCTAGCCTATAGGACATGGGATTGAGCTAAGGAGAATGTAGACTAATGATCACAGTGCTCAAATCGCTTGCAACAGATTGCTCAAGTATGCTCAAGTGTATTCTCAAGTGTAACAAGTGAATTCTAGTGTCCTATGGCTTGTCCTATTTATAGGAATGGCCTAAGTATGCTTAAGGACGTTCTAGACAACTTCTAGGGGTTTCTAAGTGCTTAACTAGCCGTTAGGTACAAAGTTGTTGCTTTAACAACGGCTAATTAATTTATTCTGCAGTTGCTGTCAGAGATCATCTCGGTCGACAAATGGTCGACCGAGACACCTACTCGGTCGAACTTTTGTCGACCGACAGGCTCTCTGGAACAAGTGATTTGCAACGTCTTTCTTCAACTGCCAACTAACTTGTCTGTTGTGTCTAACGGCTACTTTGGATCTTTCTCGGTCGAGAAGATTGTCGACCGAGAGTGTCTCGGTCGAGGAGTTTGTCGACCGAGAGTGATCCTATTTCAAGGTTTCAATTTAGGCATTAATTATATGTGTGAGTGTGCATAAATGATCCTATTTAAATGGGATGACATGTCTAACTATGGTGTTTGGCTAGGGAAAATCTAACGCTTGATTTACATGCAATTCTAAGTACTTGTACATTATATATTTGTACAAGTTTTTACAACAATGATTACATTGCATGAAAATATAAACATTTTAGCTTGTGGATTTTCCCTAATTGCTTTGCCATCCATCTTAGTCCTGCACACTCAAGTAGCTCGTTAGATTAATAAGAATGAAATGTTTGTCATCATCGAAACAAAGGGATTTATCATAATATCCAATTTATCCAACATTCTTCAATCCATATAATCTAGCAGCTAGGAAAGCCCATTTTAGACATAATAAAAGCGATGTAATCTCTCCTCACATAGTCAAAAGCTTTGGAAGGGTCGGCCTTAACACACATGAGCTTGGGACAATGGGAATTAGGGAAAGTACTTAACATTTCATTGGAAAGCATAATAGTATCACCTATAGAATGACCTTTAACAAAGTCCATCTGGTTCAAATCTATAAGATCACCCATAATAGGTTTTAACCTGTTTGTAAGGATTTTTGGGATGATTTTGTAAATAATGTTACAAAGAGAGATAGGCCTAAAGTTTGACATGAGTAGCATTAGGAATCTTGGGGATAAGAATGATGAAGATCATGTTTCATTTTTTAAGAAGTTTGCCATTGTCGAAGAAATTAACAACAATAGTGATGATATCAAGACCAATAACACTCCAGCATTTCTTGAAAAAAATCAAATTATAGCCATCAGGACCAGGCGCTTTGTCACCGTGTAGATACTTGACAACTTCCTCTACTTCGTCCTTTATGACCCATTTTCTTAGTAAGTCAGAGCTTTCCTGGGTAAGGTGACGCAAATTCTATTCATCTTTCCAGACAACATAATAATTGCTAGTGGAATTGAAAAGACTGACACTATAAATAAATAATACCTATTTTTAAATAAACAATAAAAATGTGTACAATCTCATTAAAAATATTTTTATTCTAAAAACAATATTGCATTGGGAGTGTTGGAGTTTTAAAAGAAAGGTCTCAAGTTGCTTATCATTCGCAAGTGTATGGGTTCAATTGTAGTCGAGTGTCGAACTCAAGGAGCTTGGTTAGTTAGGTACAAAATTGTTAACTTTCTTTAATATAGGTTGAATTACAAAATTTGAGTTGATTACATATAGCTAAAAGACAAGTAACAATAAAAATAGCTTAAGTTATAGGGTTAAATTCAGAATTTAGGAAATCCCAGATGTAAGATTTCACTAACACGCCATCACATCATGAATTACTATATAATTAAAACATGCGGTCAATTTGCAAGGAGATTGTCATCATCATGCACATTCCGGTGACATGAGATGGTTCTCTTCATCGCATAACACTCCCGTGTATATGCTAGATTCGAACACAATCTGATATCAACATACTCCATCTATTCCCATAGTCAAGAGCATATTTCCATAAATCCTACTCCCTACTTCCTTATACATCCTCCCAAATAGAACAAGGAAGCATAAATCAGGTATAAAAGGTGGCCATCCAAGCATACAAGCAAAAAATCATTGTAGCAATCCATGGAGAAGCAAATTAACTAACATTCAATATAAATTTCGAGTTCTCATGAGTAATGGCATGGAATCTACTCTCCCATACCCAAGAAAAAGGTTCTACTCGTCCATAATGAAGATGCACAAACACATTGCAGAATTTTCAGAGTTTTGTATAGTTAAGAGAAGAAAAAGCTAAAGGAACCAAAAGTGTAGACAAGGGGAAGTAGAACTCTAGCTAGAGGACAAGATTCCACCCTTAGAGCTGCTTCAACTTGGACAATCCTCCCTCCTGAGAAATTTGAGTGAGAAGAAGAGATTTGTTGCACCTTTTGGAGAAGAAATAGTGAAGAGATGAAGTAGAATGGAGGTTCTTTCTCAAGAAACCTCTTCTTCCACCCCAAAATCACCTTTCTTTTCTCTAGACCTTTTTTTGGACAAAAAGTTCTTCTAAAATGACCAGTGATAACCGCCCAAAAGGTTGGATTCAACTTTAAAACAAGGGGTGGTTGCTGCTGATTTTTGCATAAATTGATAAAGACACGACATGTATTTGAGTAGACACGTCGTGTCTCGTCGTGTAACTTTTCGAACAACTACTGATGCGCGAGAAGTACACGGCGTGTCCCCTTAGAGACACGTCATGTAGCTATTACTGAAGTCGATCTGAGCATAAAGCCTGTGTCGTGTTTGATTAAATACACGCCTGTGTGCGTTGACAGCAAGTCGGAGTCAGCCTCTGGATCGTGAGGACACGTCGTGTCTTAGTAAAGACATGTCTTGTCATTTTCTCTGCTGCTCAGGCACTGAGGTTGGTGGAAACTTACACTGCCATGTGTTTGATAGGACACGACGTGTATTTTGTTGCATGAACTTTTTTGGAAAAGTACACATCATGTCTTAAATAAAACACGTCATAGTCAGGTACAAATCAAGGGGAGGTCCCGTTAAGATCGGATTTGGATTGGGCTATCTCCAATTTAGCATTTTCAACGTGTGACTGCAATCGACATCATGCAATAATAATAAGTAAAATAACAAAAAAATGGCAAGTTAAGCATGATTATAGTACACATCATGTCTTAAATAAAACACGTCATAGTCAGGTACAAATCAAGGGGAGGTCTCGTTAAGGTCGGATTTGGATTGGGCTATCTCCAATTTATCATTTTCAACGTGTGACTGCAATCGACATCATGCAATAATAATAAGTAAAATAACAAAAAAATGACAAGTTAAGCATGATTTTAGGCTAAATGGAAAGTAAAATTAACTGAATTTGTGTGTGGATGTGTGCAAAAAGGAGATGAAATACGTACATCAAATATACTCATTTTAAATAAAACACTAACTCAAAATCAATTTTTGGTACAATACTTATTTTTATATCATTATTTTTAAATATATATATATATATATATATATATGGTGCTTTTTTATGGGGACAATACTTATTCTAAAATTTAATGACATCGAAACTCAAAAATATAATACAATATCATTTTAGTATCATTTTAAAAAATAATGGCATAAAAATGAGTAGTATAAAAAAAGAACGACATATGATACTCACTTTTGAGTTAGTATGTTATTTAGACAATGACCACTACCTCCAATATGTGAAAGTATTCATTTTATTTTTTTCAAAAATATCTCGACATTGGTCTTTGTTGAGTTGTATTTTTTATAAGGATTTAATTATATTTATTTTGTCAAAAAAATCATTACATATTGAAAGTTATAAACCAAACAAATTTTTATTCATATTTTATATTTTTCCTGGGCATTGTTCTCCCTCATACTGTTCTTTCTCTTCCTATCAAATGGCACATTATCCTTATTTGTTGGAGATAGTAGACTACGGATACAGATGTGTTTTTGAAAATAACTCTTGTGTATAATTTTTTTATGGTAGTGGTATGGCTATGTGCATCGTAATAAGCAAAGAAATAATTTCCTCATAACTTTTTACGAATATTTAAGTGTGGTGTCTTCGTTGATACAAAATGTTACTAATTAATTACTTCACCGCAGAGGCTCAATTAGTATAGAGGCTGCTTGACAGAGGTTGGGAGCTCGGTCCTCCACATTAATTAATGAGATGGTGCCCTGTGCGCTCCGTGGTCAATATACTTGAAGACTTGACGTTGCACAAGAGTGAGAAATTCGTTGCAACCAATGTGGCAGACAAAAACGTAAATAACTATTAACTAGCAGCAGTTGATCACAAGCACGGCCCACGATGACAGTGTGTGTTGTAGGAGGGATAGAGTCGATAGATATCAGATATGCAATAAATTTGTTAAATTTGTTTATAGCGAATATTCATTTACTTGTGTTGACAAAATCATGTGTAATTATGAATAGGATGAATTATACGTCTATCCTTTCAGTTTGGGCCTTCATGTTTATTGTTTGTCGGTGAGACCAATGAACCCATAAATACTCTAGGATTAGGCCTTGAATCGAGCAACCAAAATATATAAGTAGTCCTCCACGCGCGGAGAGAACTTTCTTATAGTAGGTATTGTTGCATAGGACATGATATTGCTTTGGATATGCTCCATTTGAAGTACAAGATAATCTATAGTTAACTAAAAATATAATTGTTAGTGATTCTATTAGATCGTCAAAAATTTTAAATTTGTATTCTAAGATTATGAATACACTAATAATGCATTGAGATTCACAATAAGACTTGTGAGAGTAATATTAGAAGAATGAGCTTGTTAGCATGACAGTTGAGTGAATCTAAGTCTTAGACCTAGTTTAATTTCATATTGAGTAAATAAAATGATATTGATCAAATGTATCATATGAGGCTTCACAACATGAATTACGACCAATCTTTTTTTTAATATGAAGCCTCATACGATATATTTGATCAATATTTTTCCTACTGAAGACCTAAACTAAGTTCAGAACTTACATTCACTCAAAGTCATTATTAAAATACTACCAATTCTACCTTTTTAAATTAACTAACTAGTTCTTGTACTTTAAAGTGGAAAATATCCTAGCTTGTACCGTGCTTAAGCAGAAATACCTACTATAAGAAATTTGATCTAACCGTGTGTGGAGGACTACTTATGTATTTTGGTTGTTCGGTGTATCTCATGGATCATCTGCCTTTTTATATATCATCAGTAACTAGTTGCAAGAATTGGTTTCGTAGGGTAGGGCGATTTTGTAGATGCGTACTATGGATCACCATGTGTGTGTGAGTAGATCTTGCTTTGTATGGAGATTCTTGGTGTACATACATACATGTAGGGTAGTAGTTTGATTTTGATATTCCATTTTGGGTGACTGGTTTTTTTTAGTGAACTTTATATCCATAAAAAGATGGATTTCACCCAAGTCATGAACCCTGGCCCTAGTATACTTATGGCTTCATTGGTCTCACCAACAATCAACAAATCGAAAGGCCCAAATTGATATAATAAACGTATAATTCATTCTATTTGTGATTAAATAGGATTTTGTCAACACATGTAAATGCAAAATCGCTAGAAACCGATTTAAAGCATTTTTGATGTATCAACTCTATCCCTGACACTGTCATCGTGCGCCCATCCTGTGGTCCGCTGCTGTTAGTTAATACTTATGTGCGTTTTTGCCTGCCACATTGATTGCAATGAATTTCTCACTCTTTTGCAACGTCTAAGTCTTCAAGTATATTGACTACGGAGCGCACAGGGCACCGGTCTCATTAATTACTGTGTGTGGCAAGCAGCCGCTATACTTTTTTATTTATTTGGGGAATTTTACCCCTATTCAAGGTAGCAGGAGAAAGAGAACAACAACAAGATACGCCGAAGGCCTTTAATCTCTTCATGTACTGTCCCAATAGGATTCACTGAGATTCAAACTCGCACCCTGCGCTTCACAAGCAGCAAACTTGACCAGCTGAACTAGTTGGCGAGTGCAGCAACCGCTATACTAATTGAGCTTCTACAGTAAAGTAAGAGTTACGCTACACACAACCAGCCAACCACCCGCTGGTATACCCGGTTCTCGGAACCATGCACCTCCTGCCCCACTACCTGTAAATAGCAATTAATACAATAAAGGATGAGGGAAGGAGAAGAGAGAGAAAATGGTTTTGTCCATAACTTTTAATCCGAAATATATTTTTCAATGAAATAAATTGTATTAGAAGTAGAAAATACTTTCCAACGAGACTAGTGTTGACATATTTTGAAATAATGATATTACGCGAAAAATATAGTACCATATATTAGGATACCATATACATGTTCTGGGTACAGACGTACAGTACTCGTGAATACTGTACTTTTGAATAAAGGAGGATCAACAATACCCGTGAGTACTGTACTTGTGGATTCATAAATACGACAACCACTTGTTAATACTCAAGCATAAGTATAATACTTACCAAATTATAAAACCAAGCATAATCGTATAAATGATGTAGAAGTATAAGTACAGTACATTCGGAATCGCATAGCAACATTAGTCATCTGGACAATTTCTTTTATATATTGCAGACATAAGTTGAGTACCTACTTGTTAATGATATCAAAAGTACAATGCACATCAGTCAAAAAATCACCTATAAAATGCAACCATAAGTATTGTACCCACATATTAATTTCAACTCAGTTACTGACGCATAAGTACAGTACCTAACAAATTATATATCAAGCATAAATCAAAAGTACAATACTCACGAGTTCTGTACGTCTGTATCCAGAACATGTGTATGGTATCCTAATATATGTTACTATGTTTCTCACGTATTATCATTATTTCAAAATAAGTTAACACTAGTCTCGATGGAAAGTATTTTTTACAAGGATTCTAATGCAATTTATTTTATCGAAAAATATGCTCCGGATTGAAAATTATGGACAAAAACATTTTCTCTTTCTTCTACTTTTCCCATCCTTTATTGTTTTAATTGCTGCTGACATGCACAGTTGGCGCAGCAGGAGGCCAGTCCCGAGGACCGAGTAGGCTCCCGAAGACGTGGCCGGTTACAGGTACAATTTTTCTAAAATAATGATTACCAATTTGTATCAATGAAGTCAACAACACTTACAGATTGGTAAAAAGCTACAAAGAAATTATTCCTTTGCTTGTTGCAATGCAAAAAAGCCGTACCCTTACCATCGAAAAGTATATATATAAAAAAATCATCAGGATGACTCTATCATTGATGATGCCTACAATTATGAAACTAATAAATACTGACATACTCCATTAATATGTAGACATGTTTGCATAAATAAATGTACTCCAAGCTGGAGAGCCCGCTTCGGCATCTGCCGCCGCATAGTGATAACAGCAGAATAATGGCGGAACGGAATTGCTCCCATTTAACCGTGTGGTCCGGTAATAACTGTGGCCTTCATTAAAGATTCGATTTGGCAAGCAATTATAGCGTTCGTAAAGTTTACACGCGTTTATGGGCTCAGGATTCAGGAGGACACTTTTCACGCGTTTTATGGGCTCAGGATTCAGGAGGACACTTAGTCCGGTCTAGGCGAGTAACGCTACCTAGACCAGTCAAACGGGTGGGTGGGTTGAGTTTAGATTGGGTCATTACGGGTGCGGGTCTGGCGGGTGCGGGTCAAAAAGATACACTTCTAAACGGGTGGAAGAAAAGCACACCCAAACCCGACCCTGCGGGTTGCGGGTTGCCCGCGGATGCCCATATAAAATGTGTACAATCAACAATAAGTTACCAGTTGCTTTCTTTAACACAAAAAACAACATATGAAACAGTTTGTAATTATTGTTTTTATGTCAAATATAGTGCAAAAGAACCAACCAACTACTATCTTTGATGTCAAACTATTCGATTCGTTTTTAATATATGAAAAAGTAGCATCTAGTTGTATGTTTATATAAATTAGGAAAATCAATGTAGTTTTCATAGATAAATATCACAAGAAATATACATAATTTTTTCATGTAACATTAGGCATTCTTAATATTACAAGTACTTATTATTGCCCATTGCAAACACAAAATAAAGAGAATATAATTGTAGGCCGTTTGGATATTGCATTTCGGGATGGTATTGTAATTGATTTTGGTATTCTAAATACCATTGTCAGGAAGATGTCGTTTGGATGATCAAGCTGGTAATTGACAAATTCTGGTAGTTGCACATTATACGGACATCTCAAAAACCGCCAAAATTGGCGGCTTTCCGAATACCACATGCGTCCGCTCAGAACCCGACGCCCCCGATACCCCTTTCTTTACGCTGCTCGGCTATTTTCCAACCCGATACCCCTTTCTCTGTCTTTTCCCATTGTCATCTCCATCTCTCTTCTTCGTTCCCAGGCCGGTAGGCTTTTTTTCTCGTTGCAGATCTGAGCACTTCCCCTATCGGGTCGGGCGCTGTTTCTAGATTTGGGCGTTGCTCCGGTGAAAGGATGGGGTAGGAAGCAGTGACGATTGGGGCGCTTGATCCGCCGAGTTGTCGATGCTGGAGAGGCCCTAGTCGGAGTCGATGGCGAGTAGGAAGTGGAGCCGGAGAAGGGGACTGAATGGATGACAAGATTTTTCTTTTGGAAAGGCCGGCCGTTGCTATTGTTCCCGGCAGAAGAGTTGCAGCAAAGAGAAGACTCTGGCGGCTACTGTTCTGGTTGCTTAAGCACTGCCGCCACAGATACCTACTGCGTCGGCGGTCCCGAGAACTTGAGCGGTTGGAGTACTGCTTGTGGTCCCCTGCATTGACACACAACATGAACAGGCTGCATGGTTTGATATTCATTATCTGTATCAACCAAACATTGTTATTTGAAGTCTAAGCAATTATCAATTGCTTCACTTCAACTCCCAGAACTTATGATTACAGTTGTATTTTGGAAGCAGCCGTCCAAACGGCCCCTTGTTGTTGGTAAATGTAAAGAATTAACTTGTACAAAACAAACAATATCTTTAATAGGTGTATGTGTATATTATGTATATGAATATATTTGCTTCAATTAACTGGGTCGCCCGCGGATCACCCGCGAAACCCCCTTAATAAACGGGTGGATATGAGTTAGGGTGATTTTTAACGGGTGGTAAATTTTGCCACCCAAACTCAACTTAAACGGGTCGACCCATGGGCACCTGCGGATTTTGACCCAGTTTGACAGGTCTAACGCTACCCAAAGTAAGGTCTACATCCGACCACATACCTGATTCTCGGGACTTCCCAAAAGGCTGGTCTCAGCCATTATCTCTCATACAGATTAACTTCACGCCAACACCTCCATGCACAAATTAAAGAATCTCAAAGTTGATAGAGGTCAAGATGAGATTCCGATGGGTGAATATGGAGACGTTGGCGGCGCCGCCGGCGGCCTAGGATTTTGCATCGTGGAGGACTCAACTCGGCCGTAGTTTTGTGTATGGAAGCGGAGAAAGGCGCGGATCATCCTGCCTCGTGGGTTAAGAAAGGAGGAAACGTGTTGGCGAGACAGGTCGTCTCGGCTAGAAGAGCCAACAGCAACGCAAAGCGGGTTCCATTGGAGGATTCCTTGACCAGCATCAGAGGCCTCTTTAATCTAGACGAAGACCAGGAAGATCAGGTTTCTAATATGGCGTCAGGTTGGAGGCGGACGGAGGGGCAACTCCTTCCGCGAGGCGACCAAAATTCTTGGGTGCAGCCTAGGCGGACGGAGGGGCAAGATTTACAGCGGCGAAATCACACATATCGGTTGTAGCAAAGGCGGTCAGAGGGGCAGGAATCTTTGTGGGGCAATCAGGAATCCTGGATGCAGCATAGAAGGGATACGTCAAGTTTTAGGGTCCCCCATAACGTGTGCTACAGATGCCTTGGAGTAGGCCATTGGCAGGCAACATGTGATAGAAGAAAAGTATGCTATAGATGCAAGAAGCCTGGTCACCTCGCGCACAGATGCACGATGATGTATGAACAGCCACCTAACTTGAGATCGGAGACCGCGTTTCCACCTCTTGGGTCTGCACACGGTTTCCCTGCCAGAGGGGCTCCTCAACACAACCCTAGGCGTGCAAATGTGATCTTGAAGGAGGGCAACAATGATCGAAATATGCAGCTTGACCTGCTGGATTATGCTTTCGAAATATCCTGGCCTAGTAATGAGAACAGGGAGGATGTGATGAAGTTCTTGCATACCAGATGGCCTCATGCCACAGACATCTATGAATTTGCTGAAAGGAGAGCTCTGGTGTATCTCCCTTCACTTGAGGAGGTTCGGCGAACCCTTGAATACGGATCGGTCAGGTTCTTCAATAAGGATCTCCCTTTGAAGATGGCGACAGGAGGATTGGATGCGAAGAAGGATACCTTATGGTTCTGGATTACTGGAATCCCAGTTGTTTGTCGTGATTTAGAATCACTCAAAGAGATTGTATCTGTTTTTGGCACCCTAGTTGATCGACCACGCTGGAGGAAAGGTCGGGAAGATGAGAGGGGAGTCTTAGTCTCGGTGCAGTGCTTCAATGAAGACGTGCCGCAATTTATCAACATTGAGATTGGGGACGCGAGGGGAATTGCTAAGCTGATGATAGTAGCCAGAGGCCCTGAAGGAGAGGACATAACTGAGTTGGGTAAAGAGCTCGACATTATACCGGGAGCGATCCGTAGGGCTGAGGTTACACCGGAGATAGTTGTGTCTCAAGCTGGGCGGGCAGATTCGCAGGGAACAGTTTCTTTACAGACCAACGCGGAGCATGTCGAAATAGTAGAGAGCACAGTAGAGGCGGGTCAGAAGAGGAAGGTGTTAAATGAGGAAGGGATGAATATCATTCTACCGCACAGGAGCTTGGCAGACTTCATTGAAGATGGATCCGGACACGCAGAAGGAAGACCCGGACACACAGAAGGAAGACCATCTCGAAGAGAGACGAGACAAGGCACCATCGGGGCAGACGCAGGAGGCCAATGGCGCACACAAAGCAGTGGGTTGCAGCGTGACAAAATGAGAGAGAGAGGTCATGCGGTAAGGGAATACATGAGAAGCATGCAGGGTGATGGTTGTCTCTCCGACGGGGACATCCCACATGAGAAGGATGGATGGTGTGACGCCTGGGAGACTAGCTCTTAGCTGGTGAAGGAGTCTTTAGTTGATCGGGTGTTTTTATGAATCCTAATCAGTACCTTTTTTGGAACATCAGAGGCACAGCTAACAATCAAACGAGGAAGATCCTAGCGAGATTATGTACGAGACACAAACCTATTATAGTAGGGTTTCTTGAACCTATGCTGCATGCTGAGAGAGCAGAAGAGTTACTAGATATTGTGAGACTGGACTGGTGCGTTCATAATGAGGAGGAGCACGGAAAAATATGGGCCTGTGTTGATGCTAGTCTTGATCCGCGATTAGTTCTAAAACATAAGCAGCATATCACGTTTGAGGTTGGTGATGGGCAGAGAGGAAGGATTTTTGTTTCTGTTATTTATGCTTCTTGTTCTATTGTTGAAAGAAGAAGTCTTTGGGAGTCTCTTATTCTTTTGAGTCATGAGGTAGGGCAAGAGAAGTGGTTAATTTCGGGTGACTTCAATGTAGTGAGGAAACCAGAAGAGAAGCGAGGTAGGTTGCCTCCTCCTGTACAAGGCATGATGGATTTCAATACGTTCATCAACGATCTAGGTCTTGAGGAGCTCTCGTACGAAGGTAGTAGATTCACATGGGTGGACAAGCAGCAGTATACCCCAACAAAGTGGGAAAGGTTGGATAGAGCCTTAGTAAATGGAAGATGGATGAATGATCTGCCCCTCACGTCGTTGTTTCATTTCACTAGATTCCGTATTTCTGATCATTGCCCAATACTCGTCAAGAGTAACCCGGGGGACCAGCGCAGACAACCGGCCCCTTTCAGCTTCAGAGCAGCTTGGTTGCAAGATCCATCATGTATCAAACTTATACAGGACACGTGGAATTCCATAGCTCCAAACGGGGACCCTTCTTTTATTTTATATAGCAAGCTGAAGGCTACGAGAGTAGCGCTCAAATCCTGGAGTAAGCAAGTTTTCGGCAATATACATCAGAAGATTATAGATTTGGAAGATGTTGTGAAGACCTTGCAGGAAGCTTTTGATGAAAACCCGTCACATGATAAAGAGGTGTTGCTCAAAGACGTGGAGTTGGAGTTGGAGGAGAACTGGAGGCTGAACGAGCTGATTTGGAAGGAAAAGGCTAAGGTGAAATGGCTGGATGATGGCGACCGAAACTCACCTTTCTTTCACGCTATGGTTAGAGCCAAGAAAAGACGCAGATCGATACCTAAGTTGTATACACCGGAGGGACATGTTTTTGAAGATAAAGGCTTGATGGCTAGAGCTGCGGCGGATTTTTATAGAAAGACGTACGAGGAGGATTCCTCCCTATCGGAACATGATGTGCATGCCTTCGTTGATCTTCTCCCTCAATCTGTTCTTATGGATGAGAGTGCGACTATCACCGCAGCTCCGACGCGTGAGGAGATTTTCTCTACGTGTAATATGATAGACGTAGATGCGGCTCCGGGACCGGACGGTTTCACAGTCGCGTTCCAAAGAGCAGCTTGGGACATTATTGTTGATGATATGGTTGCTTTTGCTAATTTTTTCTTTCAGGGTGGCTGTTGTCATAGAAGTTTCTTCTGCTGTAGAATTGTCCTAATCCCAAAGAATCAGACGGCGTCTATGCTGGGCAAGGACTTCCGCCCTATCTCAATCGAAAATGTTATTGCAAGGGTGTTTGCCAGAGTGATTAGCAACCGTTTATCCGCCATCCTTCCATCTTTGATTGGTCCCCATCAAGGTGCTTATGTTCAAGGCAGAGATATTGTGAATCATATAAAGCTCGCCAGAGAGATCACTTATGATATCAACAAAGGAGGTGACTATCCGAATGTAGTGGTGAAGTATGACATCTCTAAAGCATACGATACTGTGTCATGGAAGTTTCTCAGGAAAGTCCTTGATCGTGTTGGGTTGACGGATCAAGCGATTAGCTTATGCATGGAATTCTTTGTGAGATCTTGGGCCACTGTAACGATTAATGATTTTAAAGCTGGCTTCTTTTCGTGCGGTAGAGGGCTGAAGCAAGGAAACCCGTTATCACCTCTTTTATTCATCCTGTTTGAAGAGGCGTTGGGCAGGCGGTTGAACCAGGAAGTACAAAGGCAGAGTTTCTCACGTTACATCACGCGAGGAAGAGGTGCAGCGCCACCTATTTTGATGTATGCGGATGATCTTCTAGTGTTTTTCAATGGTTCACCTGGAAGTGGGCAAATCATTAATGATATCCTTACTCAGTATGGTAGAGCATCGGGCCAGATGTTGAATAGATTAAAGTCAGGCTTTCTGAGTGGGTCAAATGAACGAGTCACCATTGACAGAATTGCAGCAGAATTGGGGGTTCCCAGATTGGAGGATTCGTTCACATATCTCGACGTTCCTATCATAGTGGGCAGACAACGAATATCTCACTTCGATTTCTTAATTGAGAAGGTGACTGATAAAGTGGCTGCTTGGAAGTCCAAGTTTCTATCTTTCGCAGGGAGGCGTTTACTAATTAAGCATGTGCTCAATTCTACGACTTTACATATTATTGCAGCAGCGGATTTGCCGACGGGCATTTTGAAAAGAATCAACTCCATCTTCTCTTGCTTCTTATGGTCAGATAGGTGAAATCGTTCCAGGAGAGCCTGGGTAGCATGGGATCGTATAACCAGTCCCACGCAATCTAGCAGTCTAAGCATCCCGTCTTTACAGCTCACGGCTAAGGCCTTTAGATTTAAAGCTTGTTGGGAGATCATGCAAGGTAATTCAGCTTGGGCCGAGTTCATGAAAGATAAATATAAGTCGGATTATAAGAATCAGTCTGGGTGTTTCCCTTCCTATTTGAAGAAAAGCTCCTTTGCGTCACCTTATTGGAAGAAGTTGTGGGTCACTTTCCCTGAGGTTATTCCAAGATTTAGGTGGCTGGTAGGTAAAGGAGATATCTCTTTCTGGGAATCGAGATGGTGTCAGGATATCATGCAGGACTTTGCTATCAGACAAGCGGACATTCAACTTGACATGAAGGTTAACGATTTCTGGCAGGAGGGGGTAGGTTGGGACTGGAATACCCTATGCAACATTATATCTCAGGAAGGTATTGAGCAGATACAGATGTCCATGGCTGCGATTTCTGAAGAGGCGGACTGTTTGGTTTGGACACTTATAGACAAGGGGTCTTTTAGCCTTCGTTCCGCGAAAAATCTCATTTCTCAAACTCATCCTATGCAAGGTGTTCTCAGCGGGGCTGTATACTGGATCTGGTCCACCGCCGTCCCTAGAGCAAGTGCGGTTTTCTGGAAGGCTATTAATGGCGCATTGCCTACTGACGATCGTATCAAAAGTTGTAGAATTCCCTTGGCCTCCATGTGTGCCTGCTGCAATCAGCCTAAAGAAGAATCGATGGAGCATCTTTTGTTTGAGGGTCAGTTGGCCGATGCTTTCTGGGCAAGATTTGAAGAGATTTTTGACTATAGACCTCGTTCCATTGCTAGCTTGAAGCTGTTAAAGCCTTCCAGGATTCCGGAGGTGTGGTTCCGTAATGAGATGATAATTCTCATTCTTTGGATGATTTGGCGGGCCAGATGTGATATGCGTTTTCAGCAGAAGAACATCAGACCTGCGAAGAGATGGGATGACATTTGTTTTATCCTTAATAGAGCTGCGTCTAAGAAAAAGTTTAGAAAATCAAAAGACGAGCAGATGACACAGAAGTTGGCAGCCACTGGTTTTGACGTTCACAGTTTTAGAATCGCCGCAATTGAGCTGGTTAGATGGGTACCACCGGACATGGCCAACCTCAAATTGAACCTCACCATCAGAGTGGGCAAAGATATGACGGGCTCTCAGCGTAGATGGACTGCTGGGATAGTGAGGAACAGACACGGTTATGTAAGGCTTGCCTTCCGCTTCTGGCTGATGGAGAAGGATTATCATGTGGATTATTTGCAAGCCTGTCTCATTGCTTTAAAGGTCTCCAATGACCATAATTTGACGATCTCTTGCTTTGAGGTTGATGATAGGGAAACCCTTAACTGCATTTGGAATGGTGCTGTCGGCCCATGGAGAGCTTTTTCTTATCTAGCGGAGATTCGGAATGTCATGAAGGAAGAAGCTATTATGGGTTTTCTCGTCCCTAAAAGTATTAACTCCACTTCGGGCAGCTTGGGAATGTGGGGAAACCAGCTAGAGCACGGTAAAGTGTGGACTGATCAAAGTGATCTTCCTATGCGCATTAGAGGTATGATCTACCTGGAGAAAAAAGGAGTACCGTATATTATTAAAAGATGGACGCATATTTGATGTTGGGTTATGCGTTTTTCTTTGTCTGAGGGTTTCCTTGTTTTTTGGTAGGATGTTTTGAGGGGTTGGGGAGCACACCTGCATTTTTATGAGCAGGAGTTGTATATTTTTGGTGTGTTTGCCTACACGAGGAGGGTAGGGTGAATAAAAGTTTCCTCCTGGCTTAAAAAAAAAGAATCTCAAAGTTCTCTCTCCACTCCTCTCTCCACTCCCAATTTTGAAAATTCATTTTCTCTTTTACAACTCTCCTCTCCAGCTTCATTCATGCCACGTAATTCCGCACTAGTACAGTACGACATTATATATTTATATTTGTAAAACACTTGTAAATGAAGTATAATACTTTCAACTAAATTGTATATGAAGTACAATAAATCAATTTTTCATACATTCAAAAAGTAGTGTTTGACAAAATTGTGTATAGGAAGTACAATACTAACATATACATTATACTAGAAGCATAGTACTAACAACCACATTTTCAAGGACAAAATATACAATATAACATTACAGTATAAGACGTACAGTATGAGACGTACATTTTTTACACAAAATTATAGTACAAGATGTACAGTACATGGCATACAGTACTAATAATATAATTTATAAATATTTTAATAATAACATTAGTAACGTATGTGTCATAATGTGCATCTTGTACTGTACATAAAATTTGAGTTAAAAATGATAATGATTATTCATGAGAAAATATTGCAATATGTAATCTTGTGTAAAATAATGTATATATGATTAGTCATTTAAAATTGTATTGGTGTGTATATATAACACTATTAAATATAATATATAAAATAAATTATAAAAAAAGTATTAGTAAGTGTACGTACAGTACATGCGTATTTGAGATGGAATTTGGACTAATGAGAAATCGGAAGGCAGTAGACCTTCTCGAGAAAAAAATGAAAGGAACCAGAAGCGAAAAAAAAAATTAAATCTAAGTATTTTTTTTGTAATCTGCGGTGGATTAAGATATCACAGTTGCAATCTCCTTGGGCAGTGGACAATAAATGCTATTTGCATGCTCGTTGCCTATCTTTTGCATGGGCAATAATTACAAAAAAATGATTGTATGTGTTATATCTCTGAAATGCATTAAAACTCATATTTTTCCATATTCCGGGTATGTGAACGGTTTGGTAGATGACTATGGCTAGAATTTTCCGATCTGGGCCATAAGTTGTCATGCATTTGGTCCAAATCATGCATGATCATATGGAGGTCATAAGTAGAGCGACCCTCTCATGAAGCACTGAACCGTCTATTTTAACTAGTGACGCAAAAGATAGGGCATCACATTTTCACGGAGGGAGTTGGATGCGGTTTTATTCATTTTTTTTAATCTATGGAAAAGGTCGGATGCAATTTTATCTATTATTTTTTGAAATTACATATTTTTGTGTGTACATCATATTTTTTGCTTTCATTTTTAGAATTATATATTATGTGATGGGAGTCGTCTATATATAAGAAAGCCTATAGAGGGGGTTGGATGCAATTTTATCCATGATCTTTTGAAATTACATAGTGGTCACTATGGGTGTACACAACACTTTTGGCTTTAATTTTTTAAATTATATATTATATTAGGAGACTCATCTATACTACATAAGAAAACTCGCAGAGGTGGGTTGAAAGTAAGTTTATCCATTATCTTTTGAAATTACATATTGGTCCTTGTGTGTACACCATACTTTTGTCTTTAATTTTTTAAATTATATTATATTAGGAGGCTCATTTATACTATATAAGAAAGCTCGCGCAGGGGTTGGATGCAATTTCATCAATTATCTTTTAAAAATTACATATTGGTCTCTATGTGTGTACACCACACATTTAACTTGAATATATAAAATTATATATTATAGTAGGACACTCATCTATATTATATAAGAAACCCACAGAGGGGGTTGGATGCAATGTTGTACAATGTTTTTTGAAATTACATACTACTTCATTTGTGTGTACACCACACTTTTGGCTTTAATTTTTTTAAATTATATATTATATTAGGAGACTCGTCTATCTATATCTATACTATATAAGAAAGCATGTGGAGGGGGTTGGATGCAAGTTTATCCATTATCCTTTTTAATTACATATCGGTCCATGTGTGTGTACACCACACTTTTGGTTTTAATTTTTTTTAGTTATATATTATATTAGGAAACTCGTCTATACTATATAAAAAGTCCGCAGACGGAGTTGGATGCAATTTTATCAAATATCTTTTAGGATTACATATTAGTCCCTATGTGTGTACACCACACTTTTAGCTTTAATTTTCATAATTATATATTATATTAGGAGACTCATCTATACTATATAAGAAGCCCACAGAGGGGGGTTGGATGTAATAATATTCAATATCTTTTGAAATTACATATTAGTCCTTATGTCCGTACATCACACTTTTTACTTTAATTTTTTAAATTATGTATTTTATTAGGATACTTGTATATATATATATTATGTAATTTCAGAATTACTAAAGAATATTTTTCCAATATTTTTTGAAATTACACACAAGTTCTTGCGTGTAGACTTTTTTTCTTTTTATAATTATATATGGTATACGAAGAAGTATTTAATTTTTCATTATTTTTTGAAATTACATAATGGTCCATGTGTGTGTACACCACGTGTTTCTCATTAAAATTTTTGAAGTTATATATTATATTAGGAACCTCATCTATACTATATAAGAAAGCCCGCGGAGCAGTTGCACGCAATTTTTTCCATTATTTTTTGAAATTACATGATGGTCTGTGTGTACACCACATGTTTTTCTTTAAATTTTAATTATATATTATATTAGGAGACTCATTTATACTATATAAGAAATCCCGCGGAGGGGGTTGTTTTCAGTTTTCTCCATTAACTTTTGAAAATATATAATTATCCTTGTGTCTACAACACATTTTTCTCTTTATTTTTTATATTATATATTATATTAGGAGCGTCATCTATAATATTTTGAAATTACATAGTGGTCATTATGTGTGTATACAATACTTTGGCTTTATTTTTTAAAATTATATATAATATTGGGAGACTCATCTATATTACATAAGAATTCTCACAGAGACGGGTTGAAAGAAAGTTTATCCATTATCTTTTGAAATTACATATTGATCCTTGTGTGTACACCACACTTTTGGCTTTAGTTTTTAAAATTATATATTATATTAGGAGACTCGTCTATACTATATAAGAAAGCCCGTGCAGGGGTTGGATGCAATTTTATCAATTATCTTCTGAAATTATATATTGGTCTCTGTGTGTACACCACACATTTGGCTTGAATTTTTAAAATTATATATTATAGTAGGACACTCTTCTGTATTATATAAGAAGCCCACAGAGGGGGTTGGATGCAATGTTATTCAATATTTTTTAAAATTACATACTAGTCTATTTGTGTGAACACCACACTTTTAGCTTTAGATTCTTAAATTATATATTATATTAGGAGTCTCATCTCTCTATATTATATAAGAAAGCCCGCAGAGGGGGTTGGATGCAAGTTTATCCATTATCTTTTAAAATTATATATCGTCCATGTGTGTGTACACCACACTTTTGGTTTTAATTTTTTAGTTATATATTATATTAGGAGATTTTGTCTATACTATATAAAAAGCCCGCAGAGGGAGTTGGATGTAATTTTATCAATTATCTTTTAAAATTACATATTAGTCCTTATGTGTGTACACCACACTTTTGGATTTAATTTTTAGAATTATATATTATATTAGGATACTCATCTATACTGTATACGAAGCCCACAGAGGGGGTGGGATGCAATAATATTCTATATCTTTTGAAATTACATATTAGTCCTTATGTCTGTACATCACACTTTTGACTTTAATTTTTCTAATTATATATTTTATTAGGAGACTCATATATATATCTATACTATATATAATAAGTCGTTCAGGATTATTAAAGAACCTTTTTACAACATTTTTAAATTACACACAAGTCCCTGCATGACGATTAATTTTTTTTCTTTTTATAATTATATATGGTATAAGGGGAAGTATTTTTTTTTATTTTTTAGAATTACATAATGGTCCCTGTGTGTACACCACACGTTTCTAGTTAAATTGTTTGAAGTTATATATTATATTAGGAAACTCATCTATATTATATAAGAAAGCCAGCGAAGCGGTTGCATCCAATTTTTTCCATTGCTTTTTAATATTATATGATGGTCAATGTGTGTACACCAAATGTTTCTCTTTATTTATTTTAATTATATATTATATTAGGAGACTTATTTATACTATATAAGAAAGCCCGCGGAGGTGGTTGCATTCAATTTTCTCCATTAGTTTTTGAAAATACATAATTATCCTTATGTGTACATTACATCTTTTTTTTTTTAAATTATATATTATATTAGGAGCCTCATCTATACTATATAAGAAAGCCTACAGAGAGGTTACATACAATTTTCTCCATTATTTGATAAAATTATATAATGGTCTATGTGTGTACACCATACTTTTCTCTTTAAATTTTTTAAATTATATATTATATTAGGTGACTCATCTATACTATATAAGAAAGCTCGCGGAGGGGGTTGCATGTATTTTTCTTCATTATTTTTTCAATTGCGTACTGGTCCATGTGTGTGTACACCACTTTTCTCTTTAGATGTTTTAATTTATATATTATATTAAGAGAGTCCTCTATATAAGAAAGTCCAATGAGATGTTGCATGCAATATTCTCCATTATTTTTTTGAAATTTCATAATGGTCCATGTGTGTCTACACCACACTTTTCCCATTAAAATTTTCAAATTATATATTATATTAGGAGTCTCATCTATACTATATAAGAAATTTCGCGGAGAGGTTGCATGCAGTTTTTTCTATTATTTATAAAATTACATAATGGTCCATGTGTGCATACACACTTTTGTCTTTAAATTTTAAGATTATATATTATATTAGGAGACTCATCTATACTATATAAAAAAAACTGGCGGATATAAAAAAAACCGGCGGAGGGGTTGTGACATGATTTTACCATGCGTATAACGCAAGTGCACGCATCAGAGGAATATAGGCCTTGTGAGGCCCGAGTCGAACTCAGGGACACTGAACTATCGATAGACTACTACTAACTGTTCGCAATCAGCTCGATCGATTAAAAGGTTTTGAGAGTTGTTGAAAAATAAAAGAAAATAAAATAAAACAGAGCAATCAATTAAGTGTTTAGTTTAATCAATTCAGGTGGGAATCTTTAGGATTGCGGTTTCACCGCGGGTTTTCATTGTATGAATTTTCACATAGTTAATCAAATTCGCCTCTTATTCCGGGTAGTGGCCTGTAGTCAGAATTGTTCACTGTCGTGGTACAATTCACTACCTAAGTCTAGGTCGGTTCCACCGTCGTAGTAACCTATATCCTAAACTATGTGCATTAGAATCAACCTCTGGTTTCCACCATTAACCATACATCACCTTGTTTAAGGGATTTATTAATTAATGTGAATTTCGTCTCTTTTCAACCGTTAATTCTTCTTTCAAAGAAATTAAAGGCATTAGATTATCATTAGGGTGATCAATCATAATGATATAATGGAGAAAACGAAATCATACCACGGATTTAAGAGACAAATTATGAATTACTATGATAAAAATGTCATACAAAGATTCCCCGGGCTACTCCCGGTCCTAAAGACAAAGGGGATTAGCCCCGCATGTTCATCTCAGAGCAAGACATGGTGGAAGAAAGGGAAAACATGGGGAAAACGTGGATAAAGTGATGTAAACCCCTGAACGGAGAAGATCCAAGCATTCCTCGACGTAGATTGCGCGTTCTACAGCCTTTCGGCGGTGGAAAGCGTCTTCTTCGGCTCTCGGAACAATCTGGGCGTGCTTCTGGGTTCCGTTCTTCTCTCCACACCTTCTCGGGACTTGTACAACGGCTAATGACATGATAGATGGCTCTTGGCCGCCGTCCTTAGGTATTAACACCAACTTGGATCGCCGAAATATCACCACCATTGGATTCGGGCCGATCTAAAACAAACACTAATCTGACGGCGTTGATACCATCGACGCGAGTCGATGGTATCGACTCTTCGTGATATCGACCGGTTTCCTTTCTTCTTTGACGCTCTGCCTGATGCCGACTCGATACCATCGACGCGAGTCGATGGTATCGACACCTTTAGGTGTCAGTTTTGTCACCATTCTGACACTGAAGCTGTAGAACGTCGATAGTATCGACTTTTCTATCGATAGTATCAACCGGCTGATCGCTAGCAACTTGAAGGTAACTCACTACCATCGACTTCCCGATCGATGGTATCGACACTGCTTGGCTCCTTGCGGCTGTCTGCCTGTGATTGTGTCGATACTATTGACGGATGTCGATGGTATCGAAAGTTGTATATATGCGTTTTTCCTGAAATTGCAAGACAAAGCTAAATCAGCTGAGATAAAACCCATTATTATAATCATTTATGATCAAAAAGATAAAATATGAGAGATATGATACTGAAAGAGATTATAGACTAGAGTAAGTGAATTATGTACTATTAACCACCAAAGTGACCAATAAACACATATAATGCAAGTAAAACAAGTCTATAAATGCGACTCAAAATCCTCGCATCAGGTTACATGCCTTTTCCTCCATTATCTTTTGAAATTACATAATGTTCCCTATGTATGTACAACACACTTTTCTCTTTAAAAAATTGAAGTTATATATTATATTAGGAAACTCATCTATACTATATAAGAAAGCCTGCAGAGGAGGTTGCATGTAATTTTCTGCATTGTTTTAAATTACATAATGATCCATGTGTATGTACACCACACTTTTTTCTTTAATTTTTTAAATTATATATTATATTAGGAGACTCATCTATACTATATAAGAAAGACCACATACTAGGTTGGATGCAATTTTATCTATTGTTTTTTTAAATTTCATAATGGTCCTTATGTGCACACCACACTTTTCTCTTTGAATCTTTTAAACTATATATTATATAAGGAAACTAGTCTATACTATATAAGAAAGCCCGTGGAGGGGGTTACATGCAATTTTCTTCAAAAAAATTAAAATTGCATTATCGTCCCTATGTGTGTACAACACACTTTTCTCTTTAAATTTTTAAAATTATATACTATATTAGAAGACACATCTACATTATATAAGAAAGCCAGGAGAGTGGGTTACATGCAATTTTCTCCATTATTTTCTGAAATTACATAATGGTCCATGTGTGTGTACATCACACCTTTCTCTTTAAATATTTAAATTATAAATTATATTAGGAGACTCATTTATACTATATAAGAAAGCCCTCGGAGGGGGCAACATGCATTTTTCTCCATTATTTTTTGAAATTACATAATGATCCATGTGTGTACACTACACTTTACTCTTTAATTTTTTAAATTATGTATTGTATTAGGAGAGTCGTCTATACTATATTAAAAAGCCCACAGAGGGGTTGGATGCATGTTTGCTCTATTATATTTTTAAATTACATAATGGTACATGTGTGTACAACACTTTTATTTTTAAATTTTTAAAATTATATATTATATTAAGAGACTCATCTATACTATGCATGCAGAGGGGGTTGCATGTAATTTTATTTATTATTTTTTGAAATTACATAATGGTCCTTGTCTGTATGAGAAGACCTATTATTATATGTATTGTACATATTTATTGCATCTTCATTTCTTAAAGTACAACCTATAAATTGCTCATTGTAGTCTACTAAGGCACCCATGCGTTGCACGGGGTTATGTCCAGTACTATATAAGAAAGCCCGCAGAGGGGGTTGAATACAATTTTATCGAATTATCTTTTGAAATTACATATTGGTCCTTGTGTGTGTACACCACACTTTTGGCTTTGATTTTTTGAATTATACATTATATTAGGAGACTCTTCTATACCATATAAGAAAGCATGCATGGGGGTTGGATGCAATTTTATCCATCGTCTTTTGAAATTACATATTGGTCCTTGTGTGTGTATACCACACTTTTGGCTTTAATTTTGAAATTATATATTATATTAGGAGACTCATCTATACTATATAAGAAAGCCCACAGACGGGGTTGGATGTAATTTTATCAATTATTTTTTAAAATTATATATTGGTCCTTGTGTGTACACCACACTCTTGGCTTTAATTGTTAAAATTATATATTATATTAGGAGACTCATCTATACTATATAAAAAGCTTGTGAAGGGGGTTGGATGCAATTTTATCCTTTTTTTAATTACATATTAGTGCTTGTGTGTACACCACACTTTTGCCTTTAATTTTTTAAACTATATATTATATTAGGAAAATCATCTATACTATATAAGAAAGTCTACATAGGGGGTTAGATGCAATTTTATCCATAATTTTTGAAATTACATTCCGGTCCATGTGTGTGTACACCTCACTTTTATCTTTATTTTTTAAATTATATATTATATCAGGAGACTCGTCTATACTATATAAGAAAGACCAGAGAGTGGGTTGAATGCAATTTTGTTCATCATTTTTTGAAATTACATATTGGTCCCTATGTGTGTACACCACACTTTTGGTTTTAATTTTTTAAATAATATATTATATTAGGAGACTCATCTATACTATATAAGAAATCATATGGAGGGGGTTGGATGCAATTTTATCCATATCTTTTTTAAATTACATACTGGTCCCTATGTCTGTACACCACACTTTTGGCTTTAATTTTTTAAATTATATATCACATTAGTAGACTCATTCATACTATATAATAAAGCCCATGGAGAGGGTTGTATGCCATTTTATCCATTACCTTTTGAAATTACATAGTGCTCCCTTTGTGTACACCACACTTTTGACGTCAATTTTTTAAATTATATAGTATATAAGGAGACTCATTTTTATTATATAAGAAAGATGATGGAGGGGGTTGATGTAATTTATCCTTTATTTTTTTAAATTATATACTGGCCCCTATGTGTATATCACACTTTTGCCTTTAATTTTTTTAATTATATATTATATTAGGAGACTCATCTATACTATATAAGAAAGCCCATGGAGGGGGTTGGATGCAATTTTATACATTACTTTTTGAAATTAGATATAGGTCCTTTGTATGTGTACACCACTCTTTTGGCTTTAATTGATTAGATTATATGTTATATTGGGAGAGTTATCTATACTATATAAGAAAGCTCACAGAGGGGGTTAGATGCAATTTTATTCGTTATTTTTTGAAATTACTTAACAACTGTGCATAGCACGGGATTATGCCTAGTAGATTTTAAAGAGGAAAGGGAAGATAATTATTAAGAAAAAAATGAACTATAATTAGGTAAATAAAATGTTGTCTGATATCTTCTTGCTGCTATGGTCATTTCTTCTCCCAACATAGTGCCTCTCTCATTCATAACCAACTTTGGGTTGGTGATTTAATTTCCTGGATGTCTCCTTATCTATGATGACATTCTATTGCAATTGCAACACATCCTTCAAATGATATTGTATTACAATCACAACAGATCCTTCCCTCCAGGTGGCAAAGAAAACATTCGATATTGGTGTTTCTCTCTACCAATGATATTATCACAACCCACAACCTGGTTAATAACGTTGACCACCTTCAAAACCCTAATTAATGGTTATGGTAACCACTATGCATTATTCAAGTCTTGATTTGTATACTTCAATATCTAATCAATATTGCCTTATGTTGTTTACTTACAACATAAAATTGAATGGACTTCTGGTCATGCCCTCAGTGCTCCTAGGTGTATCTCAGCATGGGGGTAAATAGAGCAGATAAATTATTTATGAAAATTCAAACACATAAGGGTTAATTGCAACCTACTTCAAAGAATAATGCAACATAAATGTAAAATAAGAATTTGAACATAGAAATCTACAAAATGTGTTATGCTTTATATTGGTTTTGACTTAAAATGTGGTAATCCATTACGTAGTTGCTGCCGCTAAAAAAATTAACTTGTATTTTTAATAAAAAATTAATTAGATAAAAGTTATGACTAAAGATGTCTCAAAAGGGGACGATGACCAACCCAATTTTAAGTAAGAAAATAAGTATTTGTCTTTTTAGCAGCCATGAATACCACCTTTGAAGAACATTGCATTCTCCTCATTTTTTCCTTAATAAGTAGCACTCTCACAAAAAGTGACTCCTGATTATATTGTAGACAACCTTATATAAATAAGTACCATAAAACTTAAAACAATAATAAAGAGCAAACAATAAAATACATACAAAACTGATCTCACAAAATTTAATATTGAAGCCTAATGAACAAGTGATGGAAAAACCCATATGGGTTTAGGCAAGCCTATATGTGGTGGAGTAAGACACTTATCCTTGATTAGGTTTAGGTTAGCTTGGACTTGGATGAGATTTGTAAAAAATAATTATATTCTCAATTGCATAGCAATATGTTAGATTGTTCAAGTGTAATTAGGTGTTCATATAACACTCCTATAAAAGTATAACACTTAGGAATAGTTTCTAATGTTGTTGGGAGTATTTAGGATAGATTTAGTGCCATGGTAGTCAATGTATGGTAGTGGAATGTAATTAAACAACTAAATGCAAATTAACTATATTATTACATGCCATTGATATGTAAATTTGTAATTTGACCAGGAAGCATCTCACTCAAACTACATTTTGATCGAGACGATTCCTTCATCTTCATTGGTCTAATGGCTTTATGTCAGTCGAACTGAAGTTTGAACGACATACTTATTAAGCAAATTCTAGTTTGACTGGAAATTAGTTTATCTCATGAAGTTCTAAAACTAGGTGAATAGCTCAAAATACTTTTGCAACAAAAAATACTTGTCTGAATGAGTGTATACTTGTCTAAAATTAGGTTTATGTTCTGTTTGACCTTTCATCACATATTCTAACATAATTATAGGTATTGTTTGATTTACAAATATTCAAAAATCACAAATTACAAAAAAAAAATTATAAGATCATCTCCAAGTTCTTTGATCGCCTGAAATAATTAATATGCATATTACTAGTAAAAATGAAGAAAAAAATATTCATAGTGGGTATCATATCTACAATGCCAATAATCTTCCCTCTTTTAAGATGAAAAATATTTCCAAAACATAACTTGAGAAATCAAAATTAAGATAATCATATTTATCATTTCCATATAAAGGAAAATTTCAGATGGAGTATTCTCTCTCCTTGTTGAAGTCAAAAGTGAGGGCATGATCATGAACATCCCCTCAAGGAGACATTTTACATTGATAAGATACTCATCTAGAAAGGGAAGAATGCATACCTGATGCATGTTCTTTACACAACAAATTTACCAGTGAATATGATTCCCTAGAGTTTTGTTGTTAAAGTACCAATCAACTCACCCACAAGCAAACAATTTAATTCTAGTACAGAATAGGGTTGATCCCATGGAACAACATGATTAAAAATTTTATTCAAATTAATTTCTAAAAGTAATATATAAAATCTAGTTTTGAAGAGATACTCTTACTAATATAGGAATTTAATATTGTGGAAGAAAAAACTAATCAAGTCTAAGATTTAATCAATTATTAAGAGATATTGGAGGTCCATAGGTTCACCATCAGAGACCACGTATTTACTTAGATTGACTCGAATACTTAATTTTATCAATTTGATCAAGCCCAAGTGGACTTGTGTTATTACATAACATAAATTATGCAAGGTCAAACTTGTCACAAACTTGAGATCTCAGTGTTTGTGGATTATTTTTCAACCATACAATAAAACTCCTTCAGAGATATCTTGCAAAGTTTTATTAGTTTCATCTGGTCTTCCAACCCATGGATCTGGAGTCTCATCACCAACAATTATAACATACAAGAAGAATGAGAGATAAAATCACAAGTCATGTAATATGATCGAATGAAAACACATCTAATCAATAGAAATTTTGGATTCAAATACACTTAAAATAAGATATGTGCCATGGGGCTACTCCCCATGCCCCGGATGAATGTTTTACTCGCTCATGGTAGAAGCAAAAGAGCATATAAAGGACGAAGGAATCATGTTGTAGAATCTAGTAGCACTTTAACATTCCCCATGAGGAAGATGATGACTCCTTCTCTCTTTCATTTCTCTTTGCACATGAGGGAGTATTTGGGATGATATGAGATGAGATCGCTTGTGCTTGGCCTCCCCCCTCCTTTTATGTGGGGGGGTGGAATGAGGTTTAAAACCCAAAAAATACATTTGGTGATGGTTGCTGAGATTGGACTCATAGTGTCACTCGATTGAGTTGAAGTCAACTGATCACCTGTGATTGGGTGGGATGTGGGTCCATATGGAGGTTACTCGGTTGGCTAGGGTCCAGCCACTCGACTAGATGATTTGACACTGAGGTCCAAAGTAGGTCATTGGTCAGTTTGATGTGGATAGGTCGGTTTGACTACAAAAGAAGTGTTGCTTGATCATGTTGTGTTAATCTTGGCCATGCAGTCGATCGGTTGACAATTCTGAAATTGAGCATATCTTGCATGTAAGTCGACCGACTAAGTGTTTTAGTCGACCAACTAGAGAGTCAGGGGGGCTAAAATTTGTATATGGAAACTCCTTAAACTTCTAATGTTTGGGGGTTTTGGGTTTTGGAGTGATTGGAATTTTTCCTGTGATAAAATGAAATATTCTTATAGAAACTCCAATTTAGAAGGCAAAACAAAAACTGATACAATAATTCTTAAACCGGTAAATATCAACACAATAACCTAAACAAATGACCTTAAAGATGTAGTGAAAATGGATGCATATGAATTCATCAAATTACTCCCAACATGATCAATGCTCGTCCTTGGGCAACATAAAATCACAAACATTCACCAAATAATACAAACAACTTGTCCTCCTCACTTGAATAGAACTACAATGTCTTAACCACCTTTTATGGCCAAGTGACCCTATTTTCCAGAAATCACAAACTACATTTTTTGCATATTGTCCACTTGAAATTGTTTCACGACTTGTTTCCATTTCAAGACCTACAGAGAAACATATGTCATATCCCTTCCATTTTTGGTACTCGCGCATATTCTTATGAGTTCTTCACAAGAACAAGGTTTATTGTTTGGGTGAATCAAGGTCTGCAGATTTCTCTAGGTAGAAAAGCAAAGTGAGTGGATATATGGAAGAAGGAAATCTCTCCTTTATCAACTCGAGATATTTTTGTTTTCTATGTTGCAATTGCATTTATTACATTTTGTTGTGTTCACTTTGGCATCTTTTCTTTATTGGTGGTACACCCCTATTAAATACAATGGGTATGAAAGTAGTAGAGGGAGAAGGGGTGTTCCACCCCGAACATGGATCTTGGAACATTTTTGGATTTTGATTATTTCTTGTAAATGGAGAGATAAGAAGGTGATAATAGAAATGTAGAAGAGGTTGAACTTGTGCATCTCATATTTTCAAATTTAGTGCATTGGGTGCATCATAACATTAGTTAAAATCTTTTTATAATAAGAAAAAATGATAAATTTCACAAGCTATTTACACAAATCAAGTGAAGACACATTGTGTTTGATTCCTCTCTATCCATCATGGTTTGCCATCTTTTCCCAGGAGTAGTTCTACTTAACGTCCTCAGTGACAATATGACTTGTAGTAATGGAAGTTTATATAAATGTTGTAAGAAAATTCACTTCATTCAAAGGGATTCATTAATAAAGATGCATTCGAGACAACTAGATGTCTAGATAACGACCATAACACATACAACAAAAGAGAATAAAATGAAAATTTTCAAATTAAAACTGCATGCAAAACAAATTATCAAACTAGGAATGTGGAGAAGAAAAGGAAAAAGGGATTATAGAGTGGATGGAATGAATATGCACCACCCACCTCCACCCAAACTTAGAAATTTTCTCACCTTGAGAAAATCCTAAATTCAAGATGGAGGTAAGAAGACTACATGTATTTCCATGAGCCTCCATGTTCTCATGGTAGTGGTGGGGGAGGTGGGACACAATTAGGATTGTGACCACTTTTGAGAAAACGGGTCAACATAGTCTCTCCCCCAGTACTTTGAAGTGAGGCTAGAATAAGTTTGATTAGCCCTATAATCCTGATAGTAGGTCTTGGTGGACCCGTAGTTGCCACGATCAACATGTCACAGCTCATGAGGTCTTTGTATAAGATAAAAATGATTAAGTTGGTGGCCCTATCTCTGTTGCCCACGCTCCATGCACATTTGAGAGTGCTCACTGTGGTCTAGATGTTTTTGGATCTCATAGAATCCTCAAGGTCCTTTAGGTCTGGTAGTCTCAATAGTTTGTCTCTTGGTGTTGTGTGATGGTGACGACAATAGTCTTGTCTCCTTATTGTTTGCCTCTAAGGAGACATTGTGATGATGAGTGACCGGATCAAGAATGTTGTATGTTGGATGTTCATGGGTGAAGCACTAGATCTGGGTCGGAATATTAGTGAGATCATAGGAGAGATTCACCACGACAAACATAGTATGAAGAGGGAGTGTGATTTGCACAATGATGGTTGTGAAAGATAAGGACATAAGTATATAGTATGACACAAAACATGGTTGGACTGGAGATAAAGGAGGTGAATAAGGTGTTGATTCCCCTTAGGTGGAATGGATATAAAGGGGATATGGGTATAGCCCATGGAGATGGTGATAGTTGTGAAAATGTGGCCCTACATGAATGAAGAAAGGATGTTGCAGGATGTCTTGAGGTGTAGATGATCGAGGATAGAGATGTCCTAGTTGAAAGGCACATTATGGATTAGGCACCATAGAGCATAAATATCAGTGTTGGTCATGGTTCCCTACGTGTTTGATATGCTAAAATCATGAAAGTGAAAATATGGTCAAGGTAATGGACCACCATATTGTGCAGTTGGGATGCCTTTTCCCCTAAGAGAAAGGATGGAGGAAGACTATTGAGCTCTGTTTATAATTTTCCATCCACATACTTGCATTGTTGATAAGTGTGCTTGATGCGATCCTTCTACTAAGATGGCTTTCATTGTGGAGGATGAGAGTTTTGAGTTGGTCGGTTGTTGGATAGTGGTTGTCTCCAAAAATCCAAAAGGAACAAGCGGACCCTTCCTGAACACTATAGTGTCTCTGGAATGTGTCTAGAAACTCAAGTGTCAATTTTTTTGTAGACAAGCTGGACTAGATAATGAAACCAAGAGACATTATTCTGTCACATAATATTGTCGACCAAATCATGGATACCCAAGGTAGAGAGGGTGGCACCACATGCTTAATGAGGGAGGACGACATCCAAACCCACTCTTGGTGATCATCACTGATGACCTACAAGTATTTTACTAGAAGAGTGGCAATACATTGGCTGGTGGAGGTGGATGGACGGGGTGATGTAGCGAGTGGTGATAGGGAAATTTTGGCATTAGCAATGATTGTATCAAGTAGCTAAACATCCAGCATTGTGTTGTCATGATGAAGGAATTACATAGTCCCTCTAGGCTCCTTAATAGGTGGATTGGGCAGTGGCAGTGATGGTTTTAGGTGGTGAGCTTCTTCATCTTATCCTTCCCTTTTTTGAGGAAGTCATGAAATACCCCACCAGAGCCTTCTTAGGACATGGTGGTTGGGGCAGAGAACCCAACCGCTAGACTCATAGTGAGATGGTGGATTGGTTTTAGCACAAGTATCGACCCGATCAGTTAATTGATATGGATGATGGGGTGAATGGAGCACACCAGTGGTGTTCTGGCTATAGCCAAAGATGTCAGTCAATCGACTGAAGAACTCCGTCCTAAGAAAGATTGACTCGTTGGAAGAGGGGGGTTGGTAGGCATAGAGAAAGATGAATTTACTGCTAGCAGAGATGAGTCTGGAGGCTAGGAGACATTGGAGTGGCCGACTAGCTTTGTGAGTTGGAGAAGCAATGTAGTCGGGTGAGTGGTCGGTGGTTTAAAGGTGCAGAAAACTAGAGTGGGTGATTGGCTTCAGTTGGTTGATTGCTTGTGGTGGAGTTAGGGACGGTCGGCGGGGTGGAGAGGATAGGGCGGCCCTAGCAATGACAAAGTTAGGGGTTGTCAAGCTGACAAGACAATCCACTGATGTAGGTGGCGAGTCAAGTGGCTAGGAAGGTGTTCCTGAAGCAGAGTGGGCGATTGGCCTTTTGATAGAATCATGGAGATGGGGATGGAGAGTGGCTCAGTTTCTTATGACAGTTGATTGGTTAGGAAATGGTTGGTGCTGCTCATTGGGCTGGTTAGTGGTTGAAGAAATGAGTCCACAACCCTTGCAAGTGGTTGATTATATAGGACAAATGGGGATTGTAAGTCAATCACTTGGTGACCCAACAGATCGACTAGACTATCAAGGAAAGGAACCATCAGTCATTTGCCTCACAATGTTCTCTCTCTTTCCGAGTGACCATTTGGGTGACCACCCGATAGGTTTGAATTTCAAATTTATTTATTTTAAATGTCTAACAATAGAAAGAGAAAATAATTAGCAAATAGGAAATGTAGAAATTTGACACAAAAACAAAGAAAAAATAAAAACATGAGAAAAATTTCAAGGAAGAGTGGAATGTTGGGTTGCCTCCCAACAAGTGCCCTATTTTTATGTTGAAGGTCCGGCGCATGTATTCAAGACATTATTGGTTCTCGTTATGAAAGAAGAAAGGGATGGGGTTCCCTTGTCTCTAAGTATTCATTCATAGGGTATTGTTTTACTCCTTGTGACACCTCGTCACGCTAAATGAGATTACTCAAAACACAAAACATGATCAACTACTAATTAATCACATAGTAAAAAATGCAAAATACCTAAAACCAATTCCAACAATGTAAATAAACTCTAGAACATTTAAAAAATGTCTATCATTCCATTCTCATATACTGCAACAAGTATTTACATATGGGTCCAAAGACCTCAGTCACATCCTGCATACAAAAGATATTTCACATGTACATGCCATATATTTACAAACATTGGCATACTACAAAAATCTCGTGTCGATATAAGTATATCATCTAGAAAACACATCCCATACCAAGACTTGAGAGTACATGGATGACACTAGGACTCTACTACTAACATCTACAACTAACCAACCTTCTGAATCTATTGATCACCAGGTTGGTTCTCTTCCACAACGCGACCTCGACCACGTTGCCCACGACCACCTAAAAAAAATATGGTGACCCACAGGTGAGACCCAGTCCCAGTGAGAGATATAACTCTCTCCAACATATATTGATTATAACATATTAATTAATAGTAAATACATTGAGCAGTTAGGGTATTGAATAAACAATATGAATAGAGCGAACAATTTAAGCATACTAACCAGTTAAGAAAATAAGTTGTAACATCAAATAGAATTGTACAATTTTCATAAGATTGCATCATGTAAGAACTATGCTGTAAAGAAATGAAACCACTTCTCTACTAGAAAGAAAAGACCACATCTCTTGAACCAAACACCACGTAAAATTTTTCGCCAAAGGGATGGAGACAATTCATTCAACATGTTTGTATCATTACACAATGATTAGAAGTGGAAAATATCATTATCTAACCATTTACAAAGCTTGATAACATGATACAACACTTCACCACATAAAGGTATCTAAAGGAAAACAAACATAAAAGCCAAAGACCAAGCCGAGGGTCATCTAACCACCTCTTCAAGTCTCCCAAAGATCAGCTACAAGGTTGATGTTGAAGTTCACCCTTCCTTAGTCAGACCTGGGGTTGGAAGCATACCCCACAAAAGAGAAGAAGAAAAGAAATACATCAGCTAAAAGCCGATATGTGTATACTAAAGAAAACTTGAGCAATATATGGCAATAATGACATCAAAAGTAAAATGCTTCCCATACAAGAGATAAGTACCACCCAAACGGGTTTCAAGAGAAAGGAATCATAACAAAAGGGATACTTGCCAAAAACAATAAAATTTTGTGCAACAATAGCACATAAATAGGTAATAGGGCACACACCCCACAACCATCATCAAACATGCATGCATGTGAGATAAACATAGTCCTAGAAAAATATAAAATACAAAGGCGGCCAAGGCTTCACATCCTTGAAAACCTGATAGAGAATGACTCACCGTCAAACTCCCAATATATATAAAAGTTGAGCCAAGGCTTCACATCCTTGAAAACTCGGGTATGGGGCACCACCACTACCATCCCATAAACAAAATGGGCACACACCCAAAAACCAAAGTAATTTACATTATTCTAGTGCTACTGATTCACATTGCATGCAAATATAGAGGCAAGTAAATAGTTTAGTCAGAAGATGAAACAAAGGTTGCCATCACACAAAGGACACCACAAACATATAACATCCACTTCAAAGTGGCACATAACAATATAAGAGACCAAAATGCACCAAGGCACATAAGAGAGATATCAAGAAAATATCCAAGTCCACAACAAGTAGGATAGTTCACACAAACCATGATATCAAAAGATAACACATATTGTGTAGGCCAATTTCAAGAGAATGAAAAGATAGGTGAATTGCTCAACATTGAGTAATAGGGGATACAACATACCTCAAACCAGAGTCCAAACTGCAAAGTGCTCCTAAATCCAAGTCTAGGTCACCAAAGGCCTATTAAACACATATACATATTTCATGTCAATTTCATACGTATTAACCAAACCCTAAAAACTACCTTTTTATGATTATGTGAATTAGGTTATGAAAACTGTTCCATATTTTAGCTTATATTATTAGGAGTCCAAAACATATTTTATTATATTTTTATGACTTATAAATATTTAGTTATGAATTATACAAGTTACTGTCTTATTAATTAGATCCATTAAAAATCACCTCTTCAAAAAGTCTAATTCCGGTGGCAAAACCAATACCACTAGAAAGCTTACATTTTTCTAAATTCAATGACTATTTTTACATATTTTTCTGATCAACAAGTAATTAGTTATGAAATTTTTTTAAATGCGACCAATTAGATAATTCCACATAATAAATTTGCATCGAAAGTGGATATCAGGAGAGGGGCCCGCGTGACTTGGCCCAATCACAACTGGCCAAGTCACCGGTCAATCCCTTGCAAGACTCTGACTAAAGGAGGAAGACAAAATTCGTGAAAAGACAAAAATACCCCTAGTCATAAAACAAAGCAGAAAAGAAAAGAATGAGGGCAAAGAGGGGAATCGACCTTGGGGTTTGTTTCCCCTGCGAGGACCACCTCGACAGCTGAGAGCAACAAGTCGATCCACAAATTCCAGATCACAAGAGAGTGTGAATTAGGCAAAAAGTCCTACATGAACAAAGTTCTCGGGACTCCAAATAAGTGGGCCGCGTGACAGCCCAAGTTTAGGAAAATCGGGGAAATCAATCGAATTAAACAAAATGAAACTTAACTTATTCATGTATATTCTCTTTCCTCATTTAGGGGTTCTAGAATTATCCAAATTAAACCAAAATTTGCACATAAGTTAAATTAAACATGTAGATTCCGAATATACAATTAGATTTCACTTTTGGCAACTTTAGATATGTTATTTAATTTATTCTTTGTGGTTTCAAGGATGTGGTGAAAGAGGCTTGGAGTCAAGAAGTGATAGGAAACCCGCTGTACATTGCACTGAAAAAGCTACAAAATACAAAGAAAGCCTTGAAGCTGTGGAGCAAGGAGAAAGCAAATCTCAAAAACCTACTGAGCAAAGCAAAAATGGAGTATGAAAATGATGCAATGGAAGTCAGACTTGACCCCCTTAATGATGAGAAGATCGAAAAAGAAAATACCTCGGAGAAAAGATTGAAACAACTTAAGAAGGCTGAAGAAACCTTCCTATGGCAAAGAAGTCGTATGACCTGGATCAAAGATGGTGACCACAACACGAGGACATATCATGTGGCCATAAAGAATAAAGAGATGCAAGAGACTATACATGAGCTCATTAATGAAGAAGGAGAAACAGTGGAGGGCAGGGCTGCTATTACCTTAAATGCGATCAACCACTTCTTCCATCTTTACAATAGGAAAGAAGGCAACCACCCTATTAAAGAGGAGCTTCTACCAGGGGCACGCATATCTGACGAAATGAACAGGGAACTGTGTAAGATAGCCACTGAGGAGGAAATCAAAGCTGCTACCTTCTCCATCAACCCATCCAAGGTGCCTGGACCGGATGAGTTCAATGGGAGATTTTTCCAATGTGCGTGGGACATCATAAGGAGGGAGATAATTGAAGCTGTGAGATGGTTCATGATAGGAGGGAGGATGGTGAGAGCTGTGAATCATGCTTTCATCAAACTCATACCGAAGAAGAAGGAGGCTACCAATATGAATGACTTTAGACCCATAGCTTGTTGTGGGGTCCTTTACAAAATTATTGCTAAGCTTATTGCAGGTAGATTGAAGCCTATCTTACCCAAGATCATCTCGAAAGAACAAAGTGCGTTCATACAAGGCAGAAAGATCGCTGACAGTACACTCTTGGCAGCCGAGTTTATGGTGGGCTTCAACATCAAACGTGAGCCAGCTAAAGCCTGCATGAAGGTCGATTTGTCCAAAGCTTATGACCACGTGAGATGGGATTTCTTGTGGAAAGTGATGAGCAAAATGGGGTTTGACCCGAGATGGACAAATATGATTAAGGAATGCGTACAGACTACTTCCTTCTCCATCCTTATCAATGGATCACCGGAAGGGCTGTTCAAGGCTAGCAATGGACTGAGACAAGGGGACCCTTTGTCCCCCCTCATGTTCACCCTGGTTATGGAAGGGCTTACTAATATGCTTCATAAGGCGTAAGAGAAAGGTAACATCAAGACCTTCCACATCAATGCTACAAGAGTCCTATCCCATCTAATCTTTGCGGATGATGTGATGCTCTTCTCGGCGGGTAATGCAAAAAGGCTACACAAAATGAAAAGAGTCCTAATACATTTTGGCAAGATGTCTGGGCTCTACATCAACCAAATCAAATCTAAAATATTTTGCTCCAAGTCTTGTGACAGTAGAAGAGGCAGATTGAAGCTGGAAATAGGGATGGAAGATGGTGTTTTCCCTACGAGGTACCTCGGGGCACCAATTGCAGGTGGGAAGGGGACTACCAAAGACTTCACAACCTGCCTTGATGGCATTAGAACCAAGGTGGAACAGTGGAGCGGGATTAAAATCTCCATGGCATGGAGATTAGTCCTTGTTAGATCGGTCATCCAAAGTATGATTCATTTTTGGGGGGAGGTAAGTGAAATACCAAACCCAGTGGTGGATAGAATGAAAACCATAACAGCCAATTTTGTTTGGGGAGGCAAGAACCATAGTGTGGCGTGGGATATCATTGCTGAACTGTTTGAGAAAGGTGGGCTGAATATCAAACACCCGCTGGAAATTGTAAACAGCTGTAGATTGAAGAGAATGGACAGATTTTTAAGAGACAAAGACAATGTGTGGACAAGCTGGATGAGGATCAGGTATGGCCTCATCCCTTCCTTGAAGGCGCAGCAATCAAGAGTGTGGAGGCAGATCTGCTACAGCTGGGAGAAGACGCAGAACCTCTATAAAGTTGGTGACGATGGTATGATGGTGCTGCTAAACCAACACATCACACCATGGACCAACTTGGGCGATGGTGCACATGTCTACTGGTTCAAAACTCTATGGGGACCCTTCCATATACCAAAGCAGAGTACAACTACCTACAAAGCGATCTTAAAGAAACTCACTACTAAAGACAGGATGCGCAGACGGGGGCTGCAAGTCAATGTCCGCTGCTGTCTTTGTGATAGAGAAGATGAAGACCATGAACACCTTTTTACTGCCTGCAGGTATTCCATGTATGTATGGAGAACCATATGCCTCAAAAATGGTTGGGATTCTAGCAACCATAGCTGCTACGAAGATACCATCAAGTTTTTTGATAGCTCTAACAAATCCAAGTTTGAAATAGGATTTGCAGGTCTTTGCATTACCATGTTTTGCTACACGATATGGGGGAAAGGAACAAGAGAATACATGGCAGCAGTAGGACTACTGAATCTGACCTTATCAAAAGAATATGTATAGAAATGAGAAACGTGGTTAGAGCTAAAAAAGACCTTGTCAAAGGCAGCTCACCACTAGCTAGGAAATTTTGGGGCATTTTGTAGAGTTACGCCCTAGTTTTAGTATTTTTATTACTTAGTGTATAATTTGCACTTTAAGCCCATTATTAAAAATCTAACTGAGGTATTTGTGCATACAACCCTATATTAAGAATATATGTGAAATATTTATCGAATTAAGTTCTTTAATTCCTTATTACCATCCAAATGAGTCATTACTAAACACAAGGTATATTGTATTCCATGTATTAGCTTATCCTTGTTTGGATACGTCAAAAGGGTACAAATATTAGGGTAGGATTCTATTTC